>JAPWTK010000048.1:1270000-1860000 GCA_029963805.1 Aromia moschata | reverse complement strand
CCCCCGCGCCCCCCCCCCCCCCCCCCCCCCCCCCCCCCCCCC
Organism: Aromia moschata; assembly: GCA_029963805.1. Taxonomy (NCBI): domain Eukaryota; kingdom Metazoa; phylum Arthropoda; class Insecta; order Coleoptera; family Cerambycidae; genus Aromia; species Aromia moschata. The sequence continues at coordinate 1,859,958 of JAPWTK010000048.1, read as the reverse complement.
CCCCCCCCCCCCCCCCACCCCCCCCCCCCCCCCCCCCCCCCCCCCCCCCCCCCCCCCCCCCCCCCCCCCCCCCCCCCCCCCCGCCGCCCCGCCCCCCCCCCCCCCCCCCCCCCCCCCCCCCCCCCCCCCCCCTCGCGCCCGCAAAAAAAAGTTCGTGAAAACAATAAGGTGGCGTATAGGTGAAGGTTGGTTTTGCAAACGGCCCACCGCCCCCCCCCCCCCCCCCCCCCCCCCCCCTTCGCGTTCGCCCCCCGCGCCTCCCCCCCCCTCCCCCCCCCCCGCCCCCCCCTTTCCCCCCCCCCCCGCGCTTCCCCCCCCCCCCCCCCCCCCCCGCGCGCCCCCCCCCCCCGCCGCGCGGGGCGCCCCCGCCCCCGGGCCGGGGGGGGGCCCCCCCCCGCCCCCCCCCCGCCGCCGGGGGCGGGGCGGGGGGGGGCGGGGGGTCGGCGGGGGGGCCGCCGTGGGCGCGGGTTGGGGCTTGTGGGGGCCGTTTGTTTGTTCTTTGTGGCTGTTTTCGCGCCCCGTGTTTTCTGGTGCGTTTTAAAGGTGGGTGTTTTATTTTTGGCCCGTGTTCTTTCGGGTTTGTTGTTTGGGACACAGCACAACGGATACTTTTTGCAAAACTTTAAGACGCCTACGGAGACAGTGTTTTTTCATGAGCCCAGGTTTTTTGGTGGTTTAAGGCATTCTCAGAAGGAAAAGTGTCAATTGAAGATTAACCATGCAGCGGAAGGCCTTCTTCTTCAAGAACCGATGAAAATGTCGATAGAATACGGGATCTTGTGCGTATAGATCGGCGATTGACGACAGGAATGATCGGGGAAGAGTCATATTTGAATAAGACCACTGTTCATCAGATTTTGGCTAATGAATTGGGGTTGAGAAAAATCTACGTAAAAATGGTTCCAAAAAAACATTTCGCAGGAACACAATTACATTATTAGAGAACGATGTCTTGAATTTTTGGAATTGATTGAAAATGATCCCCATTTTATGGAACGTGTCATTAGTGGTGCTGAGACTTGGGTGTTTGAGTACGATATCCAGCACTTTGTCCACAAAGAGATTGTGCCTCCAAGCCAAACAGTAAATTAACACTTTTACAGAGAGGGTCATCAAAATCTTCGAAAAAGGGTAATGCATGTGAGACCAAACAACGTCAACTGGATGTTTCATCACGACAATGCGACTCAGCTATTTCAGTAAACGAGTTTTTAGCCAGTAAAAACATTCCTGTGGCTCCTCAGCCTCCTTATTCGCCTGACTTGATTCCTTGTGACTTTTTTCTCTTCCCGAGATTAAAAAATCACCTCAAGGGACGTCATTCTGGGACCATAGAAAATATTCAAACGGATGTAACTGACAAACAACAAAAGACTATTTCAGTATATGAGTTCCAGCACTGCTATGAGGAATGGAAGAACCGTCTCCAGCGCTGTGTGGCTTCCCAAGGAAGTTACTTTGAAGGAGACAATACCGAATTGTAATTCTATTCGAATACATTTTTTAAAAAAAATCAGTCTCATTACTTAATTTACACACCTCGTATATCGCACTGTAACAAGTTGAGACACTCTTTACGAAATGCACCTTTATAACAACATCTAAGTAAATAGACACCGAGTTACCAACCCTACCGGGAGTAAGTACACCTCTTTATTCGCTAGTCCCAAGTACAATATTTATGTTTTTTTAAACCATAATGAAAAATTATACGTCTACCTACCTCACACACGCATTACGAAAATTTAAACACACGTTTTACACCACTAATGTCAACAGAGAACCCACTCCACTTTATCTTTATTATGTTTATTATTTGTGTTTACTTCAAAGACATACAGGATGTAATATATTCTATAATACGCTCGAGTTTGATCTTTAAAACGATCAATTATATTGATATATGCATATATTTCTGGCCGTTCGGTAGATAATTAACACAATTAATTACCAACTTAAAGTAGGTAGACCGAAGTGACATTAAATAAAACCTAGGTACAATAATTATCATCCGTACGAGTGCAGTTTAGTGTTCATTAAATTGACGTATTGCTGAGAAATGTTAACCATTCGAATTGGTTTCTAATTAATCGTTAATTATAGTTAAACAGTTTGTGTGTCAGAATACGCATGCCTAAAATTGTAATGTACAAGAAATGCACATTTAAATTAGCTACATACATCACAGAAAAATTACACGCATTTTACATTAAGATTTAAAGGTGATCCTTCATGCTAGAAATTATTTAACAAACTATTTAATTAATTAGAATGATATTTGCGCAATCATACTAAACATAATATGTAATATGCTTACAACATGGTCCAAGCACTGAACGTTTTTTTAGCAAATACTTACAGACTTATATACAAAGTTGTCAAAAAATCACGGATATACCTTAAGTTTTTATACAGTTAAAGGAAATTTTAAAAAAATCGTAAAAATTTAAATCGTAAAAAGATAAACTGCCACGACTGTCCGCTTTGAAGGAAGCAGATTTGGCAATCAAGTACCTCTGATGTTCCATTGCAAATATTGGCACATATTGAAATTGAACCCGAATGGATATTCCGTATTTTACGGACAGGCCCATTTTTCTCCTAACGGTGGAGTCAATACTAAAAACTAGTTTGCTAGCCAAACCACTGAGATAGCTCACGAAGCTACGCACGTGAGGCCATGGAACATTTTATGTCTTTATTATGACAACCATCAAGACCCATGACGTCATGCGTCACATACATGATGCTCGATAGAGTTTTTCCCTACCCCAGATTTTGCCCCTTCAGGTAAGGCAAACCATCTTTACCAAGTGTGACGTGACGCAAAACCATGACGCAGATCGCAATATTTTCCAGGGGCAATCCCATTATAAAGACATAGAATGTCAAAACTGTCTAACATGGTCAACAGAAAATCCACATGCAATCATTCAAAAAGGTCCTCATGACAAGAAAGTTGCTGTTTACATCATTGGTCCATATTTTTTTCGAAGAAAAAACGAAATGACGAGGTCGTAACTATAACTGATACTGGTGAATGATACCTGTATATGTTAAGAGATTATGCAATTTTACAGTTGTAAAACGAGGACGTAATTACAGTTAGAGATTTGTTAACTGATGTTTCAACAGGTTGTATTATAAGCAGACATTTTGAAAATTCAATGTGATGTGAAGGTCAACTTTTGGATTTCGTGGCAAAACTTATATTTGGCACCTATAATCGATGAAATATGGAAATTTACAGTAGAATGAAAGATAAACGAATCGGGCCTTGTTTTATTGGGCCTCTCCTCCCTTCCAATTCAAAAAACTATGCCACAATCTCTATACTTGAGCAATTGGAACCCGTTTTTATTATTAACCAAGATAAATATTAACTTTTTTTTCAATTTTCTTATTCACATGCAAAGACTGTTATTATAATCTACATATATAATTGTCATCATGTTATATAGGTTACAGTTAAATACATATCATTAGAATATTAACGTAACAGGCATGATATGTTTTCAAAATTATGAATGAGACTTTTCCACAGCGTGAAAGTCATTCGTACTCGTATGTTGAAAGCTGAGTAATCTATCTAAAGCTACGTCCAGATATGCAACAGACCATATTAACGCAGCTATGTAGAATAATATTTTTTGTGGTCATGATTTGAACAAAGATCAAGGGCGATGGAGGTGATCGCGCCCCCCCCCCCAAAGGGTCAAGTAAAACCCAAAATACTATGCGGAATGCGGTTGCCGTTGCCTGTTGTGACCTTTTTTTTGGCTTTTATGTTTAATCTGCAGCCATCGCCCCCCCCCCCCAAAGGGTCAAGTAAAAACCGAAATACTCGGGGGAATGCGGTTGCCTTGGCTGTAGTGACCTTTTTTTTAGCTTTTTTGTTTAATCTGCAGCGATCGCCCCCCCCCCCCCCCCCAAAGGGTCAAGTAATAACCGAAATACTCGGGGGAATGCGGTTGCCCTTGGCTGTAGTGACCTTCTTTTTTTTTTGGCTTTTTTGTTTCATCTGCATTGAGCGCCCCCCCCCCCCCCCCAGAGATAACTACTGGCTACGCCCTTGACAAAGATTGTAACTGCGCAACAGCAGAACCGTTCAGATGTTCAGACTTTTATTCCAAAATAAAAAAGTTGCAAAGTTCTTTTCAAATTTTATGTAGATATTTTATAGATCTGAATTAAAAATTTAAACTGCAATAGCATAAATGTTGCTTGGGAGGAAAAAAAAAGAGGAAATGAAGATTGCATGACGAAACTACACACAGAGAAAAGAAGAGACTGAAAAGAGTAGGTTTGAATTTTATTAATAATATTGTCAACAATAATTTTATTTACGAACTGAAAGAACAGATCACATTTACAAACTGATATGTCTGTCTGTACTTATATTTGAGAAATGAAGAATTTATAACTTCAAAATTTTACGCGGCGTAGCTCTGTTTCTATATTCTGCGCCAAATCTGGACTATAATAGGCTATCCTGGAGTGGGTACTGGAACCTTCGGTAGAAACAAAAAACTCCGAACTACTACACTTTTGAAAACTAAAAAAACTGAGTTTTTTTAGTTTTAATCTTCTCCTGAAGATGCCAACTTGGTTGGCGAAACGCGCGTCGAGAAAAGTGTAGTAGTTCGGTGTTTCGTGGAAAACGTCCAGTTTTTTTTTTTTTTTTTTTTTTTTTTTTTTATAATAGGCTATATTATGGTTTTAGTTAAAGTCTAGATATAACAAATATTTATCATTCAATTAACACTTATTTAGAATGAAGGTTTGTTATATGGGTCTGATGAGTTTATAATATAACAAATAAAAATTTATAATTTAAAAAATATTTCGAAGTGTGTGGCTCCATGTAATATAAACATTTTTTTATTTCGTGAAATTTGTCTGAAACTAAACATTTATTAAGCATGGAAAGCATCAATTTAGCTCAGTTTCACATTGATGAATATTAAGACATGTTTATGCTAACTATCTAAATTATTTCAATAAATCTATGATTCAAGAACCAAATAAGTAATTACAATCGTTCCACTTGCTGCATGCAAATTACAATAATAGAGGAATAATCCTATATTTACGTATATCCACTCATATTATGGCGCAATTAAAAGTCTTACAGCTTTTTCGTAACTTTTACCTAGTTGATAAGATAAACATTGCCATAATAAAACTTTACTACTAGTATTAATATAGTCATAATATTATCCAGTCTACAGTCTAAATAAACGATTCAGTTATAAAAATTGTTAACTGTTCACGCGTACGTAAATATGTTTAACGCTATTTTAAGAGGGAGTTAGATATTAAACTTACTAGCGACTTTCATTTATAAGTTCATCTTTAAATACCTCTAATAAAATATGATTCGTGATTCATGCATGAAGTACACGCTTATCTTTTTAATTTGTAATAACTAATAATAATAAATGAGCTGAAAGTGTTTTTGTAATAACAAAATAAAAACCGATGCACGTCACCTACGACGCTATTAAATTTGTGCAGTGATACTACCACTCAATTACAATTAAATAAAAATGATAATGGAATGTTTTATTAGTTTTGAATTTCGCGTTTTATGTTCGTTTTTTATGCAGTTGGCAGTACATCCGAAGTTGCCGTGTTGTATTACTTGACATTTGTTGACAGTTTGAAATTATCTGAACCTTACATTGGCATTAATAGTGGTTTGTGAGTATTTTGAGCTTCAAACTTTTATCTTGCACTGGTATTTTCAGAACATTCAAAGTGTTATAGTTATCGGACATCCGTTTGCGAAATGCCAAACCAGTTAAACAGCTGCTACCAAGAGTTAGTAGCTAACTATTTTGAAAAGGAACGAGATAATAATAATGGTCCGTTGCTACCCTTAACAGCTGTTAGAAAATCAAAAAACAATGAACTTTTAAAATCACCTAGAAAGCGTAATCCTACCAAGAGGATTACAAATTCCGTAGCATTGAAGGTAAGTACAATTTTTTTTGTATGTTTTTTTAAAAATCTCAAACCGTCCGTGTGCCTTTTTCTACTAATTTTTCCTCCCATTAAAAAAATAATACATCTTTGCTAACTTTTACTACCAATTTGTCCTAATCTTTTTTGTACTTGCATATTTATGCACCGAATACATCCATGTCTTTAAAAATATATAAATTTTTTAAATTATTTCTCTTTTTAGTGTTGAAAAAAATTAGTTATTTAACGATAAACAAACACAAAGAATCCATCCATATGTCAGTCAAAATTATTTCTAAATACTGAATAATTTTATAACAATCTGGCATCAGTGCGCTCTAAAACATAAACACCTGTTTGATGACTTGCTTCATTAAATTTTGTAATAGTAACGGAGTGGAATGGTGAGTGCTTACTTTGAATCAGGCTGTATACATATCAAATACTATTTTTTTTAAACTGCTTTAACTAAATGTGTAATTTCAAATTTATATATCGATAAATTTGGCATTACAAAATGTTAAATTAGGTTATCAAACCCTTAATTCCAGATAAAAACCGATTCGACACACATGACCGGTCAAATAGCTTCAATTTTGCTTCGGTTGAGTTCTCCATAAAAAACTTTATGCATAGATGTAACGAGTATAAAATCGATTTTCCGCAAACACCATGTGCCGTGAATTCACGTGAAATTAATTAATTAAATGGACAAGCTAATGAAATTACCATTTGACGCAATATAGTTCTCGTGTACTCTAGATACATATCATACCCAGACCTACGTACAGGAGTGAGACATCCAGAATGTAAACGTTGAAAATAGGTCGCGTGTTCACCAGATGACCAACATAAGGTTAGAAGCGATTCTTTACCATTTGCTAACTCTAGTAACGATAAAATAAAAAGTGTACTGCTGTTTAGAATTGTCATGTATTATTAGTTTCATTTTTTTATCTATTTTTGATTTTACAACTTTAATATACATTTGTGGAAAATAAAGTTGTAAACCACTTTGCTCTTGTCAATTATTTTGATCAAAGTTTTACAAAGCAAGGGTCTTATGCCTTCATTTATTAAGGTTTTGTTACATTTCTTTAAAATAAAATAAACTGACTGAAAATGGTAACATTTTTATTTTAAATTTGGTTTTTACTGAAAAAATATTGCAATCATGTTTATCATGTTTTACTAACATGATTCATGAAGTATTTCTCGTAGTATTCGCAAAATTTAAAATCAATTTCACAATTTTTGGAGACTGATTGAGCAGCAGATATTAAAAATATTTTTAAAAAACTATGCAAAAGAACAAAACAGTCGCTTATAAAGTTATTAAAATCAGTCAAAAAATGGAGTCATTCCATTTCAGATATAATGACGTCCTTGTGTAGTAGTTGTGTAGTAACTATGTAGGTAGCTTAGGTTTACCTCTTTACCGTAGTAAACATACCGTTTACATCATATGGTAAATGACACTAAAAGTATTTCATATAGAGTTTATTACAATCAGAAACAAAGGAAATATAAAATATATTGGCACTTCATGTCGACGAACAAATGTATAATACTTACAGTGAGAGTAAAAAGGAAGAAAAGGTGTTTGTTTTTCTTAATATAGTTGTTATTTAAAAAAAAATGTTTAAACAAAAGTTTTCGATCGTATTTTTGCTATAAACTGGCGACGATTTTTCATAACGTAAACAAGTTTGTTACTGTAGCAACCGATATTTCTTCTTTGAATGGCATGGTATGATATTTTTTATATTTTTTGAAAGAGCATCTCTTCCTGGATACGGGATCACAAAATTATAAAAGGGTTTATAAATAATATTCAAAACTAACGTTCCAAAAAATCACCCCTCTCGGTTTGAATTCGTTAATCCAATTGTTATCAAGTCTGCCATGGAAATAAGTTGATGACATTTGTAGCTGGCAAGTAGAGACACAGTTCGTTGTCAGTTATCTGCAATTTGTTAGCTTTGTAAATAGTTAAAGGAAAATACTACAATTTTGTAGTTTAATAATAATTTTATTATTATTATGGCATTATTAAGCGAAAATTAGAGAACTGAAATTTTAATGATGGTGGACTCTGGTGACAGAAAACGCACTTATCAAAAAGTGTGCAAGTGTGTTATGAACTTTATCCGAATCGGCCACAAATGAATGAAGGGTACGTTTCAAAATTATTAAAATAGTTTCTGCAAACTGGTATTGTAAAGATAAAGAACGAATGGGAAGACCAAAAACAGCTGTAGCTGGTAACAACGCATTAGTTTGATATAATTGCAAGACATTTTAACCACATTTATCTACAAGAGAAGCAGGTGGACTACAAACATTTTGCAAAAGTCGGTAGTAAATTTGCTAAAAAAATAAAAGTTTGTCAAACTGCCATAGGTAGCGAAGTAACGAAGATCCAAATTTTTTCTACTTTTACGTTTTTAGTGCGTTTTTCAGTACTTTTAGTTTAGGTTTAGTATATACATAGGTACATTTTTTTATATGTAATAACCTCCTTTTTTCATTCTAACTATATTTGACAAAAATGTATTGTAGTGAATGTATGTAGTTAAGTTCTATCACATATGGTTAAAATAAGTTTAATTTAATTATTAAATTGGCATTCAAACTATTTATTACATAATTTGTTACACTATAAAACAATACAACTCTTATTAAGTTTCATTGTTTGTTTCAAAACATATTGACGCTAGTTTCTATAGTTCCTATATCTTCTAATCTTCTTTAAAAAAGATGGATAGCTTCGGTATTAGTTGGTATAAATATAAACAAAAAAAAATCGAAAGGTACTTGTCATAGATTTAATTGCATTTATCAGATGACATAGAAAATCCTAAAATATGTTTTTGGTACCAGAAATACATATTGATACATCATCATCATTCTAGTGCACGCTTAACTTAATAATGTTCTCAAACGACACAAAAATGCTAACTTTTGTTGGAAGCACAGAGTTTGGACATTATTTATTAAAATGAAAATCTCATTGGATTGTATAAAAACTATAAATGGGTCAGACAATGTTTTTTTTTTGTTTGAGCATGGAACCTAACACCGTGTGGAAATACTTGCGAAATAAACAATAATTTGACTGTTGCTGACAACTGATTTAAGCTTCATTAAGCTAGTCAACAAAATAGGTAAAACAAAAATGGAATTTGGTGGTCTTATGGTTTTATGGTCTAATGGTCATCAGATATATTTGCTAAAAAAGTAGATAGTAGCTTCGATTATTTGCATTACATAGATCAAGTAACAGAAAAAGTATATAAAACGGCCATACAATTATGTTGCATTTACATGCAGCAACAAATATAAACGTATATATTGCAAATCACAAATACAAGCCTAAGAAATGTTTTTGACAGCATATCTAGAGATATTCTATTTTCGTTTACAATGGAAAGTTGGCTGTATCGTTGTCCGGATAATTCAACTAAATTTTTAGTTACAAAAAGCAGTGATACAAAATGTTGTATGAGGATCATAGAATCAGAATAGAAGGTAATAGAAGAAAAAAAGTATTGCATTTTATTGCAATAAGTCGGTAACTGGGTCAGACAAAGGATTGTTTTGTTTCATCGTTTTAAAAAGAATTAATTTAAGCGATTTTCAATAAAAGTTGGTAAACCTGGTACAGAGCAAATAAGGACCCTTCGCTTCGCTTTAACGCACTAGAATCGAGTCACGCGGGGAAAAACTTTTTTCGAATTATTACTCACCACCAGAGCAACGTAATGAGGATGACAAATAGCAATGATACAAAACGTCGGATGAGGGTCATAAGATCTCTCTAGCAATACTAGCAAGTTATCTTAATGGACTATATTTTTGGCTATTACTAATTATTATAGGTAACGAACTTATGTTGGAAAAAATAGACGGCAGCTATTATTAAATAAAAAAAAAATGCATTTTATTGCAATGAGTCGGTAATTGAGTCAGACAAAGGCACTTTTTTGTTTCAATGTCTCAAAAATAATTAATCTAAGCGATTTTCAATAAAAGTTGGTAAACCTGGTACAGAGCAAAGACCCTGGCACCGTGCAGAAAACTTAATAAAAAATAATTTGACTATTGCTGATAGCTGATTCAAACTCCAAGCTAGCCAACAAAATAGATAAAATAAAAATGGAATTTGGTAGTCTTAATATCAGATATATTTGTTAAAAAAGTAGGTAGTGACTTCGATTATTTGCATTACAATATTAAATAATAGAAAAAATACATATAACGGCCATACAATTATGTTGCATTCACATGCAGCAACAGATATAAATGCACATATTGCAAATCACAAATACAAGTCTAAGACATGTTTTTGGCAGCATAACTAGAGATATTCAATTTTCGTTTACAATGGAAAGTCGTTGTTCGGAAAACTGAACTCATTTTTTACAAATAGCAATGATAGAAAACGTCATATGAGGATCATTTTTAAAAAAGAGTTGGAAAAAAGAGACAGCAGCTATTATTAAATAAAAAGGTATTACATTTTATTGCAATGAGTCGGTAACTGCAGGGCCAGACAAAGGAATTTTTTCGTTTCTTCGTTTTAAAAAGAATTAATTCAAGCGGTTTTCAATAAAAGTTGGTAAACCTGGCACAGAGCAAGGAAGGACCCTACAGCCGTGCAGAAAAATCGCTCTAACGCACTAACTTTTTCGAATTTCTACTCACCACCAGGACAACGTAATGAAGATGACAAATAGCAATGATACAAAACGTCGTATGAGGATCATAGGACCGCTCTAACAATACTAGCAAGTTATCTTAATGGACTATATTTTTAGCCATTACTAATTATTTCAGGTAATGAACTTATGTTGGAAAAAAAGACGGCAGCTTGTATTAAATAAAAAAAAGTATTGTATTTTATTGCAATGAGTCAAAAACGTCAATAGCAATGATAAAAAGCGTCATATAAGGATCATATGGGTCGCACTAGCAAGACTAGCAAGTTATCTTAATGGACTATAATTTTGGCCATTACTAATTATAACTGGTAACGAAGTTATGTTGGAAAAAAGAGACAGCATTGAATTAAAAAAGGTATTGCATTTTATTGCAACAAGTCGGTAGCTGGGTCAGATATCAGATATATGTATTTGTTAAAAAAAGTAGATAGTAACTTCGATTATGTGCATTACAATATTAAATAATAGAAAAAATACATACAACGGCCATACAATACAATTATGTTGTATTTACATGCAGCAACAGATATAAATGCATATATTGCAAATCACAAATACAAGCCTAAGAAATGTTTTTGACAGCATAACTAGACATATTCTATTACAATGGAAAGTTGGCTGTGTCGTTGTCCGGATAATTCAACTAAAGTTTTAGTTACAAAAAGCAGTGATACAAAATGGTGTATGAGGATCATAGAATCGCACTAGCAAGACTAGCAAGTTTTCTTAATGAACTATATTTTGGACATTATAGTAACGACTTATGTTTGAAAAAAAGACATATATTATTAAAATCTCTTAATGGACTATAATTTTGGCCATTACTAATTATAACTGGTAACGAAGTTATGTTAGAAAAAAGAGACAGCATTGAATTAAAAAAGGTATTGCATTTTATTGCAACGTGTCGGTATCTGGGTCGGACAAAGGAACTTTTTCGTTTCACCGTTTTAAAAAAGAATTAATTCAAGCGATTTTCGAAATTTCGCTTTAACGCACTAGAATCGAGTCCCTCGTCGAAACACTTTCCAATCTTTCGAATTTCTACTCACCACCAGGGCAACGTAATGGGGGTGACAAATAGCAATGATACAAAACGTCGTAGAGGATCCTAAGATCGCTGTAGCAATACTAGCAAGTTATCTTAATGGACTATATTTTTATCAATTACTAATTACTACAGGTAACGAATTTATGTTGGGAAAAAGAGACAGCAGCTATTATTAAATAAAAAAATATATATTGTATTTTATTGCAATGAGGCGGTAACTGGGTCAGACAAAGGGACTTTTTTATTTCTTTGTCTCAAAAACAAATAATTTTATAAAGATATATTTGTTAAAAAAGTAGATAGTAACTTCGATTATTAGCATTACAATATTAAATAATAGAAAAAATACATACAACGGCCATACAATTATGTTGCATTTACATGCAGCAACAGATATAAATGCATATATCGCAAATCACAAATATAAGTCTAAGAAATATTTTTCACAGCATAACTCGAGTTATTCAATTTCCGTTTACAATGGAAACTTGTCCGGAAAATTAAACTAAATTTTTACAAATAGCAGTGATACAAAAGGTCGTATGAGGATCATAGAATCGCACTAGCAAGACTAGCAAGTTATCTTAATAGGTTATAATTTTGGCCATTGCTAATTATTATAGGTAACGAACTTATGTTGGAAAAAAGAGACAGCAGCTATAATTGAATAAAAAAAAGTATTGCATTTTATTGCAATGAGTCGGTAACTGGGTCAGACAAAGGAACTTTTTCGTTTCATCGTTTTTAATTTCAGCGATTTTCAATAAAAGTTGGTAAACCTGGTACAAAGCAAGTAAGGACCCTACGACTGTGCGGAAAAGTCGGTCTAACGCACTAGATTCGAGCCCCGCGTCGGAACACTTTCACTTTTTCGAATTTCTATTCACCACCAGGACAACGTAATGAGGATGACAACTAGCAATGATACAAAACGTCATCGCGTAGCAAGACTAGCAAGTTATCTTAATCGACTATATTCTTGGCCATTACTAATTATTACAGGAACGAATTTATGTTGGGAAAAAGAGACTGCAGCTATCATTAATAAAAAATATTGTATTTTTTAATATTTTTAAAAAAAAAAACAAAAAAAAAAAAAAAAAAAAAAACACAAAAAAAAAAAAAAAAAAAAAAAAAAAAACCACACCCCACAACACGAAAAAAAAAAAACAAAAAGAAAAAAGAACCAAAAAAAAAAAAAAAAAAAAAAAAAAAAAAAGGGGGAAAAAAAGGAAAAAGGGGGAGAAAAAAAACCCCCCCCCCAAACCAAGCAAGGAAATTAAAAGGGAAAAAAAATGGGCCAGGCCAAAAAAAAAAAGGAAAGAAAACAAATTTGGGAAAGAGAGAGAGACAAAAAAAAAAAGTATTGCATATTGCAATGAGTCGGTAACTGGGTCAGACAAAGGAACTTTTCCGTTTCAGCGTTTTTAAAAGGATTAATGCAAGCGATTTTCAATAAAAATTGGTAAACCTGGCACAGAGCAAGGAACAAGGACCCTACGACCGTGCGGAAAAGTCGATCTAACGCACTAGATTCGAGCCCCGCGTCGGAACACTTTCACTTTTTCGAATTTCTATTCACCACCAGGACAACGTAATGAGGATGACAACTAGCAATGATACAAAACGTCATCGCGTAGCAAGACTAGCAAGTTATCTTAATCGACTATATTCTTGGCCATTACTAATTATTACAGCAACGAATTTATGTTGGGAAAAAGAGACTGCAGCTATCATTAATAAAAAAAAATATTGCATTTTATTGCAATGAGTCGGTAACTGGGTCAGACAAAGGAACTTTTCCGTTTCAGCGTTTTAAAAAGGATTAATGCAAGCGATTTTCAATAAAAATTGGTAAACCTGGCACAGAGCAAGGAACAAGGACCCTACGACCGTGCGGAAAAGTCGGTCTAACGCACTAGATTCGAGCCCCGCGTCGGAACACTTTCACTTTTTCGAATTTCTCCTCGCACCGCGTGTCGGCCGCGCCGCCGGGCACAAGCACTGGCCACGCGGCGGCGGCGGCCGCCATCGTCTACGAGCCCTATGGGGGGTTGAGGCGAATGAAAAAAAATAGTGCTACTCACCACCAGGACAACGTAATGGGGGTGACGAGCAAGAGGTAGACAGGCACGAGCACGGCGTGCATAGCGCGCGCTCACACTCACTTAGGTGAGCCCCATGACTGGCCTGAGCGCGGATGCCGACTTACGGCCGACGGTGTCGTCAGGTAAGCAGCGGTGCCGCCGCATGCGCAACTACCGGCGCCCCTGCGCCTCCAGCAGCTTCGTCCTGCCGCAAGCTGCGAGGACGCGCCGGGAGCTTTTGGCGATGCTCGCCAAGGAGGGCCCCGGAGGACCCCATCTTCAGCGATTCCTCGGCTTCGCCAACGGCCATTGTCTGAGGACGGTTCGATGACTTATTGAAAGTGAAATTCGAGACCGGCTAGTGCTAGTGGATCTTCGGGCCACGTGGTGGTAAAAAGAGACTAAAGGAGGGTAAAGAGAGGGTAAAGAATCGAATTTTTTAAATTATAAAATTCTAACTTCATATAATCTCAAGTAAGTTAAAGAAACGACGTTCTAGAGCACAGATTCCCAAAGTGGTCTATATGGACCTCCCAAGGGTCGATTTAGATATACAGGGGGTCTATGTCAGCGAGGAAAAAAGCGTTGCGTGATATGTAAATGTGTGTCATCAACATTTAAACGTTCTGTATATGACTTGTTATACTTAACACATATATGTACATAATATTTATAATGGACATTATAGAAGAAATTACTTACTAAATTATGTATACAAAAAACCCTATCAAAGTGAGCAGCACTGTATCAGCTGCGAAAAACACATTTTAAGTTAATACGTTTAGGAAAATTCAGTATTAGGCAGATAGGGGGTCCACGGGGGTCTACGGGGCAAAAAACTGTGGGAACCTCTGTTCTAGAGTATATACGGGGTGAGTTTTTTGTGCGTATTTGATCTGTAGAACAGTTGATTCATAATTTTATTAAAAAGCCATTCGTCATCAATTTTGGAACTTCTTCCCAATTAAAAACTTTCTACAAAAATACCAGCGCATTACCAAGCTTTGTTTAGACATTTTTAAAATATAAGTTAAAGTGGGATCATAAAAGACGGTCAATTGAATGGTCATCCTATTCTTCAGATTTATTCTCATTGGATTACTTTTTGTAGAGTTTGAAATAAGAAATCTCCACAAATTGTCCACGCAATTTAGATTTAAATTGTACATACGTGCTGAAATTTAAAATATTACTCCTGAAATTAAATATGAAAGTATATAATGGCAAGGGTCCGCAAAGTGTTCCACAACGCAGGGTCGGACTCGTAATCCGCCATGTCATTGACGGAAGGACATATGAGGGACCAAAGAGACAGGAGTAAAAATGTGTTAATAATGGACATACCTATCGCTTGTGTCGTTCAGAAACACCGACTGTTTTTATTGCTTAAACGTACGTTGCCACAACCATTAGTCTTTTTGCATTTCTTCTCGTTAAAAGTAAGCGATTTGGCCTGTGCATATGGTTGTCGAAGGAAAATGATCGTTCCACATCTACTGAAGTTAAAATATACAGTTCACATGGACAGAGAACGACACACCACGCACATTATTTTCAGGAATTTCGTACAGTTGTTTGTATCACTAACAGTTGTTTTTTGTCACTAACATCAATAAATTATTATTTTTCACATCTACAGAAGAGAATCCACGTGTTGCTACTATTTCTGGACTGTTAGCCGTTGTTTGCAAAACCCGTTTACTAGCTATCAATATCGGGGACGAAATAATATGAAACACCTAAAATTCGTATCAGAACATTAACGACCCTATTACCGCAAAAAATTGTTGTTTCGTCCACTGTCAGCCACAGAAATTTATTGCGTACTTATGTCTTATTTGATATTTCCCATGACACGTTAATATGTCTTCTGTAAATATGTATCGCTACTAGGCAATGGAAAATCAGAAAAATACGAGAAAAAAAACGGCTAAAGGGTATATCGTCGACCATGTTCTACGAAAGGCTACATGCGCAAAACATGTTACACAATCAAATCGAAATTCCTCTTTTGTAACAGTACCAGTCTCTCGGCGTCTACAAAATATATATCGACAATTGTAAGGAATACATATGCATGTATTCCTTACATGCATATGTATTCCGATATTTACGAATCACAAAATGTATGCACATTTTGTGATTCGTATATTGTAAAATCATCGAAATTTTAAATCAACTTTTTCAGTCTATTCAGGTATGGTAACGACTGTGCCATTATTGCGAAAATCAACACAAAATCGGACAATACGTAAATACACTACACGAACTCACGAGTTAGTCACTCACGACACATAATATTATTTTGAACGTAGCGTTCCATCCGTTCGCATCTTACTAACGTAAAACACTACGAAATCGGCGCACGCAGCGTGACTAAACTACATTCAAGTATCCCGACCACCCGCACAAGAGTGGATACTAGAGTGGCCCCAGTGCGCATTACAAGGCACAGTCAGTGGCGTATGTATGTACGAGCAAGAAATACACGCGTATATAATTTGCAAGACGCCTAGAAAATACGGTTTTATACTTTAATTATGATACAGTTATATAGTGCCAACTCTGCGGAGTTGTACACTTTCCGGACCCTAATAATGTCTATAGTTCGTCCACATAACTGAAAATCTTCTAACCGTCTTTTAACCTTTCTTGCACTTGACTAAGTTGCATGTCATTACTGGCATTTATTTTTAGCTGCAATATCAACTGCATAACGCAGATAAATCCTTGCATTTAAGCGATGAATTTGACGATTCATTTGTGGTGTTGTTTTTCGGGGTCTACCGCTTCTTGGTTGATCAGAATATATACCACTTTTTAAAAACTTATACCACGCCTGCTTACAAGCAGTTTCTGACTTATTGAAAACATTTTATTTTCGAAAATGTATTTTTCTCCGACCCATCACTTGCCCCCTTCAACACGTCGAGAGCTTTTGGTGATGCTCGCCAAAGAGAGCATCGGAGGACGCTCTGTCGCGGGGTTCTTCTGCTTCGCCGACGGCCATTGTCTCGGGACCCAGACGCCGGTTCGATGACTTACTGAAAGTGAAATCCATTAGACAAAGCTAGTCACTGGGTTTTGTGGACAAGCACGTGGTAACGAATAGAATAGGTGAATGTCAATTGTTTTAAGTGATATCAAATCTATTCACCCGATGTCTATTCTTTGGAGTTAGTTTGTTCGAACAGATAACAACAATTCGTGCTTGAATCCCACGCAAATGAGAAAACTAAGAATGTTAAAACATGAGTTAATTAACATAAGACCAACAAATACAGTGTCCGCCATAAAGTGGGAACCATATGGGATTTTTTTAATATTAGTTTGATAAAAACTTTTGGTGGCAATCACTTCTGCTTCCAAAATAACTTAAAATGCACCAATTCAAAGTTGACAGCTAACATCTGGCAACTGTCAAATTTGTGATTTTCCAAAAAATCTTTAGAAAATGGCCTAAATTGTTAATATTTCGAAAAATGTCACCAAGAGATTATGTTCCTAATGACATTTTACGCTTATATGCTGATTTTGAGCGAAACACTTTGATATCCAATAAATTTTATATTTTCAAATTTTTTGAGTTACTCCCGAATCCCGAGTCACTCAATTGATCTGAAAACATTTAAAACGCTTCAAAGAAGTATATAGTCTGCCATTGCAATGCATACTGTCTAATAATATTCGTAGGTATCGTTCGTTTTAAAGATTATTGATATTCTTAATCGAAAAAAAAGAGGTACTGTCTGGATTATTTATTTTCCAATTTCCAAAAAAATCACCCATTGTTTTTCAACTGTTTTATTTATTAAACTTTATTTATTTTGTTAGTACAAAAATGGTTTCAATTACAATTTGGGTATCTTAACACCAAACTACTACTTAAAAACAAACAATAAATAAATCACTTTAAAAAAAGACCTTAATATGTAAAAAAATCAGTGATAGCCATGGAATGCCGTTGCTCTAGAAGCCTTATGATAGGTTGTAAAAACAAAATGACAGTTCATTAGCAAAATATGAATTATTTTTCCCTATTTTGTAAACATGCTTAGAACAGCAGATAAGGTTGAAACAATTTTAATTCAAGGCGAAGATCGTACAAATAGAGCTACTGCCGAAATTTTGAATGCCAGACATCCTGAAAAATTTTGTCTAAATTCAAGGAAAGCGGTTCAGTGAGCAATAATTAAAAAAAAACGTATTGCAAATGGAAAGTTGTGGAAAAGGAAGATGTTGTGGAGCATAAGGTTACTTCTGCAGTTGCAATAGCAGAAAGGACACATGTAGCAAATACAATTATTTTAAGATGAATTTTAAAGAATCACCGTTATCACCCTTGTAAGCTTAAATTTATTAAGCAGGTAAATACAATTAGACGGGCTAAAATTCCGCATTCAAAAACATTTTTTTCCAAGAAGGTTTTATGTAATCATTACAAAACTTTGTATATTTGTTAAGATAAGAATGAAGAATTAAAAAAAAAAACTATTTTTCAAAACAAAATGGCGGCTGCACGCAGGTGCAAAGTGGACTTGCGTGCAACCACTCTGGACGTCGTAATTTTCATCTGTAACAGTCTAGGAAATAAAATTTATGTGAAAAATACATATAATTTGTCGGTAAACTTCAAAAAATTAAAAAAAAATTCTACGTTTGGCAGAAGTTTTTCGAGAAAATCGGTGACACTTTTGCATTAATAATTAAATTTTGCAACATAAAATTCCAAAACATTTACAACATAAAATGCATGCAACATAAAATTCCAAAACAGACAGGTTTACAGACAAGCTAAGAGTATAAAGAAGAAACCCTGAAAGTTTCAGCCAAATTGGACGAGTAGTTTTTGAGTAATCGTGGTTGCCAATTTTGAAAATGTTGTTTTGAGTAAAATTCATTTAATGTTTTGAATAGCGAAAAATGGTAGTTACGGTTCAGTCAGCGATTCCAGGGGCGTACAAAAGTCCTTCAGTCTCTTCATACATGCTGTTATTCATCTGTTGTAGTTCTATGTGAGCAAGATAAATAGATAAAACTCACTAGGGCCGACCGCTCTCTTATACCTACTGCACGCTGAAAAATACGTTCTCGAAAAATGACGAAAAAAAAATATAAGGAGTTCGAATTTTGTTCTGAAACTTTCACGAGCGTATTCTATGGGAAATTTACTAACTTTTTAGAGAAAAAAATCGAATTTTTTGACCAATTAGGTGGTCAAACTAATCGGTTTTTGTTACCCCCTTAATACGTTAAAAGAAAGAAGAACTTTGCCCCAAGATTTGAATTTTGTGCGCTAATTGCAGACAACTTACATTTCTCAAAATACATTATGTTTACGGACGAAGCCACTTTTACGTCCAATGAAGTGGTTTTCTCTCAGAAATGCCGATGGTGAGCTGATGAAAATCCCAATTTTATAATATGATGTAGAGACCAGTACTCTTTTAAAACCAATGTGTGGTGCGCTATTTTTAATGGAAAACTTATTGGACCGTATTTTTTTCGACAAAATTTATATGTTAAAGTATATTTGTACTTTTTACAATACTAAATTGCAGCAATTGTGGATGTAAAGCCGTTGAGTGAAAGATCCAATTTGGTTTTTCAACAAGACAGAGCGGCAATTCACTCTACTGCTGAAGTCGGAGAATTTCTTCAAACATCTGTCATTTCTACAAAGAAATTAAAAAAAAAAATATTACTTCAAAAGTTGATGGCTCTTATCTCCGTCATTTTTTAATTTTTTATATTCGTTATTATGCCAGTTTATGCATATGGAAAATGACACAAAAATATATTCTGGAAAACTTCTTAATTGTATTGTATTGAAGATTTGTCAATTGTTTCGTCTCAGGCTGCCACGTTGTCAGCGACGTCTTCGCGACGGAAGGTGGGTATCCCTTTAAAGGCTGCCATTTGCGTGGCGTTGTTTATCTGGCGCATTGTGTGGAATTGAAAAGAAACAAAGTACTTTCAATTGACGTCGAGGTGAAGGTAGTTAATGGAGGCGCATTCAGCATTGTCTCGGCAATGTCCTACAAATCAGTCAGTCCGCCCATTAGGATGTTGATATCGTGATAGATTATCAGACAGGGACCTATATGTAAATCTCGTGAGCGTATTGATGTTTTCTGTCGCAATACGTCTCGCAAATTTGTCAGACGGGTCTGAGATGAATGCAGATCAACGCAACACTCATTAATGCGGCCATCAGCGTAACCGTCTCCTACCAAAGCCGTTTTAATTTGCGCTAGAGGCCTGATGGACTTTTATGGTTTTCGTTATGGCCGTGGGATTGAAATATTAAATGACACGAAATGCGTTTAACAAAAGACTATCTAACAACAGACAGTTAACATTTTATCCGATGGAGGACAATTACGAGATGTGTAACCTAAGTAATGATTGATTTTTTTTTATTAGAATAGAATTACAATTCAATATTGTCTCCTTCGAAATAACTTCCTAGGGAAGCCACACAGCGCTGGAGACGGTTCTTCCATTCCTCAGCCTTCTTCTCAGGTTCTTCCATGCCGGTTACAGCCGTTTGAATGTTTTCTATGGTCCCAAAATGACGTCCCTTGAGGTGATTTTCAATCTCGGGAAGAGAAAAAACTCACAAGGACTCAAGTCAGTTTTTACTGGCTAAAAACTGGTTTACTTAAATGGCTGTGTGACAAGGCGCATTCTCGTGATGCAACAACATCCAGTTGTTCTTGATGTTTGGTCTCAAGTCTTTTCATGATTTGGCGCTTGGTTTCCGGGTTTTCTCAAACACCCAAGTTTCATCATCAGTAATGACACGCTCGATAAAATGGGAATCATTTTCAATCAATTCCAAAAAGTCAAGACACCCTTCTTTCCTTATGTCCTTTTGTTTCTGCGAAAGGTTTTTTTGGAACTATTTTTGCGCAGATCTTTCTCATCCCCAAGTCAAAATCTGATGAACAGTGGCGTCATTCAAATTTAACTCTTCCCCCCGATCATTCTTGTTGTCAGTCGACGATCTGCACGCACAATATTCCGTATTCTATCGATATTTTCATTGGTTCCTGAAGATGAAGGCATTTCACTACGTGGTTCATCTTCAATTTGCTTTCTTCCTTCTGGGAATGCCTTAAACCACCGAAAAACTTGGGCTCTTGAAAAAACACTGTCTACATAGGCGAGTTGAAGTGTTGCAAAAGTATTGCGCTGTGTTCAAGTGTGAAGCAAAATCTGATAGCACACCGTTGCTCAAAATTAGTGTCACTGATTTTTAAAACGCACAGAGAACAAACAAATGACTAATAAGTTCAAACTTGCTTGCACTGAAGGTTATACCTTAACCTGCATGTTAACCTAGCGCCCTTCCAAGTCCCGTCTTCGCAGTATTGCTAGGTCGGTCGCTACATTGCCTGTCTCATTACTTAATTTACACAGCTCGTATATATTACGAAGTGTATTTGAACGAACGATGTATTAACGAAAATATGAATTTGACTGTGAGTATGAATTATTGTTTTATCGAATTATAAACAAGATTATACAAAAGGTATAGAATGGATGATTAGGCGTTTGTTATTATCCAAGTTGGTTTTTGCCTCATATCCAACAGGAAAAGTTCTATTTTATTTTATTTAATTGGAGGAATACCAACCACGACAGAAACTAACTTCGAAGAGTAATATGAGAATCTTCATACCCAAGAATACCAAGTGCTTAGTTTAGTAACATGGACTCATACTAGTCAGACAAGCGTAACAGTAAACTTTGAGACATTTTTATGTCACGTGCCTTTTAAACAAAGTTCATTTAAATGCTCATTAACGTACATCTCACCTAAAGACACTAAAGAGAAAAGGAAACTGTAAAACCTGCAGCACTTGAAATGTAAAACAACTTCAGTAAAGAAAAAGATCAGCCACACAGGTGTTCCAGTTCAGTAATACGTTTATTTATTATCTAAACATACTTAATAAGCTTAGCGAAATATTTCTAATCTTTTTATTGCCTGTAAATAGGAATGTAACAGGTTATATGGTAAGGCAGACAGAAGAGTGCTAACGTATAACTCCCATAATTGCTAATATGCCGTATAATAATCTCGCCATACCGTTTAATGTAATAATCAGTAATGTGATTAAAGCTTAAGATTAAGTTTATAGGAAACTTAAATTTAGTAATTACGGTATAATAATTGAAAAAAAAGGAACTAGGATGACAAAGGGTCTCTTGATAGAAAAGTATGGAGAGTTGCAAAAGATATTTTCTACAAATATTAAAGATAGGATTTTAACTATGTGAATTAACATTCGTGTCAAAAATGTATTGCCCATTTTCTATTAGCTGCATGATTCCGCACTCGTAGAAGGGCCTTTTCAGCGCAGAACTGCGTGAGATGCTCATTGATGGTTTCATCAGAATCGAACGATCTACCATTCAAGTCGTTTTGCAAGGAACGAAACAAATGTTAATCTGATGGGGCAAGGTCCGGTAAGTAAGGAGGATGACAGCAGCAGCAAGACTTCCCATCCAAGGTGCAGCAACTTTTGGCGAGTCACCAAACTTGTATTTGGTCTCGCGTTGTCATGGTGGAACACTACGCCTCTGTGATTGATGGGTTCTGGCCGCTTCTCCGCAAGAGATGTACAGGGTGTCTCTAAACGGTCCATACAAAATCCCACCACATATTCCTGGTCTCAAATTAAGTCTATTTAAGGCAACTTACCTATATACCATGTTGCTCCGCTTGGCCGCTACGAGGCGCCAAAGTTCAACTTCTGAGATGGTTTTTTGCTAATAACTTCAAGACCATTGGGGCGATTTAGCTGAAATTTTGTACAATAGCATAGTTTTTAGTTACGAAAGCAATGATCCTCAAATCACCACCGAAATTAATCCATTGGCGTATTTATTTAAGATTCCGTGTTTTAGACCCTCCCAAGTTTCTACGCTAATGAAATTAAAGACTTGTTGACATGAAATTTCGATGAATTGACTAACTTGCTACAAAAAAGGTACTCTTGATAGAAGTCGATAACTCTCATGGTTTAGG
This sequence comes from Aromia moschata, assembly GCA_029963805.1. Classification (NCBI taxonomy): domain Eukaryota; kingdom Metazoa; phylum Arthropoda; class Insecta; order Coleoptera; family Cerambycidae; genus Aromia; species Aromia moschata. Next base: position 1,837,089 of record JAPWTK010000048.1, on the reverse strand, counting down.
AGAAATTCGCATTTCAAAAAATTACGCAAAATCAATGAATTCATCTAGTTAAGATAGCGTTGAAAATGAATTGTCAGTTTTCAATTATTTGTTTTGCCAAGTGTCAAATTTTTTCTGCTGTGTTTTTCTTTAATTAATTATGGCTTTAATTTAATTAGTTTATGGGTTTTGTGAAGGCAATGCGCGTTTAAGTGTCAGGGTGTATGGGGAACGGTTACCAAATCGTCGTTTGCCAAACCACACGACATTTACGGCAGTCGTAAGACGTCTTCGGGAGACTGGTCGATTTGCTGCTAGAACTGCTGATTATGGAAGGAACCGTTTTGTAAGGACTGCTGACGTTGAGGAAGAAATTTTGGCTCGCGTTGAAGCAGATCCAGAACTGAGCACAAGACGAATAGGTGCGGAAATGGAAATTTCCAAAGATGTTGTTCACAGGACGCTCAAGGAACAGTTACTTCACCCATATCATAAGACGCCAGTTCAAGATCTTTTAATTCAGGATCCCGAATCGCGTATGATTTCTTTGTCGGGCAGTGAATACCCAACGGCAGTTGAATGAAAACTTTGCCAACATGATTTTGTTCACCGACGAAGCGTGTTTTACAAGGAGGGGTATCACTAACTTCCATAATGAACACGTTTATGCAGATGAAAATCCACATGCTATCAAAGTTAGACATTTTCAACATGAGTTTAGGATCAATGTCTGGGCTGGAATTATCGGCAATTTCATAGTTGGACCTGTTATTCTTCCACAACGATTAACAGGTGACATTTATTTGCAACACCTTCAAAATACCTTTTCAAATTGGAGTCCGAAACTACCTCAATCAGCAGTATCCAAACAAATGGATAGGTAGAGGAAATGATGCTCCAGTAGCTTGGCCCCCACGGTCTCCAGACTTTAATCCGTTGGATTACTTTTTTTGGGGACATCTGAAGACAATTGTTTACAAAACACCTGTAAATCACGAAGAAGAACTCTGGCAGCGTATTCAGGTTGCAGTTAATGATTTTAGGAATGACGAAAAAATTATACGAAGAGTCATTTTCAATTTCCTACGTCGTGTAGATGTTTGTATGCGTGTGAATGGTGAACATTTTGAACAATTATTTCTGTAAAAATAAATCTTTAATTAACCTGTCCCCATGAAATTTGATTTTACACGAAAAAGATCCCTTCGATTGACATATCTGTGAAGACAATGTCGGGCGATAGTCAGGTGTGATTTATTTTTGAAATGCGAATTTCTCCTAAACCATGAGAGTTATCGACTTCTATCAAGAGTACCTTTTTTGTAGCAAGTTAGTCAATTCATCGAAATTTCATGTCAACAAGTCTTTAATTTCATTAGCGTAGAAACTTGGGAGGGTCTAAAACACGGAATCTTAAATAAATACGCCAATAGATTAATTTTGGTGGTGATTTGAGGATCATTGCTTTCGTAACTAAAAACTATGTTATTGTACAATTTCAGTTAATTCGCCCCAATGGTCTTTATTGGAAGTTATTAGCAAAATTTATTTAATGGAAGTTATTAGCAAAAAACCATCTCAGAAGTTGAACTTTGGCGCCTCGTAGCGGCCAAGCGGAGCAACATGGTATATAGGTAAGTTGCCTTAAATATACTTAATTTGAGCCGAGGAATATGTGGTGGCATTTTGTATGGACCTTTTAGAGACACCCTGTATAGAAATCATCCAGTTGCCGACAGTACACATCAGAATCGATCGCCTGGTTCCGCGGTAGGAGTTAGAAAAACACCACGCCCTTATAATCCTACCATTTTGAGAGCATAACTTTCCTCTGGTGAAGATCAGCTTTGGATTGTGTTTGGGCTCGCTCAGTTCCACTGCACCACGATCGCTTACGTTGAATATTGTTATAAACAATCCATTTTTCATCGCTTGTTACCAGGCGCTTCAAAAACGGATCGATTTTGTTGCGCTTGAGGTGAGTATCGGCGATACTGAACGATTGGTGAGATGAATTTCTTTGAGTTCATGAGGTTCACCCATATATCGAGCTTTCTGATGAACCCCATCTTCCGTAGACGATCGTTAACGGTGGAATGATGAATGTTTAGTGTCTCCGCAATGTCATCAGTGGTCGAATGTGGGTCTGCTTTGATTAGTGCCTTTATTTGGTCGTCATCAGCCTCCATGGGCCTTCCGGAACGAGGAGCATCGGTGACATCAAAGTCACTAGCATGGAATTTAGTGAACCATCTATGGCACTGACGCTCTTGTAGGGCATTGTTACCGTAAACTTTTACAGCGCAATTTTTCACAGGCGTGCCTTGCGTTCTTTCCTTTGCGGACAGAAAAAAGCAAAATATGCCGAAAATGCACAGTTTGATCTTCAATTTTCAACTTGATGTAAAAACCAAACGACGCGACCAAATCGATAACTTTTTCTGAAATGAAGGTTGAACTGTCAGCTGTCAAATGGTATATCAATCGAGCAGATCGTGATGACATTTCTCATGTAAAAATACATGTAATGCCATCTATTGCAAAAATACGTCATGACTTTTTCGACAACCAATACATGGTGCACCACATAAGACTGTGATACCTTTATATATTTTTCATTCATTACCCGATTTGAACGAGATTTTTATTAAAAAAGGGTGGTCTTACATTTTATTTAGCCTTACACTTACACAACGTACACTCCACAACACTTCCCTAAACCAAAATTGCTCCAAAAGAAAGTTGTGGTGACTGTTTGGTGGTCTTCAGCCGGATTGATCCATCACAGTTTTCTAAATCCGGGCAAAACCATTACAGCGGAGAAGCGCCAATAAATCGACGAAATGCACCGAAAATTGCAACGTATGTGTCCAGCATTGGTCAACAGAAAAGGTCCATTCTCCTTCGCGACAACGCCCGCCCACAGGTTTCAATCATCACGCAACAAAGGCTGCATGAGTTGGGCTATGAAACTCTCGACCACCCAACGTACTCGCCGGACCTCACGCCTACCGATTGCCATTTTTTCAAGCATCTCAACAACTTTCTCCGCGAGAAATGCCTCAAAAATCAAGACGATGCAAAAAGTGTCTTTGACGACTTTATAGCATCCAGACCTCCGCAATTTTATGCTACCGAAATAAATAAGCTTGTTGGCAAAAATGTGTTGATTGTAATAGTTTCTATTTCGATTAATAAAATTCTGTTTGAAGCGAGTTATAGCTTTTGAAGTAGCTGTTTGAAAACGGACATTATTTTTTTCACCAACCTAATATTTTTCTTTTTGTGGTCCTAAATAGGTAATAATTGAATTAAGAACTGTAAATACAGGGACGAGAAAAGACCAGTCTACTCTATCCAATATAACTTTATTTAACAAAAATTTTTCAAAATGGAACTTTTATTTCAAAGGCTATAGCCGGGTAAGGGGTCAAATCGGCCCTTGAACCAATCGAGGTTCTAGTTTGGCAGGTCGGAAGTATAAATAGAAAGACTCCTTCAGCTAGATTTTCAGACCTCTAGGTCGTCTCTAGAAGCTCCTAACCTCAAAAATGTGATTGTTCGTTTTTTCTCGATTCTGGGCGCAATTTTCAACCAAATGTTTTGAAAAAAATCACAGAGGTGCATGTTTCTGTTACAAATATGCTCAATTTTTTTATTTTTTTTTATTCCCAATGGCGCTCAAAAAAAATTATTGAATATTTCAATCAATATTTACATTAGGACGCTTTACATTGGCCAACTTTTAAGGCCATGCTTTTTTTGTATTTTTTTGACGCTCTTTCACGTGGTGCTGCTTAAATTTAATTTTAGGTGGTGGAACACCGTGAAAAATCCAAAAAACCGTTTTTTTTAGGCAGTTTTTTGCCTTTATCTGGCTTGGATTACATTTCATCGAAAAGTTACTATTTTTTTCGGATTCAGCGGAAAAAAATACGTCAAAAACATGAGTAACAATCATAAAAAAAATTCTGACTAATAAAATCTCTATGTGTGAAAATAAAAGTGTCCAGGAACGTTATCTCTGTAGGTATATAAATATTGTGTTATGTAAAAAAACTGTAAATTTTGATGCAAAACATTCATTTTTATACATATTACTTTTATTATATATGAAGAAACATTCATCAAATGAAGAAATGCGAATGAAATCTTGAGTGTGATGAAAATAGAAATTAGTAACTGAATCAGAAATCTTCAATCGATATTTTTAACAAGTTGAGTACATTGAAAATGAACTGAAAATTTTTATTTGTGTCTCGTGTAAAAATATATTAATTTATCATGTTATAAACGCCCCCTTAAAAAATCAGCTCAAAAAAAAAATTTTAGAGGTCGCTCAAGATTTTTAAAAATTTCCAAAATCGTCAAAAATTGAATTTTCTGTTTTTTATTTTTTTTCCTCGTCATGTTATTATTTTGTAGGTTGAAAAAAAATTTGACGTACAAAAAGAATAGAAATAAAACACGAAATACTTTATAATTATAAAAATGATAAAAAGTAAGTATATAAAAAATTATAAATATTTGGTACTTACAATATGGTACTCAATTTTGTCTCGAGAAATTTTTTAAGTGTCTCGTGTTTTATTTCTATTCTTTTGTACGTCAAATTCAATAAAAAATAATTAGTTCTTTAACATTTATATTTAGAGATTGCTCGAAAGTATTTTAGGTACACTACTTTGAAAAGTAAAACAAGTGACCTTTAGAAATTAAAATATTGATTTAAAACTTTCAGGATCGACATTTTTTTCATTCTACAAAATAATAACATGACGAGGAAAAAAATTCAATTTTTGATTTTTTTGTAAATTTTTAAAAAATCTTGAGCGACCTCTAAAAAAAATTTTTTGAGCTGATTTTTTAAGGCGGCGTTTATAACATGACAAATTAATATATTTTCACACGAGACACGAATAAAAATTTTCAGTTCATTTTCAATGGACTCAACTTCGAAATTCGAAAATATCGATTGAAGATTTCTGATTCAGTTACTAATTTCTATTTTCATCACACTCAAGATTTCATTCACATTTCTTCATTTGATGAATGTTTCTTTATATATAATAAAAGTAATATGTATAAAAATGAATATTTTGAATTAAAATTTACAGTTTTTTTACATAATACAATAATGTTATATGCAGATGATGTTCCTGAACACTTATTTTCACACTTAGAGATTTTATTAGTCAGAATTTTTTATGATTATTACACATTTTTTTGACGTATTTTTTTCCGCTGAATCCGAAAAAAATAGTAACATTTCGATAAAATATAATTCAAGTCAGATAAATGCAAAAAAACTGCCTAAAAAAACGTTTTTTTGGATTTTTTCTCGGTGTTCCACCACCTAAAATTAAATTTAAGCAGCACCAAGTGAAAGAGCGTCAAAAAAATACAAAAAAAAGCATGGCCTTAAAAGTTGGCCAATGTAAAGCGTCCTAATGTAAATATTGATTGAAATATTCAATAATTTTTTTTGAGCGCCATTGGGAATAAAAAAATTCAAAAAAAATTGAGCATATTTGTAACAGAAACATGCAACTCTGTGATTTTTTTCAAAATATTTGGTTGAAAATTGCTCCCAGAATCGAGAAAAAAACGAACAATCACATTTTTGAGGTTAGGAGCTTCTAGAGACGACCTAGAGGTCTGAAAATCTAGCTGAAGGAGTCTTTCTATTTATACTTCCGACCTGCCAAACTAAAACCTCGATTGGTTCAAGGGCCGATTTGACCCCTTACCCGGCTATAGCCTTTCAGTTTTAATAAAAAATAAAAAAAGGTACACAGTTCCACAATTTGCCTGTCACTTTTTTGGATGCCATATCACGTAAACGAAGATTTTGGACGATTGAACCGCATATCGGCCTCATCGATTCAAGTATCAAATTAAAAGGTACCTGAGATTTCACATCTGCCCGTCGCACATCCTCACACAGGATGTTACCTGCATCCAAAGGCGCTCCCTCCATTCACGTTGAATAGGTGTAAGATAAGGATACGGCTCACAAAAGCAAATAAGCATTATACTTCCAAGCGTTATTGCTCAGATTATACGGGAAGGACCCTAGAATGGTGCTTGAATGGTCAAGTGGCAACTCTGACGATCCGCGAACAATAGACCGAAAACATATCGGCTTACTAAATAGTAGCTTTGTCGTTTAGTTTTTAAACAGCCACTGTATCCATGTGGAAGTTGGTTTGGAATCCGTTTCGGATAAACGTTTTTAATGCGATTTGTGCCGATTTACATGAAGCTCTATTACTTTTCTTGGAACGTTTCTGGTGAATGACTTGTGGAGGGTATCTTAAGCATCGATAATGTACTAGTAGCGAGGTGAGAATTTAACTAGGGCAAGAATATACTTAACCCTTAATAACCTAGCGTTATATATATGTAACGGCAAATTGGCTATTTTCAGCTGACCAACTGACTAACAAATGGCGCTAGGTACACCTTCTCTGGGATCAATGCTAATAAATATTCCGACTGGCTAGGTTATGTCTTTAGTTTCAGTGAGATTGACAACTCTCTACTTCGTAGTTGTGAGTTTTAGTGAAAATATGATAGTGAGATTCGAGTAAGTACATTTTTCCTCTATTTCTTTTTCAATAATGGTCCAAATCACTGCAATGATTCTTCTGGTAGTTATCTATTAGATGTAATATCACTTGTCGAAAAATATTCATATCATTTTTTTTGATAATGTACCCAAAATTTTAACGTAACATATATGTAACGCTAGGATGTAATGAGAGCACTATTTTATGAATTTCAGTAGAAATTATTTTATCGACCAACTTTTGTTTCTTTTAGCTGCCATGAGGATTAAATTATTTGTAATAGCCTTATTTGAAGAGAGGATTTTCTCTGCAGCATTACAGCTTTAGAAATAGCATATGCTGATGACAATTTAGAAATTTCTGAAATCTATACAGAACCCCCTGATGTGAGTTGTTTGACCGATGAGGATTCTGGAGATGAGGAAGGTGAAGGCGATTTAGATCGGCTATCAGGGCGACTTCTTCATGGACCAGTTGAAATACGGCTACGAAATAATGAACGAAAAAGTAGTGAAACTTCCAACTTCCAACCAAATACAATACTTCGATGGGTGGAATAGATTTAATTGACCAAAATGTGGCTAGATACCGAAGCGCAATTCGATCAAAAAAATGGTGGTGGTGTTCACGTAGATGATATATGTAAGTGTTCATAATGCATGGTACTTATTTAAAAAGGCTAATAGCTCAAACGCTATTCAGCAACTCGACTTTCGAAGGAGTATTGTAATCACTAATCACCTGCTTATCGAGATATGGAACCCCAGCAAAAAAATATGGTACACCAGCATCATCTTTTCTGAATATATCGGAAAGTAGAGTAGGTACATAATATAAGTTTTGATCGAAAGGACCACTTGCTACAATACGTTCCGAACACAAAAAGAAGACGATGTGCGTATGACAGCTGCAATTTTAGCGTGCGCACGATGTGCATGAAGTGCGATGTAGGTCTTTGCATCGACTGTAACATACTTTACCATCAAAATTAACAATTTTCTATGAGTTTGTGTTACCTAAAATAAATACATATATATTAAAATAATTTTTCAGGGTTTTGCTCACATTTCTTCCTAGCGTTACATATATGTAACACACCCTTTTTTTTCAAAAGTTAGGTATTTTTTTTAAAAATAACTAATGGTTATCCGGTAAAGACATGCCCCATAGCACAGTTATCTACCAAAAACATTATTAAGAAAAAAATTTCGTTATTCAGGTTATTAAGGGTTAATAAAGGGTGTCCCTGAGCCATTTTGATAGTACATATCTTTTGATACAGCGAACTTATAGATACGGTTTTCGCCAGTCGATTGACTTTTTCAAAAAGATTTTTTTCGTACTATGAAATGAACTTCGCACTATGAAATTTTCTTCCTGATATTTTTATTTGTTTTACCAATATTTTTTCTGTTGTGCTTGTTTTCCCACGACCTTCGATTTTTACTATTAAAAACTCCTGTCGTAGAAAAAGATCAGTCCACAATATTTTACTAAAATAATCGGGATCTTCATCCAACCTGGAGTGGGTACTGGAACCTTCGACCTAGAAACAAAAAACTGGACATTTTCCACGAAACACCGAACTACTATACTTACTTTTCTCGACGGGCGTTTTGCCAACTAAGTTGGCATCTTCAGGAGAAGATTAAAACTGAGGAAGAATGAAAACGTCCAGTTTTTTTATCTTCATGCAACTTTTGAATCATATTCGTGAATAAATATGGATGGGCTTACCTTCGAAATGAAGCAGTATATGTAGTTGTTCTTCTTGGTTTGATTGAACTACACGCTTCTTTCTACTAAAAGTGAAGGTATTAGTCAATCCTCAGTAAATATTTTAGAACGTTTTTCTGACGGTGTTGGATGATTTGTATACAACACCCTATATTCCCTTTGTGCTGCACGTTTATTTTGTCATTTTGTATATAACAAGTAAATATTTGCACTTTTTCTTCATCACTGTAAACCATTTTAATTTCGTTAAAGAAATGTTACTTATCAAACATAGTAGTTGTCATTTTTATAGGTTACTTTAATAATGTTAACTTTTCCATATTTACAGTAACTAGTTTAACTCAAATATTCGACGTTTAACAACTCAACAACGGTATGAGATAGGGGTAACATATTATATATTTTTGAACTAATATCTATAATATTATCTATACAGGGTATCCCATTAAAAAAAAATATGTTTTTGTATCTGCTGAAATCTCTACGATACTATACTTTTAAAAGCATTTTAACAAAATTCAGTCATAACCACACAATTTTTGTTTAAAATTTTTTTTCTATAGGCAATAACTAGTTTAACTAAAATATTCGACGTTTAACAACTGAAAAACGGTATGAGATAGGGGTGACATGTGGTATATTTTTGAACTCAGGAAAAAAAGGATCATTCCAAAAATTTAATAATATCAATACAGGGTATTCCATTTAAAAAAATATATGTTTGTATTCGCTGAAATCTGCACGCTACTGTACTTTTAATAGCATATTAATAAAATTCAGTCATAATCACACAATTTCTATCTCAAACATTTTTTTTTAACAACTCAACTCAACAACTGTGTAAGATAGGGGTAGCACATGGTATATTTTTTAACTCAGGAAAAAATGATCATTCCAAAAATTTAATAATATCTATACAGGGTATCTCATTTAAAAAAAAATATGTGTTTGTATCCGCTGAAATCTGCACGCTACTGTAATTTTAATAGCATTTTAATAAAATTCAATAATAACCACGTAACTTTTAGAACTTTTATTTTCTATAATAACTTATAGCTTATATTTATAAGCTATAATAACGATGATAAGGGGGTGGGTGGTAATTTATGTTGAATAACCCTGTACTCGTATATGTTTTTTTTTTAATTATATATTATGCAATGACAACGACATCAACGTAATTTTCTTAATAATAAAAACATTTTGATAGATTTAAGAGTAATAATTCAAGACATGCGGGATCGATTCCACGGCATTCTTTGAAGAAGTTTTTTTAATCTTATCTTATACAATATATTAAATCACGATCAGTCAGATGTGCTGTCAAGTGTCACTCTTGATTTGTCATAAAAAATTGAATGTTGCCAACTTTGTGATAAAATTCCAGCTTACCCTAGTTAAAAATTTATCCGAAGGCACATTACAACTTTTAATACTAGTCCATTAGGCAGGGAGGTAAAAATCATCAAAAAGTGTTGAAAAATCATATGTCCCTATGAAACATATAGGGCTACTTTTGACGGTTTCCTTTTTAATTGTTTAAATTAACAGTTTGTGAAAAAAAACGTCTTCTTCGAAATTCTAGGAATTGTGACTATAATATCTTGACGCCCATTTTTTAAAATACGCGTCTTCAAGCGTACTTTCAAGATATTATAGTCACAATTCCGAGAATTTCGAAGCGGCAACGCTAAAACAATATATACGTCGCGTAAAAAAAAGGTAGTCGCTTAGAAAACGTTATAAAACTGGCCCAAATTAATATTTTTCAAAATCTCGCAAACTTGAAGAGATTTATGATTTTTCTAGCCCAACCCGGTCAATATCGTACAATAAACAAATAATTGGCGTCATTGTTAACTAAGGCTTGCAAAAAAATGCGATCGGTAATTACTCGAAAAGTGATTAACGGATCGAGCTGAATTTTTTTTTAACTTCATACTACAAATAGAAGTCCCTCTAAGAAATTTCATGATCATAGTCGCCCTACTTTCGAAATAAAAAGATAGTGAAAAAAAGCACTTTTTTCAATTTCAGCAGCCATTTGCAAGTTAACAATAGACTTGGACTCTTTGGGTTGGGCTTAAAATCTTGAAAATTCAATATGCTACAACTTCTTAGATGCATATGCTATATAACAGGGGGGGGGGCCAACCTGCGGTTCGCGAGCCACATGCGGCTCTTTGAAGGATTATTTGTGGCTCTCTATAAATGTACCCGATTTCCCTTTTCATTTTTGTGCTGTTATATTTTAAAAAATTATTATCGTTCCGTATGTGTTTCAAAATATCTTTTAAATTACTGACAACAAATATGAAAAACTAAGTGCAACGTTGTAACAAATTGCATTTCCGTCCAAGTGAAGGATGATATGACTCATCGAAAACGGCGCAAACGAACTACAATTAAAATATAAGTCGACGTCGATTACTGAATTTTGGAAATTTGTACCAGAGTCGAAGTATCCTGAATTAAAAAAGGCTGCTTGTCGAATTATTTCAATATTCGGAACAACGTACTTATGTGAATCATTTTATTCCACTTTAAAATTCGTGAAATCCAAACACCGATCAGTATTAACTAACCAGCATCTCAAAGAATTACTCAGAAGTCCTGTCACCAATTATTCACCAAATTTAAAAAATTATCGAGAGAAGTAAAATAAATGTGTTTAATCTTTAATATTTAAATTCAATAGACATATTTTGTACTTTTATTTATGTTTTCAATAAATATAATTTCTGTAAAAATAAAATTTTTAATACCTTTTTTTGCACACCTTTTACATACGTATTTAATTGCGGCTCGCGAAAAATTTCAAATTTTGAAAAATGGCTCGGACTATCAAGCAGCTTTGCCACCCCTGCTATATAAAATATGCTAAGGAACGGACATATAAGCGAAAATTGTTCTACGCAAAAAAATACATAGGGAACCGTCAAAACCAGCCCTATATGTTTCAAGAACACATAAAAGTGTCTGCCTACTGGACTATACCTAGTAACGTAAACGCACATGTGTAATTATGTCCCTGACGGAATTAAAATATCTAATTAAGCGTAAAGCAAGACGGATCGCGACCGATCGCCGTTTAAAATACATTCGTGGGTTCGCCGGGCGATTCCGGGTTTTTGCCTGGAGTGCACGACCGAAAACGAGCGGCGCGCGGTCTCTTTCCCAAGCCCGGCCGAAAAAGAAACGCCTGAGAACGGGTCGGGTATTCAGTGATTGTGAATTCCTTCGGTGGCAAGTCCTGACGGCCGCGACGGTCGCATTTTGCTGTCACCGCGCAAAAAAACGACGCGGCTATTTTATTTTCCTGCCAAGGTTAATTCAGAGCAAGAGCATCTCCGGAGTAAAATAATAGTGTATCTTGCGCACTATCTGAGACCGAAGGATTTAATGGTGGCACACAATTGACATTAAGAATGTACAGTTCGTTGGATTCCGCGGGATGCAAAACCAATGCGTACCTTAAAGACGATGTACCGGGGTTCTGTGGAGGCGTTGTCGTAGTAAATAATATTCTTGGTAGACAAGGGCCGAATTGATAGTTCACATTTGAGATTGAGTGGAAACTCATTTTGCTCTAAGGATACTAATGCAACTGACAAATCTCAGTTTTACAGGAAATCCGATCTAACTTTCGGATTAAATAGCTTTTTAAGATGTAATTAATTTTTTAGCTCCATATTATACATTTTTTTTTTTTAGAAAATCCTGAGACACGGCAATTTCTAATTCTAAAATGACATCTTGTGACGTGAAAATGTCATCCCTAAGGAGCTTGTGATACCTCATTTGAAAGGTCTTTTCATTCTCTATTCAAAACTTCTATGGTTTTAAATTTTATTGCAAAAATTAACAAGAAAAAAAGATAAGTTTCTCCAGCGTAGGAAATTCGTTACATTAAAATAAAACTTTTATAACACTCATTTAAAAAAAAAATTTTATAAAAAATAAAAAAAAAAAAAAAAATATAAATTGCCATTATATTTATAAATTACTAAAATACTTTTTTATTATTTTTTAATTTTATAAGGATATTAAGGAAAATATCCGGAGTTGCCGCCGATATCTCAAGGTACCGTAAGTAAAATAGAGAAGCAGTTTCGGGAACGTGGACATTAACTGCCAAGGTTAATTCAGAGCAAGAGCATCTCCGGAGTAAAATAATAGTGTATCTTGCGCACTATCTGAGACCGAAGGATTTAATGGTGGCACACAATTGACATTAAGAATGTACAGTTCGTTGGATTCCGCGGGATGCAAAACCAATGCGTACCTTAAAGACGATGTACCGGGGCTCTGTGGACTCGTTGTCGTAGTAAATAATATTCTTGGTAGACAAGGGCCGAATTGATAGTTCACATTTGAGATTGAGTGGAACCTCATTTTGCTCTAAGGTTGCACTTACCTACAGACGCCTGAGAGTAATACTATTGCAACTGACAAATCTCAGTTTTACAGGAAATCCGATCTAACTTTCGGATTAAATAGCTTTTTAAGATGTAATTTTTTTTAGCTCCATATTATACATTTTTTTTTTAGAAAATCCTGAGACACGGCAATTTCTAATTCTAAAATGACATCTTGTGACGTGAAAATGTCATCCCTAAATTCAACCCTCTTCAGGTGACAGCTACAACCCCTAAATTTTCAAATTGGAAGTAGGAGCTTTGATACCTCATTTGAAAGGTCTTTTCATTCTCTATTCAAAACTTCTATGGATTTAAATATTATTGCAAAAATCAACAAGAAAAAAAGATAAGTTTCTCCAGCGTAGGAAATTAGTTGCATTAAAATAAAACTTTTATAAGTAACACTATTTGTCAATTTTAGGTTCTGAAATATTAATAATAACAAAAAATAAATGTCTGTAATTGCCGATATTCCCTATCATAACATAAAAACTTACTAATAAATACGTACAATGTTTTGCTTGACAATCGAACGACAAAAACGAGCAAGCAGCAAAAAAAACAAATCTCAAATTTAAGAAGTTGGCCATTATCAGCTTTAGTGAAATTACCTAGAAACGTACTTGTCATTGTAACAGTAGTTAACAGTTATCAGTGTTAAACTTTTTGCTTTAGTTTTCGTGTTGCAATTCAGAGAGATGGTTTACCTAACACAAATGCATAGGATAACGATTCTGCAGATGATTGGTTACGGAGACAGAACACGAACGCAGGCCGAAGTTGTTCGCCTATTTCAAGGAAAATATCCGGAGTTGCCGCCGATATCTCAAGGTACCGTAAGTAAAATAGAGAAGCAGTTTCGGGAACGTGGACATTAACTGCCAAGGTTAATTCAGAGCAAGAGCATCTCCGGAGTAAAATAATAGTGTATCTTGCGCACTATCTGAGACCGAAGGATTTAATGGTGGCACACAATTGACATTAAGAATGTACAGTTCGTTGGATTCCACGGGATACAAAACCAATGCGTACCTTAAAGACGATGTACCGGGGCTCTGTGGACGCGTTGTCGTAGTAAATAATATTCTTGGTAGACAAGGGCCGAATTCATAGTTCACATTTGAGATTGAGTGGAAATTAGTGTGCCTTCAATGGGTTTTGCTCTAAGGTTGCACTTACCTACAGACAGATCTCAGTTTTACAGGAAATTAGATTTAACTTTCGGATTAAATAGATTTTTTAAGATTTAATTCACTTTTTGACCCTAGAACGCCAAGCTTCGTAAATTTTACGACGGCAATATTTATTTTCGGCCACCGTCGGTCACATTCGTTAGGTATCGAGCTCTGCGTCTAGGTATTCTCTTTGGCATTGTTGGTGTTTCTCCCAAGCGTGTTGGTCGATTTTTTAAGTGTAACGTATGAGCAGCTATAAGACGAGCGTCGTAAATTTTACGAAAGGTAAACGTAACTTTTGTCCATATTGCACCATACAAAAAACAACTGTTTTTTTAGATTAGTCCATTAGATATTGAACTTGTTGGACTTGCAAGTTACTATTAAAGGATATGTCTGAACAGCAAGACAAAAACAGGCCTATGACGCAAGCCGAACTGGAGGAAATTGCAAAAAACTTGTTTATTGAATCGGACGATGACAGCGTCCAGGAGAGTGGCAGTGAAACTGAGGATGCCGTGGAGTTTGAACATTTTGAGGACAGCGGAAGTGAAAACGAACCTTCAGAGGATGATAGCAAAGATAAATATAGTCCTCCCAGGGCAAAAGGTTTCGATTTCCCGAAAGGCATACATGATGGAGTTGTATAAGCTGTTAGTGACGCCATGGCTACAAAAACGAGTCAAAGTACCCACTTTGCAGCGCTCACTCCGTGAAAGTATTAGTCAGCTTCTAAAAGAGATAGTAACAGAAGACAGAGAGACAGTTCTGGAAGAGAAAACAGTGCCTAGTATGTCCAAGAGAACCACTTGTGCGAGTTGCCCATCAAAAAAGAGACTAACGACTACTCACTTTTGCTCAAAATGTAATCAACCATTTTGTAATGAACACCGTGGGGAAATTTGTAAATCATGTACTTAAATGATGTTTTAAAGTCTTTATGTTCAATAAATAATGCATCTGTTGGTTGAAGTTTATTTTGGTATGAAAAAAAAATATATTCGTAAAGTGGTTGTAGAAATATGCTTAGCTATCTAGGGTTAAATTAATGTATATTTCGTATACAGTGTGGAACAGCCAAATGGAATAAATTCAGTAGCTCCATTATTATGCATTTTTTTAGAAAACCCTGAGACACGTCAATTTCTAATTCTAAAATGACACCTTGTGACGTAAAAATGTCATCCTTAAATTTAACCTCCTTCAGGTGACAGCTACAACCCCTAAATTTTCAAATTATAAGTAGGAGCTTGTGATACTTCATTTGAAAGGTCTTTTCATTCTCTGTTCAAAACTTCTATGGTTTTAAATTTTATTGCAGAAATTAACAAGAAAAAAAGATTTTTTTCAGCGTAGGAAATTTCTCCAGCGTAGGAAATTCGTTACATTAAAATAAAACTTTTATAAGTAACACTCTTTGTCAATTTTAGGTTCTGAAATATTAATAATAACAAAAAATAAATGTCTGTAATTCCCGACATTCCCTACTATAAGATAAAAACTTACTAATAAATACATACAATGTTTTGCTTGACAATCGAACGACAAAAACGAGCAAGCAGCAAAAAAAAACAAACCTGAAATTTAAGAAGTTGGCCATTATCAGCTTTAGTGAAATTACCTAGAAACGTACTTGTCATTGTAACAGTAGTTAACAGTTATCAGTGTTAAACTTTTTGCTTTAGTTTTCGTGTTGCAATTCAGAGAGATGGTTTACCTAACACAAATGCATAGGATAACGATTCTGCAGATGATTGGTTACGGAGACAGAACACGAACGCACAACGTGGACATGTACGGCAGCTAAAGAAAAATCCTCCTCCCAATAAACTCAGTGATGATTAGAAATTGGATATAATGCGTATGCTTGAAGAAAATTCACATATGCCGAGTCGTCTCTCTATAACAGCCCCTACTTCCAATTTGAAAATTTAGAGGTTGTAGCTGTCACCTGAAGGGGGTTGAATTTAGGGACGACATTTTTACGTCGCAAGATGTCATTTTAGAATTAGAAATTGACGTGTCTCAGAGTTTTCTAAAAAAAATGCATAATAATGGAGTTACTGAATTTATTCCAGTTCTGTTCCACACCAGGCTGTTCCACACTGTATAGTACAAATACGTGTCCCGGAAATTAATAGGACACTGAGCAAGACTAGATTCATTACATCAAAATAGTGCGTTATAGTCAAACTTACCTTAGCCCATTTGTAGATAGTAAAAGAGTTACAGGGCGTTAAAGTTCAAATTTGTAATTCAAGTTTCTTAAAATTTTTAGAAAGTTTTTTTTGAAAGAAAACTGAAAATTTGGATTTGAGGGTTTTTTGGGATGAGAAAAACGAATCCTAGATGCTAGAAGGTGCTACAAAATGTACTCTTGGTCGATATGTTTTAATAGGAAATTTTAAGAATTTTGCCAATTGAACGTATTGTATGTAATATACAATATATAATGGGTGCTTTCCATTTACCCGACTCCCAGCGACTCCTGTGTCGACTCGTGTCAACTAGTGTTGACTCTCATAAAATGAGTAAATGGATAGTAGTTTCTTACAAAAGTTTTTTGAAAGTAGTTACTGCAAATAATTACATTTGTCACCTACCTTCATTTTCTTCAATCAGATTTCGCATTAACTCTCCACTATATATCCTGCTTTACCGCGTTCGTTTAGATTTTCACTTCTTTTACACTCACCCTCAGCGTGAACTCAACTGTCTAGCGGAGTCTGTTTGAGGTGACTTGTGTCGTCGACTCACGGCGACACAAATCAAATGGAAAGCACTTTCGGAGACACGAGTCGACTCGTGTCGACTTGTGTCGGTAAATGGAAAGCACCCATTGATTGTAAGCATTGCATTGATTGTAAGCATAGACTCGCAGATCTTTAGTGAGTACGAAATTTGCGAACTGTAGCAGCCAAACTTTCATTATTTTGAAATATTGTTCAACAAATGAAAACGCGTTGTTCTTTCTTGTAATGCTCCATTTTTACTAACCCTAAACTGTCAACTGTCAAACTGTTTTTCTTTTTTGGTTGCCAACACTTTACCGTCCAAATGGAGGCAAATTCAAATGTTGCGTGAATTATGGGATTACCCTTTAGAAGCACTGAAATAATAACAGTATTAAAATGGATGGGTATCTCCAAACATCTAAAGGCTTCAGATATCTATTTTATTAATAAGATAGATGTCCTATTAAATAAAAATAGATGTCCTATATCTCTGTATTAATCAACTTCTGATATTTTTTAAAACATACATCTTGTATTAGTTTCTTACATAAAACGTGATAGTAACCCTGTAGTTACATTTATTTGGAACATGGAAAAACACACTTCGGATTTATGGATTTGTAAAATTATTATTCACATCATTTTTTGTTATTTCAATTGTGTTTGTTAATAAATACATTTTAGCCAATAGAATCGAATTTTGATTAAATATTATACGTGACTTTTGATGACATAGAACAGTGAACGATAGTTATTCTTATTACACTTTAATTTAACGGACTTACCGTTAGTGGTGTGCTGTTGTCAGGCCCACTGGAATACGTCGAGTCCTATTTAGGCACACTAGAGGGCAGTACCTATATGTCACCACTGTTTCTGATTATATTTTATCTCCCATTTCGATTCATAAAGTCTGAATATGTATTTCTTTATAAACTTTGCAAGTTAAAATTGGTACAGGAATCAAAATAGGTGACACATCCTATACATAGTTACAATTTTTGTTTTGCACCATGATGAACCTCCTCACTTTTTATCCATAAATTCCATATTACAAACTGAATACACACAAACTCCTGTCATTACTGTAGTAAATTTAATAATAGTAGAAGTAGAAGTTTTTCCATTTCATAAAATATTGTCCCAATATGTGATTACTATTCATGGCCACTTTTTGTAAATATTTTGTTTTATCTACAGTGACGTAAATGTCGGTATAGGTTACACAAGGAAGACATCTAGAAAGTTTTTTGAATTAAGATTGTTTTAAAAAAAGATCAGTATTCTTCATATTCCTTTTACATTTTAAGTAAACCCTTTTGCATTAGTGTTAAAAGTAAATAACTTTTACCATTCATGGCATAGTGACATTTATATTTGTGTTGTTTAGTGGTTTAGACACTAGATTACTATAAACGGGTTAGGAAGTCTACCTTTAATCGCATTTATATAAAAAAATAGTTGTTGAACTAAGCTTCAATTTCTGGTACTGTCATGCTCGCAAATATTTTGTAGATAAAAATATCCCATTATTGTGGGTTATGGAATGTAAAAAATGAGAAGAAACTCTAGGATGTTATAAGTGAAGTAGTAAATTACCATCATAAATATTATCTGACTTCATCCCGCCTGTTTCTTTATTCAGGAAATAGTTACCAAGTATTCATCGGATAATTTATTAAGAATTTCCTCTGGATCTGCAGTGGAAATTATTCAACCGATATGTCTGCTTTTAATTCGCAATTAACATTCCTCAACTACTACTCGAGCAGTAATATATATATAGGAAATCCCCAAGTTGAATGAGTGCTTACCTCAAAGTAATTTTATTAAGCAAAATGTAACACAAGTCTTTTGGCCTGCATTAATCTGTTTACATTGGACAGACGGAAATTCTTGACTTAGGTTTCCAGAGAAATTATGTAAGTAGGGCATTGTTCGTATTATTAATAAGCTCTGTTCAGTTTGTTGAAATATGTTATTATCATATGTATATTTCATTATTATGTAAAAGTTGTTCCAAATTGTTTATTGTCATTGTGAATAGTAGTTTATTAAACCTTATTTCGTCAAACTAACGCATGTTCATTAGTACTTAACAACAAATTATATTACTATTAATGAACCACGCACATATACGTAAACTAGAGGGCGGCACTTACGTATCATATTCTTCTGGTAAAACACCAAGCCAAACGGTCATTTTCTGATTGCGAATGACGAAGAGCGGAATCATTTTCGCTCAAATATTCCTAAACCGAAGATGAAAACTGTTGTGACCAAAAGTCTTTAATTGGTTTACGGATTTCATTGAATTAATTTATTTATTTGGCTGTTTATGTTTTTTAGATAAAGTCGTTTAACTTTAGATGCAATAAAGTTCAATACAATTAATTTAATACAATTAAATAATCTTTAAATATGAACATTCATTGTCAAGTTTACAAGGAGAAAGTCCGTCATTTGATATAAGAAAATTTTCTATTGGTACTTGCAATGAAACAATTCAACTGTCAATGAAATGACAATTATCAATATTACTTCATATATATCTACAGTATGTCACGTTTTTTAACGCTCCTGGAAATGTAAGAAGAATCTGGAATTTTCGCAATGCCAATTTTTTTCAATTAATACCCTGAAGAGTGGTCATTCGAAACTTATCATTTTGTTGGTGTGACAAAAGCCTGGCCTACTAGGATTTTGTGAAGAGGCCTTTTTTTCAGAAAATGGTATTAGGCATTTTTTTATCAAAAAAACTACCCAGGTTTTGAACGACAAATATCTACCTAGCGATTTTTATTGGATGATAAACTTTGAAAATTTAGAGATTTAAAAATACATAAGCCGATCAAAATTTGCCATATAGTTAAAAATAAATGGCAACCGGACAAAGTGAATGAAACCATCACATATATTACTATTTGCAAAATCAACAAATTGTTTGATGAAACTGGAAAGATATGTAGTAATGATGTATACGAGTAGTATGTATATGAAACCGAACTTAATATGCAACTGAGGTACAATAAATTAAATTTTTTGAACCAATTCTTTGTCAATCTTTTATAGAATAGTGTTTGCCAGTAGCTATACTACGAGTATTCCACATACAGCACAGTAGTAAAACAGAAGACAACAGTACTTGTGAATCCACCCTGCAATTATGGACTCCTACTTCCAGATTAGCACATACTTTCCACTAAAAATCTTTGTATTTATTCAGTTCACTTCAACATTCAGTATGGATTGCATATGTTCATTCGAGTATGTTTCTCAAAACGCAACAAAATAAGCAAGTGGTATTGACGG
The DNA here is from genome assembly GCA_029963805.1 of Aromia moschata. Lineage (NCBI taxonomy): Eukaryota > Metazoa > Arthropoda > Insecta > Coleoptera > Cerambycidae > Aromia > Aromia moschata. The sequence goes on along the minus strand of JAPWTK010000048.1, from coordinate 1,817,158 downwards.
ATACTGATTGGTGTTATGCTGCTATAACTGTAATAACTGCGTTCAAACACGTTTTGAAACCATCAATAAATAGACATCACTCCGATACATTTTATCTCAACAACGTGACATAGAAACATTTGGTGTGCAACGTGAAAATGAGCGAAACATCAAGTGAGATTCGATATGCTTTATAATATGAATTTAGTACATTCATATTATATATACCGAAGTACACCGAAACCTAGTAGCCGCGTATGTCGACAACGCCCTATATTTAGCAACATGCAAAAGGTAGTTTGCACGATTCGGATCTGGAAACTACAGCGTCGACGATAAACCACGATCTGGTAGGCCACCTCAACTGGATATGAAGCGCTTGCGTACGATTTTCAAAGCAAACCCGTATGGAACCACACGAAAGATGATACGAGAGCACGGTTGTAGCCAAGCCACGGTAGCTTGTGGCTTGACTACAAGTAGTAAGGCAAAGTCCAAAAGTTGGGCATGTTTCTTACGCGAAGCCTATCGCAGCATCGGAATAACATTTGCACACAACTTCTATCCAGCAGTCGTTGTTTCAACTGGTTGACCAATCTTGTTACCAATGATGAAAAGTGGGTGCTTTACTGCTTTATGTCAATCACAATTACACACACGCGTAAGTGCCAGTGGGTAGACGCAGATGCTCCAGTACAATCGGTATCTAAACCTGACGTCCACCCGAGGAAAGTGAAGTCAGTTTGATGGGGCCTTCGCGGCATGTACCACTGGGAACTCTTGGAGGACACTACCACCGTTTCCATGTAGCAACAGACACTCATTGAACTCTTGCAGATAAGTTTTGAAGTTCTGCCCCATCCATCATATTCACAAGACTTTTTCCCCCACTGACTCTCATTTATTCTGTGCAAAATTCGAGTCGATTGGCGCTTACATTCTAAATGAAATTCGTCCTGTTGATAAAATAAATAATCATATTTGAACATATCAACAAGGCTCAATACTTTTCAATCAGCCGGATATAAAAATTATCAGAACTTAAGCACCCTTCAAAAAATGGCTGCACGAATACTTGCTGACTGCACATCGGCTCATACATTACTTATACTGTAACACTCGCCGCGCTTCAGTACCAATCACTAATTTGTATAGAAATAAATCCCCATATAAAACCGGCAGTGCGTGAATTATAGACGAATGTGGTGGCATGCACCCGACCAGGCTATCTAATACGCACAGCCACGTACGCACCACGTATTAAGTGGCATTAAATCACGGTCAGATATTTACGTCTGTACGCCTGTCTTACTTAAAACTATAGCGTTGAAATTCGTTCCTCGAATGCGTAATTATGCAATTCATACATGCTGCCACATAAGTCTCTCTTCAATGGGTAATTGGTTATCGCTGATTCAGATGCCTGAAAATTCTCGCAACCAATATAATCCCGAGACTATTTAAATAAAAGAAACATCTAATTGACCACATTCTGTTCGATTGAATGGGCAGTTTTCATGAATAATTAAAGAGAATCCAGCACAGGAATAAATCGTCTTATAGCACTGTTCTGCGTTTTGAAATTGTTTGTCGCTCCCTGATATTTTTTTTTGGGTCTTTTGTGTCTACTGTAATGTGCTGAATTCAAATATGAGCTCGGTTTTTACCTTACCACTCATAAGTTTTTAGAGAAGGGAAGAATAATATAAAATATGAGAAACCAAAACCTAAGCAATCTAGTGAGGTTTCGAAAAAACAAAATCATTCTTTTACAAAATAAACTTCATTTTGCACACAGAAAAACACGGATTCCTATTTTCCAGTGACATATAGGGTGTATTCAAAAAATTAAGTATACCTAACCTTGTAATTAATTTGGTTTGAAGATCTCAGATTTTTTATATGACGTAAAAAGTATTGTTAGAAAATGATTACTAATGTTTTTTTTTAATTTTTTAACCAGTCCAGAAATGACCAAGTTGCAGGGGGAGGGAAGTTATGGTGAATCATATTGTACATATTACAGTTAATGAACTTAGTATATTAACAGTATCAAAACCTTTAGGTAGCCTGCAGCTGTCACCAGGAACGTTTTTAGTTTTGTAGAGTTTTTTGTTTATTTTTTTGGTCATCAATTTGAAGGATCTAAATCTCTAAATCATTGATTTTTAATATTAAATATTAATTTTTAATATTAAAATATAATAACAAAATCAAACACTAAATCAACAACCAACATATGATATAAACGAATAAGTTATCAACTTTTTATTCAGTAACACGCAACAAAGATATCCTTGCAAATGATGCATAGTCTTTCGAAGCTTATGAGGTCAAAGTTTGGTCCCGTCTAGGCATAAGCTCGGCTTTTAGCGAATCTGACAATACCACATTCTCGATTCTCCTCACATCGTGAAACAAGTGAACGGCTACAAATGTAATCATAAATATCTCAGTCGGCCGGGGATCTGCTCAAGAACCCGTTTCGGTTATTTTAAAAATGTTGCCTTATCAGAAATTACGGTAGGCGAAGATACGCCTGTATACAATTATAATTCTTAGCGATTGTGCTCCGTACTTTAGTGCTGATTATATTGTAAAATAATTGACAGCGGCCTTTATTTATCCCCACATCCATTGCTGTGTATTGTTTTCGTGCATTGTGCACTCTCAAAATACGATTTGACTTGTTATTTATTAATTGTTTAGTACGATACTGCGGTTAGTTAGGGTTTTCTTAGGCTCATTAATTCTCGATGAGCTATCTCAAATTTTGTTTATTGTGACAACTTGAGCGGCAGCTCTAACAGAATTATCTACGTGGTTGGAAATAATTGTGGGAGTCAACTAGGTGTTGGTATCTTTGTTTCTTAGTTGCCTGTATTTCTGTCTTGTTCATAGGTTGAACAGCTATCAAAAACAACTAGAAGTCACTAAAAGTGACTTTTTTAATTGAACTTGACTCCCAAAAGTTGACGTTTATAAGGCGTGTTAAAAGAATTTTTACCACTGGTGATTAAAATATTTTTAACAAGAGTGTTCAAATTTTAATGTATTAGAAATATTTGTTTAAGAATAAAACAATAATTAACTTTCAAGAGATGCCAATTTATATGATTTATTTTGTTATCAAAATGGATCATGTAAATAAAGTCTATAAAAACAAAGTATTATATAATGTTAAAAGTTATGTGATATTTATGTTAAAAGTGATTATCTTGCTCGTGGAGCTTCTGGTTCGCAGCTTCTTCGTGAAGTTTCTGTACTCACAAAAAGATCACTTTTAACATTTTTAAATCATAAGTGGTTAGTTAAGAAAAAAGTGTTGAAAGTTATATTTTTACCTTACAAAATAAAATCACTTTTTTAAACACACGTACTGAAATGTGTAAAACAAGTAATGAGACTGGCAACGTAGCACCCGATCTAGCAACACTGCGGAGACGGGACTTGGAAGAGCGATAGGTGAACATGTACAAATTTGAACTTGTCATTTGTTTTTTGTGACGTTTTTTTCTAGTGCGTTTTAAAAATGAGTGACATTAATTTTGAGCAACGGTGTGCTATCAGGTTTTGATTCAGACTTGGACTCAGCGCAACGGATACTTTTGCAAAACTTCAAGACGGCTACGGAGACAGTCTTTTTTCAAGAGCCCAGGTTTATCGGTGATTTAAGGCATTCTCAGAAGGAAACGAGTAGATTGAGGATGAACCGCGCAGCGGAAGGCCTTCATCTTCAAGAACCGATGCAAATGTCAATAGGATACGGGATCTTGTGCGTTCATATCGTCGGTTGACAAGAATGATCGGGGAAGAGTTAATTTTGAATCATACCACTATTCATCAGATTTTGACTAACGAATTCGGGATGACAAAAATCTGCGCAAAAATAGTTCCAAAAAACCATTCTCAGGAACAAAAGGACATCAGGAGAGAAAGGTATCTAGACATTTTGGAATCGATTGAAAATTATCTCCATTTTATGGAACGTGTCATTACTGGTGACGAGACTTGGGTGTTTGAGTACGACCCGAAAACCAAGCGCCAAAGCATGGAATGGCACACTTCAAGCTCTCCAAGACCCAAAAAAACAAAGAATGAGTAAGTCGAAGATCAAATGCATGCTGATATGCTTTTTTGATGGCCAGGATATTCTCCACAAAGAGTTTGTGCCTCCAGGCCAAACAGTAAATCAACACTTTTACAAAAAGGTTCTTGAAACACTTCGAAAAAGGGTCATGCGTGTGAGATCAAACATCAAGAACAACTGGATCTTGCATCACGACAATGCACCTTGTCACACAGCCATTTCAGTAAACGAGTTTTTAGCCAGTAAAAATATTCCTGTGGCTCCTCAGCCTTCTTATTCGCCTGACTTGGGATCTTGTGGTTTTTTTCTCTTCCCGAGATTGAAAAATCACCTCTCAAAAATCAAACCACCAAGGGGAAGACATTTTGTGACCATAGAAAACATTCAAACGGTTGTAACCGACCAGCTGAAGGCTATTCCTATGAAGGCTATATGAAGTATACGAGGTCCAGCACTACTATGAGGAATGGAAGAACCGTCTCCAGCATTGTGTGGCTTACTTTGAAGGAGACAATACTGAATTTTAATTCTATTCGAATGAAAAAAAATTTAAAAAAATCAGTCTCATTACTTATTTTACACAACTCGTATCACACTTTTTTAAACACAAAAATAGTTAAAAAGCATAAAGTTCATATGACAACAAAGAAAACATACAGAGTGTTAAAATTGGAAAAATGTAATACGATAAATTGAACACCTAGCAGGTATACATTTTCACAATTCCAAAAATGAAATAAGAGCCTACTTCCCAAACAAAGTTATGACGGTTTTTCTAGCTCTAATATCTATCATTTAAAAAAAAAGACAATAAATATCTCCGTAATGGCTGGGTTTAAGTACAGCTTATGTTATACAGGGTGACCCAAAATTAATGGAACACAGAGCAAGACAAGTTTTCATAGAATTACTTTGAAAATTTGGATGCAAGGGTTTTCTGGTATGAGAAAAACGAATCCGTACTTAACTTTGTTGTAGACGCTACAAGGAGCTACAAAATGCACTCTTGGTTGATAAAAATTGGACATACATATATATTAATTTTAAAGCCCTGTAACTTTTTTTATTATCCCCTAATTAACTAAGATAAGTATGAATATATAAGTATATAACATCCTGTATACAGTATGTTCTATTTAAAATAAGGGACAACAACGCCTGGAACATCTGTTCCCAAGAAGAAGTATGTGAAGATTCGGCTGTATTTTAAAAAAGTATCAAATACGGTGCGACAACATTTTAGCATTTTCTAAGAAACAACGATTCTATAGAAAAAGACCAACTACGCAGTAAAAACTATATGTTCCAAATATGCACTAAAACTCATCCTGAATAATATATAAATATATGAGTACATGAATTTGTAAATTTTTCCACAGTGGGACAGAAGTTGCGCCAATTACGCAGTTTGGCCCAGACTAACGATAGCCATATGTTGCACAAGTAAACGTCGCCATATACGTTGGTTTTCAATCTCCATAAAGCAGTTGTGCGTGACTGGCAATAGTGTCATTTCAGTAAGTGGTGTCACATTAAATTACTCTTTCCAGTTGAATAAAACTAATAGTAAAGACACGACTTGCTATCCGCGACACCTTCCACGTTTTATTAACGCTACTCTGAATCGAGTTGCTGAACTGATGCAACGTTTTACGTTGTTGTTAGTTAATTTAAACAAATGGCTGATTGCAAGAAATAAGATCCACTGCTATAGACCTATACAACACACTCGGATAACAAATTCTGAAATAAATGAATATCTAAGACTAAATTAAGTTATTTGTCTCTGTATAGTGTCCAACATTTTTGTTTATTATTTTTTTTGTTATTATTTTTTTGGCAGACTACAGCTACTCACACTTTCAAAGTTACTCAAGGTTCCACTCTGATACCAGTATTTTTTTAGACCAATCAACAACAAACACAGGTCTGTTGTAAATCATTTTTAGACGACTTCGGTAACAGCTAAATTTTTTGAAAACTGACCCTCGCTAAACAATTTTAGTCAATCTTGTTCTCTGATGTAGGTATGTCTAAATTGCCTCGGTTTTAACATATCCAAATGCAAAATTGTTACGCTTATACGCAATATTAACTTTATTTACAGTGCCACACAGTGTTAAGCTGCTCTCTACATTTTTGGATTGACATGAAATGTTTTTTATTTTTTGCAGAGCAAACTATTCCCTCTGCTCAATAATACAAATTTCAATTTACAAAAAAAGTGGAGTTAAAAGTGCAAGTTAACAGACTTTGGCAACTATATGTCATATTGTTGTAAGTAGACAAACAAGCGGAACTCATCAAATAAAAAAACAATGTTCCGTTCCGTTTAAAAAAAAAGTTAAGTAAACAGCTGCTACAATTTTCAGTCGCTTGTTTTGCTGATATTCTGAAAAAGAAGTAACCCATATAATATCATTTTTCGTAGCTCTAAAAATAACGGAGAAAGGGGGAGGGTTAATTCTCACGAACTCACTCTGTACATAAAAGACAAACGTTAAAATTTTTTTCACTGGTTTTCTCTGTGATCATATTTGATTAAGTTTCCATAAAGGAATGAAAATTTTGAAACAACTACTTGTTTTCTATGTAGATATTTATTTTTGAATTAATGTATTTTTTTATCGTTGAGGATACGTAACATTGAGGGTCCGTACTAAAAATTATTAATAGGTACTTGATCTAAAAAATGCAGAAAAGTTATTACTACCAATAATTACTGTTTTCTAGACACCAATTTATGTTTGATATATCTACTGCATAAATATTGAAAGAAAAGCAAGCAAGCAAAAAGCAGGTCCTGGAAAGTTCTTCAAGTAATTAATTGCTCTTAATTATTACACCTCCTGTATGTTACAAAACATGATATACTGCACTTTGTAATTACACGAATTAATGTAGTTTAATGAGTCATAGTAATTTCCGAAATATCTAAATTCCCATCACCATCCAATTATAACGATCAAGAAAGTCTAACATAAACAGTTTCCCGTGGTATCGCTGTCGAAATCCATTTAATATACATAATAATTTTAGTGTAAGTTGTAATGCTAAAGGTAATAAAATTTTTAAAATTTTACTGCTCAAATAAAATTTCATAACCTAATGCTGTAAATTCAATGTCTACATAAAACAATAAACAGTTTGTAAAATCTCAATACATTTTTGCAATGCAGTTAACGTTACTTTGGCATCATTAACACTTCGTTCTGACGTGTTTACGTATTTATGTTCGGAAAATATTTCGAAGATTTATTTTTCGATGCCCATACAACAAGTTACTTTGTAATACATATTTATCCATCAATCTTACGCATGCATCAATTAGTTATTTGCATAAGGCTTGACCGTGCTATGGCAAAACTATTCTAGGATGAGTGGTAAGGCCTCAACATGTCTTTAATAGGGTTGGAGAGAATCGATTAGTCGAAAAAAAAATCGATTAACATTATCATTTTCATAAATAACCGATGTGTATGTAAGAGGTGTGTGAATTACATAATGAGACTGATTTTTTAAAAATTTATATTCGCATAGAATTACAATTCAATATTGGCTCCTTCAAAATAACTTCCTTGGGAAAACACAGCGCTGGAGACGGTTCTTCCATTCGTCATAACAGTGCTGGAACTTATATACTGGATAGTCTTCAGCTGGTCGGTTACAGGCGTTTGAATGGTTTCTATGGTCCCAAAATGACGTCCCTTGAGGTAATTTTTCAATCTCGGGAAGAGAGAAAAGTCACAAGGACTTAAGTCAGGCGAATAAGGAGGCCGAGGAGCCACATTCAAATTTTTACTGGCTAAAATCTCGTTTACTGAAATGGCTATGTGACAAAGCGCATTGTCGTGATGCAACATCCAGTTGTTCTTGATTTTTGGTCTCACGGGTCAAGGGTCACTTGCATGACCCTTTTTTTGAAATTTTTTCAAGATACTGTCTGTAAAAGTGTTGATTTACTGTTTGACTTGGAAGCACAAACTCTTTGTGGACAATTCCCTGGATACCAAAAAAGCAAATCAACATGCATTTGATCTTCGACTTGTTCATTTTTGCTTTTTTGGGTCTTGGAGAGCTTGAAGTATGCCATATCATGATTTTGCGCTTGGTTTCCGGGTCGTACTCAAGCACCCTCTCATCACCAGTAATGTCGTATTCCACAAAATGGGGATCATTTTCAATCGATTCCAAAAGGTCAAGACACCTTTCTCTCCTGATGTCCTTTTGTTCCTGCGAAAGGTTTTTGTAACACTTTTTGCGCAGATTTTTCTCATTCCCAACTCGTTAGTCAAAATCTGAGGAACAAAGGTGTGATCCAAATGTAACTCTTCCCCGATCCTTGTCTTCAACCGACGATCTGAATGCACAAGATCCCGTCTATCTATAGATTCTATCTACATTTTGATCGGTTCTTGAAGATGACTCTTCTTGGTGATGAAGGTTCTTTTCCTTCTGAAAATGCCTTAAACCACCGAAAACCCATTGTAAAAAAGTATCCGTTGCGCTGTGTCCAAGTCTGAAGCAAAATCTAATATCACACCGATCAAAATTAATACGACTCATTTTTAAAACACACTAGAAAAAAAACGGTTTACGAAAACAGTCACAAATAACAAACAAATGATTCTAACTAGTTCAAACTTGTACTGAAGGTGCATTACATGTTAGCCTACCGCCCTTTCAAGTCCCGTCTCCGCAGACTTGCCAGATTGGGCGTTGCTAGTCTCATTACTTAATTTACACACCTTGTATATTGATCGATAAAATTGATTAACCCATCAATGCTGATCAATCAATTAATCACCTAATCGATCAAATTTATTACTTGATTAACTAGTAGTTATTTTACTGAACATTAGCTTAGTCCATTAGGGTGCGAAATGATTGAAGCGCTTGTAACTTGTTACTTGTAACTGGTTAGTCGTAACTTGTTACTTGTTACATTGTGGTAGTTAACTTGTAACTTGTGGTAGTAACTCAACCGATTATTTATATTTACTTATTCATTCGATTATTCGTTTAATAGGTTAACACATGATAATTGATTAATCGATTGGGTATCGGTTATCATATTATCAATTCGAAACAAACCGAACGTCAATTCCGTAATCAAAAGTAACGTATTGTGCCCTAAAGTTCTTTACTTTAGGGATCTAGTCTAGAGGTGTCAGATCTGGCGATCAGGCTGGCCACCCAGTTGGTCCAGCTCCATCAACAAAGATAGGGGTTGTGATTAAAATTACGTCATACGAAAAAATCAAGACTTGAATAAAAAAAAAAATAGCATTTCAATGTATATTTTGGCGTGTGAAAGAATCCGTGATCCGCATCCGGTTTTATTAATTATATCCACTACTTACTACGAAATCACATATATAACATTTTCATATATTTAAAACTTGTGTGTATACATTTTCTATACAAATATCTAGGAACATATCTCGCAAATAATTTATTAATAGATGGCAAATACTAATCGACTGTTTAGGAAATTCGACTCATTTACGAAGAATAACACGCAGAATATATAATCAAGCTCCACGATCCAGGCAAAAATGCATAATTTTGAATAGTGTACGTTAAATTAAATTGTTTACAGTTATAGATACAAATAATAACATAAAGGAAGCCATAAATAAATTATAAAGTTTTAATTTGACAGGTTCATGACCATTTCTCACTTAAGTTAATATACAAATAATTTGAAGGTAATTCCATACGCCCACATTATTCGCTCTAAGGTAGACGGTGTATATTTAGAATATATTTATTTACATACCAGATACTACTTCTCATAACAGCTTATTTAAAAGTTTTACAACTCTTTCATTGGTCATAATATATTCAGCACTTATCATTAAATCACGATAAAAATTAATAATCTCCAAGTTCTCAATTCGCTATATTGCCTGTCGTAACTTATTCATAATGTTTTAAGAGTCTTGAATATTAAGACGAAATATGAAGACGATAAAAAAGCGTTAAACTTTTAAGGCAAAATTGAAAGTCAATTTCTTTCGATGGTTCGCAACACATAAGCTTACACTCATCTCAGTTCATTAGGCCGTTTACAATTTTTTTACTGTGCCTTTTTCGCTTCTTTATTATGATTTTTGATAGAAGTATTTTGTACTATTCACTTTCATGTACAGTGCAGTTCAAAAGTGTCTACCCCTCTAACTTCTGAACGGAGCAAGATATTGACTACTTTTACTGATTTCTAATATAAAAGTGCATTGCATCGCAATTTTTTAAAATGGTGTTGTAATACCTCGTGTAAAAGATAAATTGCTTTCCAACACAGCTCAATTGTTTGAAGTATCTGTAAAGCGGTTCCCAAATAAAATATCATTCTTGTTTTTGAAATTTTAATATCAAAATAATTTATTTTGTGAACCTGGTGAACCGTTCACGTTTCTATGAATAAAAACGAGTAATACAAAAATTATTTTGTGAACCCGGTAAGACGTCCACGTTGTCATTAATAAAAACCAAGACACTATTTCGATTTTTTTAATAAACAGAATGCTGAATATAGTAAAGAATTAGTACAGTCAAAGTGGCTATTAGTTTTGATGTATTATCAAGTTTTTTTATTCTGTCTTAAAATGGTTCATGCTCGACCCCTATAAAAAAGAAAATAAGCTGTATTAGAATAAACTGAAGCGTGCTGTAATTTACATGTAACCGAAATATCTTTAATATGTTTAACGATCGTTTTCCTCGATTACCCGATATGTCACCCTTAGACTTCTTTCTGTAAGGTTACGTTAAGTTCAAAGTAGCTATTATTCAACCGGATATCATTAATTAATCTAATTAGAGATATTTGTTCAAATATTACCCCGGACATATTTAGCAATCTGATTGTGAGAAAATAATTTCAAAATAAACTCTTTTATCTGTAGGAAATGCAGGGTGAACATTATAAACAGATATTAATTTAAAAATAAATTTCTGTTTTGGTTTTTGTGTGGAAATAGGATATTAAAATTTCTAAAACAAAAATGACATTTTATGTAGAAAAATATATCTGCATTAAAGGCAGATTTGAAATACCTTTCAAATAAGGTGTCACAAGACTCCCTCCTTTTTATGTTGGAGAGTAGTAAAGGTAGAACGATTTCAACTGGTTTTTGCGCATCATTATCTTGCACTGTTCAAAAGTTAGAGGGGAGGATCACTTTTGATCACCGCACTGTATATTGTTCACTTTACTTTACTCTCCAAATATCTCAATTAGTGATCTAAATAATACAGTGATTTAAAAAGGGGAGGTTCAATTTTTTTGAAATTTTAATAACATCAAATGAAGAAATTAATTAAAATTTAGTTATAGGTATGATTTTGTTTCTTAGGAAATCATTAAAAGTTACTACACAGTATTTCCACATCTAGACAGTGGAGTAGTGTTATCGGTGAGAAGAAAATTGTAGCCTTTTTATAGACGTCAGTGGCGGTTGGTGATATTTCAGTTTCGGCCATATCTTGAAAACGACGCATGGGACCCACTTCACTCTTTAGGTGATGACTATACACCTCTCATAGAAAGGATTTATAGTGAAAAAACCGTTAGCAAAGTTTGCGAAAAAATTTTCTAAAAGACTGTAGAACACACTGGGATCTCAGTAACGCTCTGTGGAATATTTGCAGTATATATTTTTTTCATAATCTAGAAACAAATATAAGGAGAGGTTTTTCGATTTGTTATAAAAAAATATTTTTTTTTTCAAAAAGTTATGGTCATTTTAATTTTGGGAAATAAAATGTTCCTATAAAATTGAAATTATAATGGGAAATAAAATGTTCCTATAAAATTAAAATTAAAGTGGCCATAACTTTTGTAACAAATCGAAAAACGTCTCCTATTTGTTTCTAGATTATGAAAAAAAAAATACTGCAAATATTCCACAGAGCGTTACTGAGATCTCAGGATATTCTGCAGTTTTTTTTTGAAAATTTTTTTCGCAAATTTTTGCTGACGGTTTTTTTCAGTATAAATCCTTTCTTGTAAGAGGGTGTATAGTCATCACCTAAAAAGTGAAGTGGGTCCCATGCGTCGTTTTCAAGATATGGCTAACTGAATATCGCCAACCGCCACTGATAGACGTCAAATGTTCTAATGTGAAATATTTTAAATTTGAACAAATATTGTCTGTTCTTCTGTTTGTTAACCCTTTTTTTGTCCACGATAACTCGAGGATATTATATACCTACTATTATACCACTCAATTTGAACGATTTCAGTTACGTAATGAAATTATTATCGAACTAGCAGCGTAATGAGTGTGACAAAATCACGAGGTAGATTGAGCATGATGACAAAAATTTTTTAATGTGATTATATTGTATAGGTATTTAACTATGATTATTTTGACTGGATCCTTCGCCATTTTTAACAATAATATGCTTCATATAAAATACGTTAAGCACAATTATCTCATATTTTGGAAGTATTTGCAGTAGAAGTGACTTCTGTGGTTTCTCAATAGTAGGTATAGCAGATATTTGTGACAAAGTGTTCCAGTGATGTTCAGCGTTGCTGCGTTGTTCCAAAGTGTTCAATGTTGCTGTTTATTATGTGGTTTCTATTAGATTTTTGTAATTAGCGTCTAATTAAATTAACAAATTAATTTTGGCTAACAATCAGTAAAAATTTAATTGTTTTTATGTCTTTTTTGCACTGCTTCTATGAATAATATGGCCTACTGCTAAAAAATTTGCAACCTGATTATGTAGTATAAGACACACTCATAACTTTATAATAAATTACAGTATTTAAAACGGTATTTGGAAAAAAAGTAGAGCCCTTTGTCGCGCAGTTTTCTTTGTTTTATACGTATCAAATTTTAGTCATAGATGGCAGCAACATTTTTGTAGATTAAAATTTTCTTTAACCAATTACGACTACAATGCGGTGGTCAAGATAAAAAAAATTACCGTGTACATACAGCAATTGATGACATGTTGTTTGCAGCATTTATGATTGTTGATTGTTGAATGATATGTTACTAAGTTCTACTACTACACTTTTTAAGATTTATTAACTAAAAATAGTAGGTTACAGAGATTCTAGAAATTAAATGCGTATTAAGAAATTTAATACAAAATGCGAAAAAACTCGCCTAAAAAGTGATTTTACTGAACTAGCTGTAAATTCTCTCTGTGCTCAAACATAGTATGCCATATTCGTTCTTGATACGTAATATACTGTTAAATGATTTAAAAAAATATGAAAAATTATGTAGCGCATAGGCAATGGTGTTAAAATTTAGGAGTATCAGATATCGTTTGCTCAATGTTTTTATTATTGTTTTTACATCCAGATTCATAAAAGTCCTTTAAACATGTTTTTATGTTTAAAGTGCTATAATATAATCCAACAATGCTTGATATCTGATCGGGGCAAATGTTAAACCGAAAATTTCGTGATTTATATTTAACTTAATATACCTGCTTTGCCTATTTGTAACGTTCGAGAGCATACATAATATATCTTACAAAATATCATAGGTCGTGCTGTGCAATCCTGAACTTCGTGTTAAGCAGGTCAAAGCTGAGGTCTAGGTCAGCTGAGATTTACTGCAACTAATTACTTTTAGTGCAAACCTAAAGAGTTTAGTATGCTTTGCTGGCTGATAATTACATACGTATATACGACTTGCAGACACGAAAACATCCGAGGCTCTCGCTTCTCTATTCCACAACCCAGTGGCGGATGATTGAATTTACAATTGTTAAGTTTGATAAAATCTACATCACAAAATGGAAGTTGAGATGAATGATCATAATTTACTTATTACCAAGGCTTACGATTAAATCTTAGCGAGTTGCTCTTAAGTTTAACTGTTTGATCAAAACATATTTTACTCTATGAGCGAGCACGAGATGTCCGAGTAGCGAGGCAAACGCTCCTCAACGATTAAATCCTCTAACGATTGAATCCATCTACCGAGTCGAAACCTTTAACTCTTATATAGTTTAACTCCTTTGAGCGAGCGACTACATGAGGATCTAAACCTCACGCAGCTCTTGTTGTTTCACTCGATAAAGGAGTAAAATCCGAAGAGCAGCAAGAGCGATGAGGCTTAACTCCTTGTTCGAGTTTAACTCTCTTATCGGCACCGAACATAAACTAGTTTATGTTCGGTGTTATCGATAATTATAATATCGGAAATCGGAGTATCGGAAAGGATTGACTAATGACAAAAAATTAAAGAAAAAATTGGAAATTAAATAAAGTGTAAAGAACGAAGTTGTAAAAAACTTCGAATTGAAAAATACGAAAGAAATATAAAAAACCAAAATAGTTTATTAAACTTAAAAATTAAAAAATAAGGATTAAAAAAGTAGAGTTAACTAAAACATATTGCTAAGTAATGCGAGAATTACAGGGACGTCCCATTAGGTGGGGTACAGATCAATACCGTAAGGTGGGGTGAAATTGATTTTAAGGGGTGAATTTGATATTTCGCATAAACTAGATATTTAATTCAAATTACGCGCTTTAACTTTATCCAAGTAAATCACATCCATCCCAAAACCTTCTGTGGTATTTCTGGCGTAGTTTGCTTGTTAAGAGAACAAGGTAAGATTTTCTTATGATATTTTTTAATCATGTTGAATATTAACACAAAAATTGTTGTTATTTTTACTCCGTTAGATTTGCTTTCAATTAAGTTCATGTATAAACCATATTTGGTTGATATTTAATTCAAATTACGCGCTTTAACTTTATCCAAGTAAATCACATCCATCCCAAAACCTTCTGTGGTATTTCTGACGTAGTTTGCTTGTTAAGAGAACAAGGTAAGATTTTCTTATGATATTTTTTAATCACATTGAATATTAACACCAAAATTGTTGTTATTTTTACTCCTTTAAATTTGCTTTCAATTAAGTTCATTTATAAATCATCTTTGGTTGATATTTAATTCAAATTACGCGCTTTAACTTTATCCAAGTAAATCACATCCATCCCAAAACCTTCTGTGGTATTTCTGGCGTAGTTTGCTTGTTAAGAGAACAAGGTAAGATTTTCTTATGATATTTTTTAATCCCATTAAATATTAACACCAAAATTGTTGTTATTTTTACTCCTTTAAATTTGCTTTCAATTAAGTTCATTTATAAATCATCTTTGGTTGATATTTAATTCAAATTACGCGCTTTAACTTTATCCAAGTAAATCACATCCATCCAAAAACCTTCTGTGGTATTTCTGGCGTAGTTTGCTTGTTAAGGGAACAAGGTAAGATTTTCTTATGATATTTTTTAATCACGTTGAATATTAACATAAAAATTATTGTTATTTTTACTTCGTTAAATTTGCTTTTTTATTAAGTTCATTTATAAACCATCTTTGGTTGATATTTGATATAAATGTTCTGTATAGTGTAGACAGAATCTCAAATGATGAAAATTTGTTTGGCAATAGCGAATGGCAATCAGTTGGCAATAGCGAAAATATATATTTTCGTTATTCACCCCTCCCCCCCCGAGCGCCTCAATAACCTCAACTCTTCATAATATCTCGCTAATATCTCCAATAGAGATATTGGGACATACGAGCTTTAGTTTTAGGATTGTTGGGTTCGAAAAATTGAGCTTTCCGTACATGAGGATCTAAAAGTTGAGGTTATGGGGTTATGGGGGTTCGACAGTTTGAGTTATGGGGTCACTTTTCGCCCACTGTAACTGTAAAATCGATGTAAATGGAAAGAGCAACGGCCACTGAATGACTAAAAACTTGTGAAGCATACTTGACTCATTTTTTGGAAATTATTCGGGTATAGGTAGGTGTTCATCGGTTAATTTCGGACAAGTCGGTATTCTTTAAGTTTGTCATTATTGTAAATAGTGACTAGGTAATCTTTTCTAAGGTAGAACACGTCATTTTACTAACTAGTAGTTTAAAGCACAAGTCACAAAATGTCAATAAATA
This sequence comes from Aromia moschata, assembly GCA_029963805.1. NCBI lineage: Eukaryota > Metazoa > Arthropoda > Insecta > Coleoptera > Cerambycidae > Aromia > Aromia moschata. Next base: position 1,801,142 of record JAPWTK010000048.1, on the reverse strand, counting down.
ACCAATAAAAAAATATGTCCTGTTAAGCACAATAGTGTCTTTAAATATCCACTTATGAAGTCAGATATTTTATTAAATAATCATAATTCATGAATTGTGAACCATAAGCCACATAAATATCAATAAATATAGGATCCGTCCGGTATAGCGAACTGCCCGCGACTCTCGAATGAACTTCAGCTTTACGCTGAGACAGACGGTATGAGCGCGGCCGCCGACAACCGATGAGATCCGGAACGGGGCAAGGAGAGTGCATTAGTGGGTGGAGCTTAGAGTGGACTTTCTAGTTTTTTTTATGTTCGGTGCCCACAGTAAACACGCAGTAGCCACGCTTATAAATGCGTAAATCACATGAGGAGTTAAACCCTGCCGCACTGCTCGAGGTTTAACTCCTGGAACGATTTAATCGTACCATCGACTCGGCTGACTCGCTCGAGGAGTAAAACCTCTAGCGTATCGCTCAGGTTTAACTCCCGAGGCGAGCTAAACGACCTAAGTATGTTCGAATCCCATCCCGATTATATCGTATTCTCTGCAGAGCGTTTATCACTCGCGATAGGAGTTATACCTATCACCTCTCAAATGACTCGCTCTAGGATTTAATCTCAAAAGGAGCTAAACCTTTTTACTCGTAAGCCCTGATTATTACTCACTTTTACTCATTTCAGTGTTGATATTATAAAAAAAATGTTCAAATATTTATTGGAAAACTAAGCATATTCTAATAAACAGTTTGTTTCTGCATGTCTGCAGCTTGTGAAGTTCTACGTCTAATAGGCCCAAGTTGAAGTGATATATCGATTGAGTAAAAATATAGCGATAAAAAAGTAAAATAGCGATTTTAAAAAAAATTGTGAACTTGTGAATCTTCAGAGTATCTATTTGAGTAACAGCCATTTTGGAAACATTTTTCCTAGACAAAGAAACATATAAATTTGAACCAAAAATATCATATTAACGAATTATTATTCATCTATATCATGGCTTATTATTTCATGAATTGATCTGATGACTTGAAGTGATCTTTACGAAAACTATAGTAAGAGTTTTAAATTTGTACGTTGTTTTCGATTCAATTTTAGAAAATTTTCATGTCTAGGTAAACATTTTCCAAAACTGCTCAGTTAGTCAGATAAATACTCTGAGGATTTGCCTTTAATATAGGTCCGAGAACTTTCAAAGGATTTAATATTTTCCCTAGTTATCCACATCGTAATTTTTTTTTTTATCGATAACTTTTCACACAATATAACCGTCAATTTGGGCTCATTAGGCGCAGAAATTCACAAGATGTAATACTACTAGAACAAAAAAAATCAATACTGTAGTACTAAAATTAACAGAATTTAAGTAGCCTTCAAAAAGTGGGTACATCATGACTTGCGTTGCTGCCTATTATTTCTATATATAATTCGTTGATAGAGTTTTTGTGAAATCGTTAAAAAATTTTGATATTGTTCTAATACCACTTCGAAAATAATTTTTTTGTGTGATAATTCCATATAATATGTAATTACAATTTTAATTAATTGTTTCACAATGTTACTTTTACTTTTTCTAAAATATCACATAGGCACAAAATAACTTCGGCCATTTTTTCTAACACAGATTCAGAGCATCCTAAAATTTTTTAAAAAATGTACTGATTTAATCTTCTTTCTAACTCTAATAACACTGCTCAGCTTTTTGATTTTTTTTGTCGCACCTTGATATTTTTTTTTTGTTATTTTTTTTGTTTCTACTGTAATGTGCTGAATTCAAATAGAAACTCGGATTTTACCTATCACCCATAAATTTTAGTGAATTTTCGAAGATTAAAAAGAAACAAAATCACGTATTTTACAAAATATACTTTATTTCTTATAATATAATCAATAAATTATTTTGTTGTCTTTTTTCGATTGTATTCGCCGGGATCGATTTCACTTTTTGCCCTAAGAGTACCCAACAGACCCAACCCGTGGACCAAAGCCTTTACCATTTGAGCAATTTGCTGGTGAAATCTTTCGCCGTGTTCATCTGAAACTGCACTTAAATTGTCAGTTAAGAATTCCAAATGGGAGGAAGAAAATGCAGCCTAAGTGACATGTTGTAATCTAACATGTGTAAGATTGGATAAGTTCTCCTCCTGCAAGGTTGGATAAGTTCTTCAACTAGATCTTTGTAGTTCTCTACTTTCTTGTTACCTAAGAAGTTGCTGCATATATGTTTGAAGGCAGTCCAAGCCCTATTTGCTTTTCTCGGAAGTGTAGTTTCAAAATTTTCGTGTTCAAAAAGTTCTCGTTTTTGCGGCCCACGAACATTCCTTCGTTAAGCTTTTCCTCACTTAACGCGCGAATTTCCGTCTCAAATAAAGAAAATCATTCCTTCTATATTTAAGGCTTTAAGGGGGCTTTCCCGCCTTTCGGTTTCAAAAAATCGTTTTTTACTGAAATCGATGCGTTGTACATTCAAATTTATTGTCCTGAAATTTTAAAGTGATCCGTGTATTAGATTTCGAGTTACAGCCGGATTAGTGACACGGTCCCGGCGCTTGAAAAAAAGTCACGCAGGGAAAATGGAGGTGGACAGTGTAAAGGAAGTGTTTGAACGATCCGAAGAAAAGCATATTGTAAAATATGCTCAGTATATTGGCGACGGGGACAGTAAGATCTCCAAGCCGACTTTGAATTTGGACCCGTACAACAACGATCCGAAAGTAATGAAAAAGGAACGCGTCGGTCACGTGGAGAAAAACGCACGGGAACCAGGCTCCGTAATGCGAAGAAAACAAACAAGGGACTCGGGGGAAGAGGTACAGGAACACTGACCATCAAGGTAATAGGCGAATTGACAACTTATTACGGCCTGTTACTTGTTATCCGTATTCGGCGAAATGCGGATTCAGGGGAAAAAATGCGTGACGCTATCTGACGTGAAGCCAAAATGAGGTCTACAAGACAGAGGAGGGTGTCCTGTACGGGCCCGAATTGGTGATGAACTGTAAGTAAAAAAATTTCATAATTATATGACAAAAAAAACGTAAAAAAAACTTCAAACGCATTTTTCTCAAAACAATGTTTTTTAAACTGGAATGAGATTTTTCTCGGACACTAAATAACCGATTTTAATTATTTTTCTTTTAAAATGTTCACAAATGATGCCATTAGTGATCAACATAGGATTTTTTTGATATTGCAAAAATTCGATTTTTAATAACAATTTGAAGGTAGAAAAAGGTGAAAATCGAACTTTTTTTTCAAAGTTGCACCAAATCGCGTAAAATTTGAATTTCAAAAAACCCCTATGATAAACACTAACAACAACCCTGTATTTTATAAAAATGTTTAATTTTTTGATTTCAGATGAATAGCGTCGTAGAAAATTCTCATTAACATGAGACCTGTCCGCCTGAAGTAGCTGCATTGGAACAAGGATCGACGGCCGCCATTTGGGTTTAAAATATAAATAAAAAACTGAATGTAACCTACATACCTGTACCTACATACCTGTCTCAATCCGTTTTATACTTTCCTCAAAAAAAAATCCCAAAAAACCTTTTTTTCCAGCGAAAAAGCGGGAAAGCACCCTTAACATTTTTTATAAGCCTTATTGTACCTATCACATAGGTACATCCTTATATCTGCTTTGTAATAAAAAAAACAGGTTGATGTTCTCTAGATTTTGCTACGTAATAGGTACGACAATTTACAGGTCAGTGTAAGGATTACATATGTAGGTACAAAATATCGAAATAACTCATTAGTTTGGCTGGGAGGATTTTCATGTAGAACAGTGTAATAAGTGAGATCCCATAGTGAGTATAAAGTTTTGTGCACAATGCTCACACTGGATAAAACTGTCCTGTAACAAAAACAGATATTTATACTAATAAAATTGTCTTAAAATACTCGACGAACTACAAGATACCAATTTTTCCCATCCGGTATTTCATAAGAAAGACAAAGTCTTCAAAGTCTTCAAAATTTAAAAATACAAGGCTCTACTTAAAATTAATACAAAATCTTAAATTATTGACCAATCCTACGGCTTACTTTTTAAAATAAAACTAGAATATTGACCGAGTAAATTTTAAGATATTTGTACGTTTAAATTAGGATTAAAATGTTGCTATCTATTTCACCGATCTAATAGGACTCGAAATATCCCAACAGGATTTAAGATAGAACAATGATTAATGAGATGCACACATTCGGAGCGTGAAATATTTCAGTAGGTATCGGCGGTTTATTATACGAACATCTCCGGTGTCTGTAGGTCTGTTTACAAACCGTTCAAAAATTTTTAAACGCAGTGGATTGGATCCATCGACAGTCGTTGTTTTCGCAGCCGTGTTATTTCATGGTAAACTATGATTAGAACATATATTTATAATGTTAACATCACGTCCGCTTAGTTTATCTTTCATATCGTTAACACCTTTACATACTTAAATATAATCGTCGAATAACAGAAAATCAATGTTTTTGTTTTCGTTTCTCAACTCGGAAAATCCAGTTGTCCGAGATGCCAGAATTACTGACATTAATTACTCATAAAGTGAGCATAGTTACATCTACACGCTGTACTATATTAAACTGTAAAATACGTAGTTAGTTTCGCGGAATTGTATTACGTGGAACTTAACCTTACGCATCAAGAGGAACAGAAATACTTCTGTTTGAATTAATAATTCATTCTCATAAAGGTAATTTTTAACTCGCAAGAAAAATACATTAAACAATGTTATTTATTTGTTTATTTTTTGGTGAAGGGTACACAAGGACCCACTTAAGACCCAGGAACACAGTCTTTTTTTGTGGTCTACGAACTTGAAATTTTTTTTGACTTAACCACCATATGGACCAGATAACTTGTTTATTCAGTTTCAATTCCTTTTTTAAAGACTTTGTTTGATACGATCATTTCTCGCCGAGATATCGGTCTTTGAATGGAAAAGGATCATTTTGTGTTTGATTATCGATATCTCAGCAACCTATGATCGCACAAAAAGTTAAAGGTGGGTTTCGAGTTTCGAACTTGAATAAATTCTCTATAAGAATTAGCCATTGGTTCTTCCAAAAAAAATTTTCCATTCTTTACATGAATTTGAAAAATCAACAAAAAAGGGCATTTGGTGTTTTTTCGGAAAATCAAGCGCTGAATCTAAAATATCGAGGAAACCACTGCTGTTAAGTGTGCCTTTTACAGTTCAATATACTCAAAAATTTTCAAAATAATAAATTTTTTTTCAAAAATTTAAACGCAGTTTGCGATAAAAATGTAACGAAAACTGAAAAAAACATTTTTTCTCATTTTGTCAAAGATTATAAGCTTTTTGGAGCAAAAAACGTGATCCTTTAATTTTTTCAAAAATTCAATCGAGTAAAACAAAAAACGGCTGGCTGGATTGAATTAAATCTCTGTAGTGTTTTTGTGGGTATATTGAACTGTAAAAAAAGGCACACTTAACATCAGCGGTTTCCTCGATATTTTTGATTCAGCGCTTGATTTTCCGAAAAACCACCAAAAGCCCTTTTTTGTTGCTTTTTCAAATTCATGTAAAGAATGGAAACATTTTTTTCGAAGAACCAATGGCTAATTTTGTAGAGAATTTATTCAAGTTCTCGAAACCCACCTTTAACTTTTTGTGCGATGATTGGTTGCTGAGATATCGATAATTAAAAACAAAATGATCCTTTTCCATTCAAAGACCGATATCTCGGCGAGAAATGATCGTATCAAAGTCTTTAAAAAAGGAATTGAAGCTGAATAAACAAGTTATCTGGTCCATATGGCGGTCATAAAATTGTTTTTCAAGTTCGTAAACCAAAAAAAAAAACAAAAAAATGTCTAATTTTTTTTTTGTCGGCGGTTTTCTTAGGATTACTCGAAAATCGCTGATGCTAAAAAAATTCGAAGTTCACATCCAAAAACTAGATACTTAGAGCTACAATTTCCTTTTTTTAAATTTTCTGTGCGACCATTTTTCTCCAAGTTACGGCCTGTAGAATGTCACCTAAAAATTGTTTTTTTATCCCTTAATTTTTTCCACTAGTTATATTCATCCAAGTGGAGCTTGACTTATATTTTAATGATTTATTTTGGAATATTTCCAGCATGATTATAATCATGCGCCAAGAGTTGCACACAAGATTGAGGCTTTTATAGGGGATTTTTTTTGTTTCTGGGGATCGGAATTCGAATCGGACGTGCTGACTGCACGTCCAAATACGTAAGGATACTATAGTGGAATTTCTCGGACACTATATTTTTCTTTCTGGGCATTTGTTATTACGTTATTAATTACCTAGTATTATTTAAACACAATTTTCCATTTAAATATAATCTTTATTGTTATTTATAACGTCGAACATTCCGAAACTTAAAAATCACCGCACCCTTGCCGTTACCTAATAACGTTTCGTGAACGCCTCTGTTGATGGTGTGCGATTCTGGGAGGGCCAATCTGTTCAACCTGCAGGGCCGGTCTTTTGATTACAGGCCGCGTCAGAGCTTCATTAAGCTAATACTTTGGTTACTGTGTCCTGCCCCTCACGCTCGTACCGTGTGATTTCAAACAATTTAAGTAAAAGAAATACCGAGGCACGCCAAGAATGTTATTAAACACGAAACTGTTTCTTTTTTTTTTTGGTTTTGGTTTTTTGTTCGCGTCAAAGCGTTCCGCGTAAAGGACCAGTTCGTTTTTAAAATGCATTATGTAAATATGCGTATCCGCTTGTAGCCTTCAAATAATTACAGTAAATAACTTAATATATACACAATGAAGTACTTACGTACGATTTTTGCATAAATGGAAATATGAACCTCAGTGAGGTAACTACAAAGTTATCATAAAGTAAGGGAGCCTTATATAACTTATATAACTCTAACAAATAGCCAACAACAAAAAACAATATACAGTGCGCCCCTAAAGTATGGAATAAATTCAGTAAATGTGAAACAAAAAATTTTTGGAAAAAAATCCTCGAACAGGTCGATTTTATTTAATAAAAACACACATTTTTAGGGAACGTCTATTTTCAGATGTCAGTTGTTTTTGAGTAATGGCATCATCAACTTATTTTTCAAATGGCAACCCCCCATTTTTTTAAATTAATTTGAGAGACCCTTTCATTGTCGATTTAACGGTATGAAAATGTTGCCACCTTACATAACAACATTTTTGAGTAAATGACAATTGAATGTTACAAAATGAAAAATATGTTTTTCACAATAAATAAACAAAAATTTCTGAAAAAAACACAAATAAAACATAGCAAAAAAAGTACGTTGCTAAACAAAAAAATTATCAGATTAAGTTTTTTGACGTATCCATGGTTTTTACTGTCAATTAATCAGAAGATTTGTCATTAAATTGTGCGAAAAGTTAATGTAACGTGTTAGTATTTATAAAAATTCCAATTTTAATATGGCACATTTAACTGTGACACAATTTATTTAATGCAAAATATCCAGATAACCATATCTCCCAATCCACAGTTAGTAAGATTGAGTCCAAATTTAGAAAAACTGGTGATGTTAAAGATCTACCAAAATCAGGACGTCCAAAAATTACCCAAGATAAAAAGATTGACATTGTGTTAAGTATGGAAGAGAACCCTCAGAGTATCTCTACACTAGTTGTCTCAGAAAATGAAGTTAGTCAGACGACAGTTCTACGAAGACGACCCCGACCAGCGATTGTAATTCTGTGAAACTATGATGAATCTTTGTCAAACAAATCCAAATTTCCACCAGCAAATACTTTTTTCCGATGAAGCCACGTTTTGTCTAAACGGCACTGCGGGCCGTCAAAATTGCAGGTATTGGAGTCGGACGAATCCTCATTGGATCATCGAAGCACATTCTCAACATCCGCAGAAATTGAATGTGTGGACCGGAATAGTCGCAAACAGAATAATAGGGCCTTTCTTCTTCGAAGAAACTCTCACATCAGGAGAAAGATATCTGGAGTTCTTGTAAAATGATCTAGTTCCCGCTTGCAGTAATTTTCCCAAACGAGAATGATGCTGACATTCCAGATAACACTCTGGCTTCAGCAAGACGGATCACCCCCGCATTATGCGCGCTCAGTTCGTGAATATTTAGACGTCATCTTTCCTCAGAGGTGGATTGGCAGCCGAGGATCGATAGAATGGCCCGCGAGATCCCCATATCTTACACCACTTGATTATTTTTATAGGGTTATTTAAAATCAAAAGTTTACTGCAGAAGACCACACAATTTAGGCGAACTACGAGATCGCATTAGAGATGAAATGGGATCCATTACCCCGGAAGTCATTCAGAATGTACAAGAAGAATTTGTACACAGGCTTGCATATTGCCAAGAAGTTGATGGACGGCATTTCGAACACTTAATTTAAAACTGTATTTGCTTATTAAAGAAATTTTCGTTTATTTATTGTGAAAAATATATTTTTCATTTTGTACCATTCAATTGTGATTTACTCAAAAATTTTGTTATGTAAGGTGGCAACATTTTCATACCGTTAAATCGACAATGAAAAGGTCTCTCAAATTAAATTAAAAAAATGAGGGGTTGCCATTTGAAAAATAAGTTGACGTCATTACTCAAAAACAAAATGACATCTGAAAATAGTCCCTCAAAAATGTGTGTTTTTATTAAATAAATCGACCTGTTCGAGGATTTTTTTCAAAAATTTGTTGTTTCACATTTACTGAATTTATTCCATACTTTAAGCGCACACTGTATAATGAATTCATTAAATGATAGGATTTCTTACTTCCAGCACTGGTTACCGTAATAAAAGTACCAAAGTTTCCTCCAAATTATTCACATCATTATGCAACACATCTGGTTGGATTGCAGCAACTTGCTCCCTAATATTGTCTGAATTTAATTGATAACCAGCGTTATTGGTTATATGTTTAATACTAACTTTTTTAAATAACCCAAAAAGCCAAAAATCCACTTTGTTCAGATCAGGCGATTTTGGTGACTGCTTATAACACGACTTTAAAAAACAACAATAGACAAGTCTTAAACTGGCCAGTTTACCGATACCACTAGCAGTTACAATTACGACCTCGTCATTCTCTTTTCCTCGAAAAAATGTGGACCAATGATGCAATTAGCTGTCAAATCGCACCATCAGTGACTTTCTTGTCATGAAGACATTTCTGAATGGTTGCATGTGGATTTTCTGTTGATCATATTTGACAGTTTTGAGTATTGACTCCACCATTGAGTAGAAAATGGGTCTCATATGACTTTAAATTACCGGATAACCATTCGAGTTAATTTCAATCTGAACCAAAACTCGCAGAGAAAAAACGTACCTGACTGCAAATCTGCCTCCTTCAAATCAAAACAATCATTGCAGTTTATGAGGAAATATTTTTAGGATTTTACATAAAATTTTTGAAACCATATTGGTATATGGCATATGCAGTTGCTTTGATATTGCACAAACACTACTGATTGCTAACTAGTACTGGCTATGTTTTGATTTTCCTGAAGAACTTCTGTAACTTGGGCATCACTAATTTTTGGTCTTGCCGATTTCGGGGGATCGATTACAGACCTTGTTCTTTCAAACATTGTACTAAACTTATTCTCGTCCGCCGGTCCATTTTTTTTAAGTTCAATTAGTTTGAATTTACGTTAAGGTCATGTTTATTTTGATAATAATTCACCAAATTGCAATTGCTTTGTTGTAACACTTGTGTCAGTACATACGGAACTTTTGTTTTCCACAGATTCACTAAAATCTCATCATTGTGGCAATTAGATTCCAATTCTTCTTTGCAAGTTTTTCAAATTTTAAAACTGTGTAAGAACTTAAAGTAGGTATATTCCTGACTTTATGATAAGATTGAAGCAAATAATGCGCATCAAATGTCTCTGAAGTGGCTCCATTACTCGTGTAGTTTTAGGAGTAATAGAAATCAGGTAAACATTAGGTGGCTCTATCTTCTGCCTCGATTTTTTGAAATAATGAACATATTGAAAATGGGGGCTTTATATTTTTCTATCTTCCAAAGAAGGTGGAACTTTTCTCTCATATAAACATCAACGTTATAAGTTTTTAGAACATAGTTTCTATTTTCTTCGGATCTCAGGTATTTTTTATTATGTTATTATTAAACTAGTCATGAATATAAACAATAAACTTATAAGAAATCAATTAACCGCTCTTCACTGCTTTCTTAGTATAACTCTTGTCGGGTATGTCCATTTAAATATAATACTTAAACTACCTTGAAATGAGTAAAATGCATTAAGCATTGCATTCAATTTTACGGGTTTATCAAAAATATTTTTTTATATTGTTCTGACAAAAATAGAATGCTTTGATAATTCACTCATACACAGCACTAGATTTTAAAATAAAAACTGACACATTGAAAACAAATTCTAATAAAAACTAATTTTTTTATACATTTTTACTCGAAACAACTGATAAATTGGCATTATAAGAAATATACAAGATGTTCCAGTTAATAATACAAAGTTCCTTTTGTATTATGGGGAAAATGTGAAAAAACTAATCTACTTCAAATTTCGAGCTATCAGCAACAGTGAAAATCAACAAAACATACGTACATTCCATTCATCATAACTGATGTCATTTATTGGTTCCAAATTTCGCTCTCCCAAACCACATATTACATTACTTTATATGAAGCACTGACTTAAATTTTCCTGCGTCGCCTAAAAATGACGAACCCATAAAAAAAGCATAAAAATGCAGGGTTAGCTGCATCGTAAATGCATTTTTTTTACCTATCATTTATATTTTCATACATTTACTTCAAGTACAGCTAAAATCGACTGACCTTTTACTAGAATGTGATGATATCGAATAAGAATGTCTTTTCCTTTCTGAAATCATGATAATAGTATTAAATCCGTCACAATTTTACTTTTTTCATATAGTAAATAAGATGTGAAGTCATTGATGCGTTCATTGTATGTATCCGTATGTTTTCAAGCAAAAGTAAACTTGTTTCTTAATGTAGGTATGTTCATTAAAGTTTTGGTTTCATGAGCCATATGTCCGACTCCTTCTGCACTACTGTTTGTATCGTCAAAAATATTAAATATGAGGGTCAACTATTCTTTCGTTTTCTTCACAATTATGCTGTTATCTAAATACCAGTACCCAGACGCCCCACTGAACCATTTTTGCTTTAATAAACCGATTCAGAACTGTGTTATCGTGACGACTGGAGAATCTGATTTGGCAAGGAATTATTTGGTCTATTGTCCACATACTTTTATTTGAAGTGGGAACCACGCTGTGGAAATATCGAGGGTAGACTGCAATAACCTATATATAAGCGGTAACCTAATGAAGCTATCACGTGCGTCCTATAATCAAGGCACCGGGCCTCCGGGTCTTGGAGCCGGCCTCCCAGAATGAAGTGCTCTCGCCAGGGGCGCGCGCAAAACTGTTTTATAAAACACATTATTATTATAAAAATGGAATTTTTATTTATTAACTATTAAGTTTGTCTTACACCAACGATTTGACCGACGATTTTTATTTACCATTATTCGATATATGTTTGTACTCTAACAGCAACCTGGAGTGGGTTCTGTACCTTCGGCGTAGAAACAAAAAAACTGAACGTTTTCCACTCCCAACTACTATCTTTTCTCCACGCCTTTCGCCAAGTTGGCATCTTCAGGAGAAGATTAAAACAGTTTCTAATTCCTATCCTATCGAAACCGAAGTTCTGTTTAGCAAACTACTATACTTTTCTCGACGCGCGTTTCACCAACTAAGGTTGGCATCTTCGGAGAAGATTTAAACTGTTTTAATCCTCTTGAAGATCAAAACGAAAAAGGAGCACACGTTGAAAAAGTGATATTTCGGTTTTACTGGAAAATATCCAGTTTTTATTTCTGACAAATACTTTTTATTTTATTTGTCTGTTCTCTAGAATCATAATTTTTGTACTCAACGTGCGTTTTGCTAACCATGTGATACATCATCAGCAGATGGTTAATACTAATGTTATATCCAATTACCTATCCTATTTATACCAAATTCCCATTGAGAATCACTGACCTCTGTTTTGATTACTGTATTTACACATTATCTTGTTACGATTATTGTCATAAGCATGTTGGGCTTACAAGGTTTTTCAATTCTACTATATTTTTAGGAGAGCTACTGTTCTTTTAATCCAGTTAAAATTAATATTTTGTTTGCCCTATAGGTATACTTTTGTTCCCAATCTTTACAACTTATTTCATAAATTCCCGGCTTTTCATTGCTATTTATTTTATCTTCTGGGATGCCTAAAGGTTCTGTAATTTATTCTTTAAGGGGTTTGCCAAAGCTATGTCAAGGTTTTTAAAGATTTTATATAATCCGCTGGAGAATTCTATTTCGTAAGTTAACACAACTAATTACACAGCCACACACAAAAAAAGTTTCTGACCTGGAGGTCTCACTATGCGTACTATATGTTTTTGGGGTCGCTGAATCCGAATCCGGGGTCAGTTTCATCCCAGCACGTCTGGGTTCGGCCATAACCTCAAAAAACACCCTCAAATTTGCTATGTCCGTTAAAACCACAAACCCTATAATACAATAACCAACTGACCCCATAACCTAATAACTCCATAACCCCATAGCCACATAACCACATAACCCCATAATCACATAACCCCATAACCCTAAAACCCGGGAATAAAAAAGTTTCTGCCGTGGGGGTCTCACTATGTGTACTGTATGTTTTTGGTGTCGCTGAATCTGCATCCGGGGTCAGTTTTATCCCAGCACGTTAGAGTTCGGCCATAACCTCAAAAAACACTCTGAAATTCACCATATCCGTAAAACCACAAACCTTATGGCTCTTAATCTTCATGATACTATAATACAATAACACAATAACCCCACAGCCACATAACCCCACAGTCACATAACCACATAGCCACATAACTACATAACCCTATAACTCGATGTTATAATCATGTAACGCAATCTCTCACAATGAAACTGATTTTACAGTTCTCTAGCAAATATACACCATAAAGAAATCTATAAATAAATAAATCTGGAAATCAATTAATGAATCTGGGAATGCCAGAACTCCGACTGTATATGTACATGCTGTAATCCGACGCAATGTACAACCATTGGGTTATTGTATTATAGGATTATGAGGTGTACGGAGCCATAGTGTTTGTAGTTTTAACGGATATAGCAAATTCGAGGGTGGTTTTTGAGGTTATGGGCGATCCCAGACGTGCTTGGATGAAATTGACCCTTCCCACACACACCTACTGGATAGAAACCAGCTGAGATGGACAGTGGGACCGTTCACAAGACACTGTTCACTCGTGCGACAAACATCTCACCACAATTGGGGTGAAAAATGATCCCAATTGTAGGAGGTGTGGAGAGGAGGAAAAACCACCTTCCACGGATACCCAATACTGGCAGCTGTTAGGCATTCGAACTTTGTGGCTACAACAATAGAACCAAAAGAAGTAACAGACGCTCCACTAGAAACTGTCCTTAAATTTTTTAAGGAAACAGGACTAATGGAATGACTTACGAATTGCCATGGCAAGTGTGTCCAAATGTCAAAATACTGAGGAAAAAATTGGTAGCCCAAGAAACCACCCATTCGTTTCCTTCAACCACAAGGTTATTTGGATCCACAAAACTGCAGTTTCGAAAGGTTGTCCTAACAGAGACGCATTACAGGTGGCCGGCATCATTTCGCCTTGAAACGGTAAATCAGAAACGTAAAGGGAAACGTTCGGAAAGGTTAATTAATATTCTCGGCTTGCAATAAACCCATAAAATTGACTTGTGTCTTGTCTTCCATGCCAGGTGTTGCGACCGCTTCGAGAACGAAATAAGTAAGGTAATAAATACGTGGTTGTTATATGTGTTTATTAATTACAAGTGACAGCAGCAATCAAAGATAATTACCGGCGTAGCCTCTTAATAACATGACAAGGTCAAATCTCGAGTTAATAATTAAAGCGATAGTGTCTACTTACGAAGAAATGAGTCTGAATTATTAACCACGGTCGGCTTCTGATGTATGCGTTTATTAGGAACGTCTGGTTCAGGACGGCCCGACTACTAGATCAGATTTTATCTCTGATGTTAAATATTTATATCTTAATTGTAAATTAACCTGTAATTATGTATTCACGCGGTTGGGGTAGAGCGGGGCTAGTAGGTCAGTTTTCCGGTATTTCGTTTTTAGATAAAGATAATCTTGTCATAGGTAATCCATTAGATCGGTACATGGACTACTTGAGCTTCCTAATTTATCATCAGACTTTGTCAAAATTTTGATATCTTGTTTTTCAAAAGCGATTTTCCATTTTTATTGATTTTCTTATACGTTTTTTAAATCGGTTCATAAATAGTGGAGATATATTAAAATATGTTCTTGTATGCAAGAAATAATATTAGCAAGAAATCATTAAAGAGGCCAGACTATTAGATGCTATCGCAAAATTAAACGAATACAAAATACTTAGTGGGTGATTCCTAAATACAGTAATATTTTATAACAGCGCATGAACCGAATTTACATTTCCTTTAAACTGAAGACATAACCGGACAAATGCTATTTACCTAATTAATACGGTGAATTTTTGAGTTTTAACTTTAGTGAAAAATGATATTTAGAAAAAAATGTTTTAAACATTTGTATACGCTATTAAAAAATATCGACTTAGAAATTTCCCTGTGCACAGAGGTTTCTAAAAAAGAATTGTAGAAAATAATTTTTCGAGATGCGATGATTGAATCAAAATCACCATCATCAAATAGCCTAGGAAAATGTTTTCAAAAAAATTCCTGAAGCGTTAAAAAAAATTGGTAATTAGGTAAAAAATAGTGCAATTTGAGTGCACTAGTTTTGGATCAAATCGGTTTGTAGGAACATAACCAAAAAAATTCATAAACGTGTGAAAAATCAGTTTGTTCACTTTTTAAGTACCAAAAAAAAAATTATTTCAGAAAAAACAAAAAATAGCACGTTATAGCGCTTAAAAAGACTAAGAAAATCAGTTTTTTAAAAATTAAAATCGGTTCAAAACTTTTTGCAAAAAAAAAACTAAAACCTTCGAAAATTGCCCTTTTTTACTATCTAATTACTCGGCCTACGAAAGTCGAGTTAGATAGTAAAAAAAGGTCAATTTTCGAAGGTTTTTATTTTTTTTGCAAAAAAGTTGTGAACCGATTTTAATTTTTAAAAAACTGGGTTTCTTCGTCTTTTTTAAGCGTTTTTTCACACGTTTATGAATTGTTTTGGTTATGTTCCTACAAACCGATTTGATCCAAAACTAGTGCACTCAAACGGCACTATTTTTTACCTAATTACCATTTTTTTTTAACGCTTGAGGAATTTTGTGAAAAATTGAACCTATTTTGGCTATCTTTCCTAGGCTAAAAGTGGCCAGTGCGTTTGTCTGATCTCTCCGTTCTAGATTTTGTCTTCTGGGTACTTTTAAAAATGATCAATTGATAATACACAGCCTCACACTTTAGAGTTTAGATGATTTAAACAATAAAATTACACAAGCTTGCCGGTTGGTCATGTTTTTTAGTGATAGAAGCAACGTGGGTAAAAAATCTTCAAAGAAACAGCTTGAAATGTTCATAGCAGAAGGAAGTTTACAGTTTGGAGAAATGTTCAACCGAAAATAAGCTGATATAGGATGAAATACGAAATATATGATGATATAATTGAAGTGGCACTGCGAGCGCGGCTTTACCGGAGCCTGTATTTTTAATGTTTACCAACTCTCTTCCTTCAACAAATTGACGTCGCGCTTGTTGCACTCCAACATCTTTAGTGATATAGGAATTGTGGTTTGTATATATAAATCATTCTGGGACTCCATCATCTGGGTTTTTGTATAATATTTAGAAACTAGATGTAACACCGCCTTAAATTCGCAAAGACCATTTTAATTGGGTTCCTGAGGTCATGTTTCTATTTCCGACGAAACGATATTTATCTTTTTGATACGACGAAAATTTCTCCCCTCAACAAACTACCATTTGGAGGTAGTTATAGTTTGACCTTATACTGAACCCAACAGTAATAACTTTTCTGAATTTATTGGATAGTCAGTAATTAAGCAGTATTTGTAGATAGTCAGTCCATAACCAAGTTAATAAGATGGTATGACCCTCAGAATTTTATTACTGCAATACAATCGGGGACAATTTCTCTAAAGATGCTCTAAAGATTCGGGTAACCAAACAAACTCCTCAAAATACTGATCAACTAGTTAAGGCTGTTACAAAATAATGAGCCAATTTTCCTATCATCATGATGACTTTATTTTAAGTACAAGGTTATCATAATGTCAGGGATACACCTTGGTTTTTATACTCACAGTTTAAGGGATAACACCACTCTAGAATTTTCGAAAAATCGTTTTTTTTTTGGCTAAAAATGTATTTTGGATCATAAAACTATATTCATATATTAAACTTTAAACATTATTATCTCAAAATAACTTTTTTCGAACTAGGCGGACATATTGTTCAAAGACCATTCTATCAATAAAGATTCTATCGATTGATTTGAAATTTTAACAGTAGCTTATCAATTATATTATCCATAAAAGTACGTAGCCGTTTTTTGATAGAATGTATTTTTTTATAAACAATTTACTGCTGAATTTTTAAGGCGAAAATCGATTTTTTTTTGTTAGTGCACAGTTTCTACAAAAATCAATTTAAAAAAATCCCTACGTACTTCTCTAGCCTATAATATGTAAATTAAGATTTTTTTGATTTTTTGTTCCAGGTCTTAAACTTTTCGAGAAATGTGTCCGCCCGTGGAGGGCTTTTTGATAAAGATGTTTTTGAAGATACGCTGTATCGCCGCCATTTTGTATGAAAATGGTAATATAATTTTTTGTTATATTTCAATACATGTTTAATTAACCCTTCAAAAATAAATCCTATTCCTCTTCTCATTCTCCCACAATAAATTATCTAAACTGGACCTTTTTTCGATTGTTAGAGTGGTGTTACCCCTTAAGAAAATTTAAATAACTGTAAAAAGGAGCAGGAATATTGTTAAATTATTTTTTTTTTAATAAAGAGTTTTTACAAACGCTATGTTGATGTTTTTAAATTCGCAGTTACGTGAATGTATGGCACCCAACGCGAAACTGACGTTATTTCATATTTTCTTCTTTGAAACACCCTGTCTGTTAAACACAAAACTGCGGCGTAAAAAGTGAATCATTGAGAACCCTAATAATTGATAATTATGAGCCTTCAGTTTTGAAGTGAGTTATATCGACCCGATTTTCCCACGAATCAACGCACTAAAACACTAGAAAGCCTTAACAATAGCGTTGCTTTTGACACTTCCACGCCCGGTGTCTCGATGATTCCATTAGCAGATCGACCATAAGATACGAACCTGTTAATAAATGTTTCTTGCAAATTCACTTTGGTAATTGCGTGGGAACGTATACGGTGTCAATTGGCTGCATCTCTCGGATTTATGTCAGGGAATCTGCTGAGATTTTTTTTTATTTTACAAACATTTACGAGGCGCGTTCATAAACTAAGGGCCGTTTGCTTATATATAAATATTGGCGCTTCGAAGCACAGTTTTACTACTGCAGCGCCATCTACTGACTCATTGCGAAGCTACAGCGTCATTTGTTTTGATTCTGAAGTCGTATTGTTGTCCGTGAATGCAAAGAACAATGGCCGCGAAAATCGTTGATCCCGCCAACTGTGAAGTGCGTTCTGTGATTCGTTTCTTATGTGCAAAAGGATCGTCGGTTTCTGAAATTCATCGGGAGTTATGCCTGGTTTACGGACCTACAGTTATGAGTGAAAGAAAGGTTAGACAATGGTGCCGTGATTTTAAAAATGGCCGAACAAATGTCCATGACGAAGAGCGGAGTGGCAGGCCCAGTATCCAGACCGATGAAATCGTTTCACAAGTGGACCAAACACTGCGATCTGATCGTCGATTGACGATTAGTGGCCTGGCTAACAAATTTCCTCAACTTGGACGCACTACTGTTTACAATATTGTCACAGAAAACCTCGCATACCGCAAATTGTGTGCAAGGTGGGTACCAAAAATGCTCACCGACCACCACAAAGAGTAAAGAATGTCTAGTGGACGAAAGTTTTGGCCCGTTATCAACAAGATGGAGATGATTTGTTTTCTCACATTGTTACTGGGGACGAGACGTGGGTATCCTACGCCAACCCAGAAACAAAACTGCAATCGATGCAGTGGCGACACTCATCTTCACCAAAACCGAAAAAGTTTAAGCAAACTCAGTACACAAGTCGAAAATTGATGACTACAGTTTTTTGGGACAAAGACGGTGTTCTTTTGGTTGATTTCATGGAACGTGGGACAACAATTACAGCTGACGTGTACTGCGAAACGCTCAAAAAATTGAGACGTGCGATCCAAAACAAACGCCGCGGGAAACTGTCATCTGGCATCTGGCATAATCCTCCTCCACGATAACGCGCGTCCTCACATGCTGCCAAAACCAATGAGAAAATTCAAGATTTTCGTTGGGAACTTTTTGACCACCCACCGTACAGTCCCGACCTTGCACCTAGCGACTACTTCCTCTTCTTGCATTTTAAACAGTGGCTCGGTGGACAACGTTTTGAAACAGAAGAGGGACTTGTTGACGCCGTTGTCAACTGGTTCAACTCTCAGGCGGCAAGCTTCTATGCAGAGGGGTTAAAGAAGCTGGTGCAGCGGTACGAAAAATGCTTAGAAGTGAACGGCGATTATGTAGAGAAGTAAAGTAGGATTGTACCTAACTAAATATGACAATAATATTTGTTTCTTATGAGTACACTTTTTTCTGTGACCAAACGGCCCTTACTTTATGAACGCGCCTCGTATATGTTCATACACTGTGGAGCAAAACTTTGGAAATAAATTCGTAACAGCAACGTGAACGCAAACTTGAGAAAATTCCCAGACAGATCGATTTTTTTATTCTAAATATCTATTCTCAAGTGAATTTTTGAAAAATACGTGAAATATTTTTTAGATCTAATAACACTGGTCAACAAAAATTATCAGAAATTTATTGGGACAAGAATAGGACTGAGAGGAGTTTTTTGGGTCTCTAAATCCGATTTTAGAGTCCGCATTGTCCCATCAGACCTGGGTTTCCTGTAAATTGCATTTTTTTGAGTAAAAATGGCACCAAAATTAACGTAGGAGGTGTGTAAATTAAGCAATGAGACTGTTTTTGTTTTAATTTTTTTTATTCGAATAGAATAACAATTCAATATTGTTTCCTTCAGAACAACTTGCTTGGGAAGCCACACAGCGCTGGAGACGGTTCTTCCATTCCTCATAGCAGTGCTGGAAATCATATACTGGAATAGCCTTCAACTGCATTTGAATGTTTTCTACGGTCTCAAAATGACGTTCCTTGAGGTGATGTTTTCAATCTTGAGAAGAGAGAAAAGTCACAAGGACTGAAGTTAAGTGAATAAGGACGCTGAGGAGCCACAGGAATGTTTTTACTGGCTAAAAACTCGTTACTGTAATGGCTATGTGACAAGGCGCATTGTCGTGATGCAACATTCAATTGTTCTTGATGTTTGGTCTCACACGCATGACCCTTTTTCGAAGATTTTCAAGAACCTCTCTGTAAAAGTGTTGGTTTACTGTTTGGCCTGGATGCACAAACTCTTATGGACAATTCTCTGGCTATCAAAAAAGCAAATTAGCATGCATTTGATCTTCGACTTGCTCATTCTTGCTTTTTGGGCCTTTTGAGAGCTTGAAGTGAGCCATTCCATGCTTTGGCGCTTGGTTTTCGGGTCATACTCAAACACCCAAGTCTCATCATCAGTAATGACACGTTTCATAAAATGGGATCATTTTAAATCGATTCCAAACAGTCAAGATACCTTTCTCTCCTGATGGCCTTTTTTTCCTGCCAAAGTTTTTTTAGAACCATTTTTGCGCAGATTTTTCGCATCCCCAATTCGTTAGTCAAAATCTGATGAACAGTGGTGTGATTCAAATTTAACTCTTCCCTGATCATTCTTGTCGTCAACCGACGCGACGATCTGAACGCACAAGATCCCGTATTCTACCGACATTTTCATCGGTTCTTGAAGATGAAGGCCTTCCGCTGCGTGATTCATCTTCAATCGACTCTCTTCCTTCTGAGAAAGCCTTAAACCACCGAAAAACCTGGTCTGTTGAAAAAACACTGTCTCCGTAAGGGGTGTTGAAGTTTTGCAAAAGCGTCTGTTGCGCTGTGGCCAAATCTGAAGCAAAACCTGATAGCACACCGTTGCTCAAAATTAGTGACTTATTTTTAAAACGCACTAAAAAAACGGTTTACGAAAACAATCACAAAGAACAAACAAATGACTTATACTGAAAGTTCAAACTTGTACTGAAGGTGCATTACATGTTAACCTACCGTCCTTCCAAGTCCCGTCTCCGCAATATTGCTAGATCGGGCGCTACGTTGTCACTCTCATTACTTAATGTACACACCTCGTAGGTAAAAAAAATAATCGTTAGGAAGAATCTCTGACCTTCCGGTTTTTATCAAGATAAAACCGATATCTTATTAAAAATAAAAATTTTCGCATTAGCTTCCTGCTAGTGATGACCATTTTGAGCCATAATTTCAGCTAATAATATCGATTTTCTGAATTTTATTTCAAGTATTCCTCAAATTTTCCGTCCGTTAAAGAGAAAAATAAATAATAATTAAAGAATCGGTCGAAACCGATTGTAGAGAATGCTGATCGCGAATCCAAAGTCTAAAATTGAAAATAAAAAATGACGTATCATAATGTAGAACCATAATTTACCGAAATAACGGCCACTTATTGAATTCGATTTCATGTAATGAAGAATTTCTTCATCGGGAGTTTTACAGGATGGTGATTTGTACATGTGTACATCTGATCATACACAAATCTGATATCCAAAATAAGAAAATCAAAGGATCTAGTTCAATATGGTGCCTTAATTTAAGCTTAAATTTCCATTTTCTAAATTTTCTTTTAGGTAACAAAATAAATTTCCTTGGGACCATTGGTTATAAAATGTAACATAAGGTAATGAGGAAAAAAAAGATACAAACCCATTATTTCCTAATCACAATTTGTTTGTTAATAATGTTGTTTTTGTTGATAGAACTTTCTCAAAACTAAAGAATATTGACCATCCTAGTGTTGTATCTTAAATGAGACACTCTGTAAATAATGGTTACACTTCCTCATCCAAACAGGGCATATCATTTTTGTTTCTGATAAACAGCATATTGCAGCATTATCCCAATAAGATCCCCACCCGCGCGACACTGAAATGCCTAATATTATTTATGTGAATTGTTTGTTTACGCGTAGTGTTTGTATGATGTAAGTATAAAAACATTTAGTGTCGCAGTATGCTGTTGTAACACGAAGACGTAATCTCTGGAACTCCACTAACGGAAATTAGTGACAAAGGTACTGTGTGTTTTACGTGTACAATATCGTTCTCAAATTAACATTTAAAGCAATAAGATAAAATGTGTATACTTTATGAATATGGCAATACGAATTCTAAATGTATAATAACAATAGGACGGAACAGGTGAAGACGGGCTTTCAGGTCTATAGGTCACGCTTCCAATTAGTATGTATCACTGCTAGTTGTTGATGCAAATATTTGGTAAGCAGTGGCGCCACATCGAATATTCAAAATTATCATATTTTGATTGTTTGAGACTCCTGTAGGTGTTTGCTCCATAGTTCTTTTTGATGTCTTCAAAGAAACACATACATAGTCTTTGTTTATCAGAGCAAACTGTGGACTGGTTGGTATCGGACCATTGTCCTTATTCATACAAGTACTATTGTTACACTTAATGAGTTCTCAACTTTCAAAATCAGCCATCTGTCTACTGTTTGTTATATTCTAATTAATTTTAAATGATTTATGTATATGCTGTGGTTGTTGCAAAAGCGTGTTGGGCAACACAAGATTTTTCCGTTCTGCCATATTTCATATGAGCCATGTGTTCTTTAAATCTAGTCAAAATAGATCTTCTGTTTGCCCAATATACTTTTGATCATAGTCTTTACAACCTATTTCGTTATTCCTGACTTTTCGTTATTGTTGATTTTGTCTTTGGGGTTACCCAAAAGCGTCTGTAGTTTATTTATAGAATTATTATTTCTAATTTATTAATTCTAAAAATAAACTACAGACGGTTTTGGGTAACCCCAAAGACAAAATCAACAATAACGAAAAGTCAGGAATATACGAAATAAGTTGTAAAGGCTGTGATCAAAAGTATATTGGGCAAACAAAAAGATCAATTTTGACTAGATTTAAAGAACACATGGCTCATTTAAATAAGGCAGAAAAGGGAAAATCTTGTGTTGCCCAACACGCTTGTGACAACAACCATAGGATAGACATAAATAATTTAAAATTAATTAGAAATGTAACAAACAGTAGACAGTTGGATGCTTTTGAAAGTCTAGAAATCATTAAGTGTAACAGTAGTATGAATAAGGACAATGGTCCGATACCCACCAGTCCACTGTTTGCTGTGATAAACAAAGACAGATGTTACGGTTCAGGGAACCGTGGCAACAAATTAAGTTATAAATAGTGCAAGTGTGTAGATTAGAATTTAGTTTTAATCTTCTCCTGAAGATGCCAACTTAGTTGGCGAAACGCGCGTCGAGAAAAGTATAATAGTTCGGTGTTTCGTGGAAAGCGTCCAGTATTTTGTTTCTATGCCGAAGGTTCCAGTACCTACTCCAGGATTGGACAATCTAGACAAGCTATGGGTTTCTATGACATTATGTTTTGATTATCTTCACTCAATTTTTAACTACTTTCAGGCGAGTGATCGTGCTCGTAGCGTGGTTTACAAGATGGGTGCACCCTAGTACACTAGTGTTATTATGTGTTATTATGTTTGAAGTTCTGATATTTTGTGGTACCTCTCCCGAAAATTATCCCAGTACAAATGAAATGCCCAATATACTAGTTATACCAATATATAGTTAAATATTATTCTTTATTAATTATATATACCAATATATAATTAAATTAACATGTGACTCAAAAGAACTGAAGTTTCAAAACGAATTGTATGAATGCTATGAATTGTACCATTTATTTCTTTCACCATGTTTTACTGAAATGTCATGGCTTGAGCTCGGAGGTTAATAATAGATGCGTACTTTACCAGGAGCGGCTCCAGAATACCACTATCAGTAACGTTACGAAATGTTAAACAGGTCTTACCTTATACATGTGATGGTGATTGGTATTCCCATTCGAGTTTCCATAAATTATCAACACCATGGATTAAATTAGTGCATGTCCTTTTTGGACACCGGGCAACTGCCTTCGTGTCTAAGATAATTTTTGACCCAAAGCTTTTTTAATATTACCTATCCTCCGATAACGCGAGTGCAGTAACGCCCGGTCGGGTGCATTTCGGATGGGCGACCGTATCTGCTCTGTGAAAGTTTATCGGGCAGAGTCATCTAGTGGATGGTGCCAGGGGTGGCAATCTGAGCCATCTGCTGAACCTCTGTCAGTGGGTTCGAGTCCCACCCAAGGGACTTGGCAACTCTATAAGGCACAAAAAAAGTACCATTAATATGGAAGCTACCAGTAATACAATTATCATATAATGGTTGTCACGAAATTACTATTGCCTTATATGTCTAGTTTTCATATCATATTTATGTAAGTTGGTATCATGATTTTCTAGGATTACTGGAATTATTAAATTGTCATGACACCCTTCAAATGAAAATTATAAAACGACTGAAAAATGTACGCTTCTTAAAAACCCTTACTTATTTGGTATAACTGATTATAAGGATGTCAAATATGATCATGTGGATACAATTGGGATGTTCCGTTGGAAAATCTTAAGTTGGTAGTACCTACTTCCAGCGATACCGGAAGTTATATGAGTGTCGTTTATATACATATCAAAAGTTGACATTATTGCTGAAATAAGGTTCTGAAATGTTGATAGCGTTGTCTATTAGCTAAATAAAAAATATATCATAATCCGATGTTACTCGGAGTTTTACTAACGATAACACTTAGATTATATTCGTTTTTTTTTATGTATAAAAAGTATTTTTTTGAATTAGATTGTGCAACCCCTATTTTGTCAAATTTTAATTTGGCAACAGCAAAAAAAACGAATTATTACACGAAATTGATTATTGACGTTTGTGTTGACATTCTGGTGTAATGTGTATAATATTAGTTGTTGCTTTATAAAAGGTAAGAGCCATCACACGATTTTTGTACCAGTACGTAATTTTATAAATTACTTTAGTTATTTGTGTATGCTGTTTTTACAATTATTAAACATACTATGTGAATGATTAGACTGTTCATCGAAATATAAAAGTAATCACCATAATAAACACTACCCTCTTGTAGATCTAGTTGTAAATAGCACTTGATAAATCATTTGACTTATTAGTTATAATAGTAGCGTCATAAATCAATTATGTTTTAAAATGATATATTTTACATGTTATCGACCATGTATTCCATAAAAGTTTTAAAATGAAACTCCAAACATTCACAAAGTTAAACTAAAACAGATATAAATACTTCGCCCAATTTAATTCTAATCTAATCTAATTTACACTAGAGGGCGATACTTCCTAAGTAACATCACTGTAGTTCTCCTGGGCAAGTTACTAGACGACATGCTCGTTTCATTCGCCATTGGATATGTCACACTGATGAGATCTAATAAGACCTAAATCCGGATCTGTGATTGCTAAATGTCTAATGATGAGCGAAAAATCAAGCTCACTAAATTTTATAGTTATATGGCATATATAGTCGTATATAGTTTATTTCTAGACATAATATTCAAAAAATATATAATATTATGTCTATATGTTTTTACCGGCCTTCCTTTAGTTATTTCGCTTTAAATAATTCCGTATAAGTTACCTGGTGATTCGCAATAAAAATGCACAGCTAACTAGATGGGATTTTTTAAAGTGGAATAACTCAAAAACGGGGCTGGTCCAAACATAAACATATTCATATTTTTTGGAATGTGTAAAGTAAGTTGATTTAAAAAATGTTATAATATATATATGGTGTCCCATTTAAAATAACGTAAGTTAACTTTTTTTCACAACTTATGGAATTCTGTTACGATATTGTTAAACCTACTAAAATAAGTTTTTCCTCTTTTGTATGATATTGCACATACTTTTAAATCATTAGTCAAACAAAATTCGTTTTTATATTCTGCGATGAACAATGACAATAATAAGTAAATCTTTCAACTGATAAAACCAACTCCTTTCACTCTAAACTCATCTTACTCTAGACTGGTTTCGAGATGTAACATTTTATCAAGTGATAGGGTGTCAGTACTAACCTACATATAAATATGTATCATAGAATTTAATCCCATCGGTATTTTAAAGATGATAAAATCTATATTATCCACAAACCTAGACATATACATCCATTTTTATCTATATTTTATTAGCAGTACGTTCGGAAAAGATAAGGATGTTTGTATTCCGTATCAGAATTTTTTTTTATTGTACGTTATTATTAAGTAAACCACAGTAACGAATTGTCACAGTGTTTAATATGTATTAATTACTAATTTAATATGTGATTAAATTTGCGAACGTAAAATATAAATTGATCTCAACAAAAGGTACGTAAACCGCAAACCACTTAGGTACATATTATATAGATTAGTGTAGTTAGAAGCTTGTTGAGGATGGAAAACTTGTTACTAGAGGTGTGCAGGATGTCATTTTCGTGAAACGTAGTCAATGCTGGAGTCATATACGACTTAGTGTGTTTTGTGCTCGAGTGAAAGTTAGTAGTCAAGTAGTCCAGTTCTATTGTCAACAGAAATATGGAGACATCCAAAAAAAACGTCATCAAAGTTGGCCGAGAAAAAAAAGACGTATTTCTATTCTTGATCGAATTTATAACCTTATTTACTTGTCAAGACTGTCACATCATATGACAGCCATTGTTTATTTTACAAATTGTGACAGTCACTTGTCAAAAGTTTGACATAACCGAAAAGCTTAGACACGACCGCTATTTCCATCTCTCTCGTTCATAGCCAGAGTTGATGACGTTTTTTTTGGATGTCTCTATACATATGTCCGCGAGATGTGAAGTACGTTTTATACAGGATGTAAAACGCAATAGCAGAGATTCCTTGACTTACAATAAAACGATATAGGGCAACTTGCATATAGAAAAAGTTGCTTGATCGAAACGCAGCAATTCATTTTGACCATTTTTGTGTCATTCAAGTGCCATTCAAAACCTCAGGTGCCATTCAAAACCTCAGGGAGCCGAGATAATTATTTTTCTTTTTTTTAATTCCCGACAGCGCTGTATACGTCCGATTGACTTCTTTTTTACACGAAATAGATCTCAAAGACTTTTACTTTCTTAAAAAAAATATTTCAAATCATTTCGCATAAATTAAGTTGACATAATTGTTTACGAAAGTACAGCGCTGGTTGCGGCACGCGCTAGCGAATGCATGGCGACAGAGTGGAGGGACACTCCGCTTGGGCGTATCAAAAAATAAACACGATTTCTAGTCTATCGCGCTCGCAAAATTATCTTTTACTCAGCTTAAAAAAAAATTATCTCGGCTCTCTGAGGTCGTAGGACCTTCATTTTTTTTAAATGCGTGTTTTGAATGGCACTTTTCAAATATGCAACGGTCAAAAAATGTAAAACCAAAATTAAAAAAGTTATTCGAAAAAAAACCGGTTCGAAAAATGATACAATTTTAGAACGCATTTTTTTATACAAAAATTAAATAAAAGCGATTTGGTTTTTTAATACCATTAAAGTACAAGTCTTCGCGAATAAAATGAGCCCACGATCGTTTCTGTACGATCATTTTTGCCTCTGTAAAAGCTGATTTTTGAAAACGTCTTTTTTTTTATAAAATCGTTATAACTCGAAAAAAATAAAAATAAAAATTTTTGAATTTCTGAAAAAAAGGGTCATTTTCCGCTTGTCTTGGGCTGTGCTTCTAGTTAACAAGAAGTCTGTTCAAACAAAATTGGAATTTATACAGCAAACATACGAAAACGCGAATATTGACGTTTTTTTAAAATTTTCTCAACTGTTTATGAACCAATTTTTTTCGATCGCATCTCATTCGACGCGCATTTTTAAGACCTACAATTTTTTGGGTGAAGACTTGAAACTTTTTTTATTTGCAAAAAACTTTTTTGCTTGTGATTAGTCGACTTGAAACTCGTACGCTAGCTTACTTAGAATTTTTTTAATTTTTGCTGATAACAATTGTGACCGTTTTTTTTTTCCTCCCGTTGGCCTGTGAGGTCAACGGGCAACCCAACAGACCTGCCTCTAATGTAACGATTCTGGTAATCGATAATCTTGCACGTCTTTACTTATAAAGTTCACACTATTTTATTAATTTTCTAATATTAACATATTAACAATCTAAAAACGTAGTAAAACAATAGTATTTTTTTTATTCACGCTTTAGGACGATACATTTTAGGTAACACCATCGTATGCTCTCCTAATCAGAATATACGTGATACATTAATTCTACTTCATTCGCCATAGAATTTTCACACTGATGAGATCTAATAAGATGCGAAATACTGTTCTTTGTGGTTTTTGTTGGTGAATGATGATGAACGGGGAATCATTCTCGTTTTATGAGCTTGTAACACTTTGTTTCATAAATGAAAATACACAGAACTACTGAAAAAATTGGTATCATGTTTCCACTAATGTAAACTAGTGACTAATGTTACTATACGGAGTATATTGGTGTGGTAAATAACTGTAATAAGTAAAAAGAGATAAGAGAGATAAGCGCTTTACATGTAAGTGTACCTAATAATACGCAGTGTAACAATGTTGTATATACAAGGTGCTCCATAATGTTCCCAGCATTTCGATTTTTTTTTATTATAGTGATACTGCAAAAAAATCGTTGTGTTAAGTTTTGCATGGCCGAGTACCTAAAAATGTTATCACAGCCACGTGGTCAGTGGTATGGTGAGAATTAAAAAAAAATAAAAAACAAAATATATAGTTAAACAATTGTGTCTGGAAAAAGTGCTTATAATTATTGAACTTTAACCACGTAAGTATACTAAATTTCTAACAAAAATATTAAGAAAATGCAAATCCCACAATCAATGTTCCATTGATTACGTGATCAATTTCAAAATATATTTTTATGTATTCTGATATCACTTAAAAATTTTACCATGATTCTATAATAAAATGATCTTCCATATATTGCGAACTTCAGAACACATTGTTTATTTACATTTATACAGCATGTGATAAATAAACCTCTACTTTTTGTTGCTCTCTCAGTCGAATGTACCCTTGTTGTAGGAAATACATTATTGTTTAATAATACAATACTTCTTCATTTACAATATATATCTTCTTCAATTATAGTTTTATCAAACTCATACATTTTTTTTTTGAAGAATCTGAACATTTTCCACCTACGGTTTGATAGATCAAAATTCTTTGTTTTAAATGGAATCCCCTGTTTTTTAACTTACGACCCCGAAAGATTCGAAAGTGTGGAAGTGGTTAAAGCAAAAGCGACGGATGTTCTGAACCAGCTGACAGAAGCGGACTTCCAGCACTGTTTTCAACAATGGAAAAAATCGTACGGAGCGGTGTAGAGATCGCCAAGGGTAGTAGGTACATTGAAGGCGAAAAAGTTGCTACTGCGAATTGGTAGCGAATTAAAGAACACCTCCAAATTATTTTATAGTATGAATTTAAGTTAACTTTTCCAATTTAAAATGCCATATATTCCAATTGTGACAATTTAGTAATCGTTTCGTTCACTATGTGGTCGTAATGTGCTTATATAAAAAGCAAAGAAATAGTTGTGCCAGATGTGATTGAAATATATGTATATAATTTTAGACTTATAAAAGTGTGCACAACAATTATCCTGAACAACTTTTGATCATTTTCAACGTGCCAATTTGTAAGGTAAGATGGAACACTGAAATTTTAATAAACATCAATAAACACCAACTACCAAAATCTGCTACATAAATATGTATAATATTGCACATAAAACTGGTTTAAGCTATCTATCTAGAACATAAAAAATAAAGTTTATTTATCACCAAAACAGTTTGTCATAATCAACTAACATTAGTTGAGTTAAAAGAGGACCCTAGCAGGAACGTACTAAGAAGTAGATAATGGTGGCGGATACAGGAATTTAAAAAAATGAAATGAAATTAGCAAAAAAAAAAACGATTAAAAAATCGCCCAGAAAAAAAAATATTTGCGAAATAATTGTTTTCTCAATCACCAAACAAATACAAAGTATTTTTATTCTAGCGACTTTTTCAAGAGAAATAAAACAGATATCGAGATCTGTTATTAAAAAAATCTGTTAATGTTATAAATAAAATCTGTTAATGTTATAGACATTTTACTTTTATTTCATACGGGTAAATACCGTGTGGAACATTCAGCAGCTGTTGTGTACTCCTTAGCGAAGTAAGCTATAGAGTTAAGATGAAATTAGTTGTCAACTTATTGTAAACATACATAGCTACAAGCTGAACTGCACTGAGAGGCAGAATTCTGAAACAATGTTGTTAAGTCCCAAGCCACTAATGTTTCCCTTAGTTCACTTACACTTGATTAATTCTTACACAAGCTTTGCCTGACCATTGGTCAATCACGTATGTTTCTGTTTCAGAAAAATACAGAGGCAACAAAGAAGCAATGAGGGATTCTGATGAATCTGACAAAAAGCAATCCACCAGTTTGCTTGGTTGGCTGCCGAGACCGAAAATCAAGAGCAACGGTTTGAAGAGAACAATCACCGGACTATCTCTCTTGGCGTACTTTGGCGCTATAATCTATGGCGGACTCTACGTAATTCTCCTCCACGGTCTGACCATTCAAATAGTATGCTACAACGAAATAATCTCCGTAGCCTACAAAGTAAAGAAAGTCCAAGATATACCGTACTTCCGGAGGCTAAACTGGTACTTTGTGATGGTGGCGAATTATTTCTTCTTCGGCGAGACCTTCGCGGAGCACTTGGAAGTTTACGTGAAGAGATACTACGCGGTTCACCTGCTGTCTTCCTCTCACAGATTCGTTTCGTTCTGCCTGTACTTCGCTGGAATTATTTGGTTCCTAACGCGCGTTAGGAAGAAGATCATGAGACAACAGTTCAGTTTACTCGCTTGGATGCATTTTTTGTTAATCATAATCTGTTTACAGTCTTACATGGTCGTGCAGAATATATTTCAGGGTGTCATTTGGTTGGTGGTTCCGTTGTGGATGGTGGTATTGAATGACGTGTTCGCGTATGTCTTTGGGAGGTTCTACGGAAAAACACCCTTGATTTCTTTATCCCCCAAGAAGACTGTGGAAGGTTTCATAGGTGGCGGTATCTGCACCTTCGTACTCGGTGCCTTTCTGTCGTACGTGTTCTGCCACTTCAACTGTTTGGTTTGCCCAGTAAGATTTGTAGAAAGTGAAAACGGTATCGTAGTGAGCACAGATTGTATCCCAACCTATTTGTACCAACCAATTGAGTATAATATCGGAAACACGGGTCTTTCTGTATATCTATACCCTTTCATTTTGCATTCCTTAGCACTTGCAGCGTTTGCTAGTTGCATAGCACCGTTTGGTGGGTTCTTTGCTTCGGGTTTTAAAAGGGCTTTCAAAATCAAAGATTTCAGTGACCTTATTCCGGGTCATGGAGGCTTGATGGACAGATTCGACTGTCAGTTTCTCATGGCGACCTTCGTGAACGTCTACATAAGTACGTTTATAAAAGCGCCGACGGTTGAGACTATTTTTAAGAAAATTCTTAATTTGAACGACGACAACCAACTGAAATTTTATCATTTGTTATACGAATCGCTACAAGATAGGGGAATGACAGATATTATGAATAATTTATAAGTGCATTTAAGAATTTATTTATTTACTAAATCTGATTTAGTTATATCTTGTTATTTATAAGGAACTTTGTGATAACAAAATATTTTATGTATATTACAAGTGATACCATTAAAGTATAAAAATTTTAATGTAGCTACGTTGTTTACTTTGGAATCCCTTTAGAAAGTTTCATGGCATACTTGAAGTTTCAAGGGGCAGGCAATATTCGAGAAGAATTTAATTAATTACTACATCAAAGAATGAGAGCTTTCGATGCGATGGTAAAGGTTATTAATTGCTGAAATTCTTGTAATACTTGCATATACATACATAATGTACTTACAGTAAGCGGTACCCTAATGCGTACATTTTTATGTCATAGTTAGGCGAATTTACTTGGGCCGGGGGGGGGGTTGGTTGTATAAGAGGGGGTGTTAGCGGAAATCTAAAGAGCAACGTTGCTAGAACTAATTGTAACTCTTAACTCTGCATAATAAGTCTTTATAAAAACCCTATATTTACAAAATGCATGTGGTGCAAGCCACAGCGTATCGTATAAAAAGTTTACTGTTATCTTTTTTCAACCTAACTACTGTGAAATAATTTTAAAGGGTTAATATTACTTTAAACAGCTGTGAAACAATTTTAAAACATCTAATAGGAATATTATGTTGATATGACAACAGCGAACGGACGCAGCGAACGAAGGCAGAACGAACGGTCCAATGGTTCACTATAAGCTCCACCCACTAAGCACTCTCTGCCCTGTCCCGGATGTCCGCGGTTGTCGGCGGCCGCGCTCATACCGTCTGTCATTTAATTATTTTAACTTTCTCGTCAATGTGATATATATTCATTTTTATTTTTTTGAATGTATGTAGTGCTTCTACAATACGCTCTTTTCTAATCAGGCACTAGACCAGTATAAAATATAAAATGGTATTTCAAATTTTAACTCAAACAGCCCTACCGACAAACCGGATGCCTTTCATACGCCTCACTAGCGACTGGGACCGATGCACGTCTGTGTGACAGTACGTGGTACCTTATTATTTACAGAGAGTATCAATGTTTCATTCATATTTATTTTTACCAACGACAATAAAAAGCTAATTCAATTAGTCCTGAGGATGCAAATAAATTTTGTGAAACGTCGACTAAGTGAAAATTATTTTTTTTGGAAACAATTGACCTCATCCCACTAGTCAACTACAGTTACAAGGAAATAGGTCACTAATCCTACATTATTATCAATTGCCCTTCATCCGGCTATGTACGCATTAGGCTGCCACTTACTGTATAATATATACTACACTAAACAGTGCAGAATTAAGTGGTTAACAATACTCACTGTACGAGGTGTGTAAATGAAGTAATGAGACTGGCAACATAGCGCCCGATCGAACAACACTGCGGATACAGGACTTGGAAGGGCGGTAGATTAATGTGTAATGCACTTTCAGTACAAGTTTGAACTTGTTAAAGTCATTTGTTTGTTATTGGTCACTGTTTTCCGGTAGTGGTAAACCGTTTTTTTCTAGTGCGTTTTAAAAATGAGTAACATTAATTTTGAGCAATGGTGTGCTATCAGGTTTTTCTTCAGACTTGGATACAGCGCAATGGATACTTTTGCAAAACTTCACCACGCCTACGGAGACAGTGTTTTTTCAAGAGCCCAGATTTTTCGGTAGTTTAAGGCATTCTCAGAAGGAAGAGAGTTGATTGAAAATGAATCACGCAGCGAAATGCCTTCATCTTCAAGAACCGATGAAAATGTCGATAGAATACTGAGGATGCTTGAACCCTTTTCAGCCCACATCGAATCGTTTCTCTCCTTCAAATCTTCTTTTGTCTCCCATCGTCCTCGTCCTTTAACTCCCTAAAAAAATTTTAGTAGGTGGAAATTCCTAAAAAAAGAAAGACTTGTTGGGTAGGCGGAATCTTCCTTTGCACTGATATGAATCGACAATTGCCAAATTCGCCGGAGATGCCTGATACGCGCGGCAAGCGTTCACTGTGATTTAGGCCCATGAACCCTCGACTGGGTTAGCGCCTGCGAGGTAGGCCACCCAAACATGCTCTCGCTCATAAAATCTCGCTCTTATGGCCTGGAAGGGTGCTTGAGTTGTTAAAGGGTAAAAGTGAGTTGTGGCACCTCACACCAATTTATTTGGCAGCATTAGTATCAATGGATTCGCCAAACAGAGGTTAAACCACTCAAAACCCTTCGTAAATGCAAAGGGATGGCTATGGAGGGCTCTGGAAATGGGTTGAAGAGATGGGACAGCAACCAAATACACAGAACTTATTGAGGAGGTCCAAATGTGTGCGGGATGAAGTTTTTACCCGACAGCGTCCTTCTTACTCGATCCTGTATGGCAGTCAAAGTATCATTTTTGTCATTAAAGGACCCCGCAATAATCTTATGGAAATTGGGTTTCGGTCAAATCGTCTGAATTTTGGATATGTTTTAGGTTTCGTCATCCCAAGCAAATGTCTCAATGGGCACAAAGCTCGAAAATTAATACTTTGGCTGCTACGGAGCTTGAAAGCTCCAAAACTCCACCACAGATTTATTTATTCGTGCAGTCTTTATAGATTTTTAAATAACTTATTTCTTCGATTTTAATGTCTAGATTTATGTTTTTGAGGTTGATGAATTCACTTGACAGCTGTCAAGTAGCTGTCAAAGTGCCTTAACAAAGTGCAAATCTTATTTTTGTGTTATAACTTTATGCTTTTTAGGTAACTCAGTTCATACATGATGTGAATACAATTGTAAGGTTTATTGTTATTTAATAGGTAGGGTCTAATTTTAGTTGAATTATGTACGTGGTAGGTACGAATCTACTTATTTATGTATATTGCTGTAAAACCCTAATTATCACGTTTCGGCATGTACCGTTTGTAGATTTAAGTAAATACGTGGTACAGCCTATTTGATTCTGTTAAAAACACCCGCATTAAAGGTTGGTTTTCCTAAACTGACCTGCGGTTGGATTTTCCCCTAATTTAGTTTATAACTGTTTATTGGAGACTGGTTTCAAGGGAATCTACCTACATAAATAATTATTGGTTTAGGGAATTCACTTTTGGTTTTGGACAGTGAGTCTAGAGAGTTCATCTGTACCGTTCACCGGCTCCACAGCGGAGTCTATGTCTTTCATATTTGTAAATAGTGTAAATAAATTACTGTACATATAGCCGACTAAAGTGCTTTACTTACCACACCACAATCGCCATACAATAATTCGACAATTGGCAGCTATCAACAGGCTGTCAAATAGCAGTTATAAAACAAAAATCTTCAGTTTTTGTTATATCTTTATGTTTTTTAGGTCGCTGAATTTAAATATGATGTTAGTTGTACGAAATTGAAAGTTCGCAGCTCTCAACTAGCTGTCAAATAACGATCGAAAAATAAAAAAATTAAATTAATGTTATAACTTTATGTTTTTAGGTCACTGAATTTAAATATGACGTTAGATTAACGAAATTGACAGTTGGCAGCTGTTAACTAGTTGTCAAATAGCGATAAAATAGATCACGAAAAAGACATTGTAAAATATGAAATAATTATTTAATAATTATCAACTGTCAATTCGCCCAATCAGAGTTAACTTCAGTGATCTTAAAAACATAAAGTTATATTAAAAACTTAAGTTTTTTATTTTCTTACCACTATTTGACAGTGAGTTTGTCAAGTGGAAAATATGTCTATAAGTCATCAGAACTGATTTCAGCACCCTGAAAATCATTAACACACGACAAAAATTGAAGATTTCTATTTTCTGATCGCTATTTGATAACTAGTTAACAATTATTGTATTCACATCATACATGAACTGAGTTACCTAAACAGCATAAACTCATAACATAAAAATAAGATTTGCACTTTTTTAAGGCACTTTGACAGCTAATTGACAGCTGTCTTGTGTCAATTTGGACAATTTGACATCGGATTTGAATTTAGCAACCTCAAAAAACATGAACTTAGACATTAAAATCGAAAAAATAAGTTATTTAAAAATCTATAAACACTGCACGAATAAATAAATCTGTGGTGGAGCTTTGGAGCTTTTATGGCGATGGTGGTGTGGTAAGTAAAGCACTTTAGTCGGCTATATGTACAGTAATTTATTTACACTATGTACAAAAAAAAAGGAAAGAGAGGCTTGGGGTGGGGGGCTGTGAACGGTCAGATGAACTCTCTAGACTGACTGTTCAAAACCAAAAGTAAATTCCCTAAACCAATAATTATTTATGTAGGTAGATTCCCTGAAACCAGTCTCCAATAAACAGTTATAAACTAAATTAGGGGAAAATCCAACCGCAGGTCAGTTTGGGAAAACCAACCTTTAATGCGGGTGTTTTTAACAGAATCAAATAGGCTGTACCACGTATTTACATAAATCTACAAACGGTACATGCCGAAACGTGATAATTAGGGTTTTACAGCAATATACATAAATAAGTAGATTCGTACCTACCACGTACATAGTTCAATTAAAATTAGACCCTACCTATTAAATAACAATAAACCCTACACTTTCAAGCTCCGTAGCAGCCAAAGTATTGATTTTCGAGCTTTGTGGGATCACTTTTGCATGGGATGACGAAACCTAAAACATATCCAAAATTCAGACGATTTGACCGAAAGCCAATTTCCATAAGATTATTGCGGGGTCTGATGTTAATCTTTTTTTCTTGCGACAATTTGCATATTTCGGTTTTGTTGAATTTGTAAAATATAATATTTTTGTCGCTCTCTGTATAAGTACTGTGGATTAAAAAAAAAGTAGAGATCTAATACCGCTGGAGCAACTATGGACCCGTTCATTAACATTCTCTCTCCTTCCACGTCCATTTCACTGCCGCTGAATCGAGAACGTTTATACAACTGGAACGATTTTAAACACATTCCCAACAACTTCAATAATTTAACAACTTTTTACGCGTACAATAATGCAATAAAAATACGAGATACCCAACGGACGTCCTCTAACAAGACCCGGCCTCGATGTTTAAGTGTAATTTAAAAATGCCAAGATAATTAATGCGAGATTGTTGAACAATTTCTCTCGGGTAAGCTTACAATGTGGTGTTGGCATACCTGCGCCTGTCAATAATAACAAAAACAGGCCAAGATACGTTTAGGAGGCGGTCGTTCCCGGTGAGGCGGGGCCTTTACTCCTACAACCTCCCAGCAAGCCGGGAAACACCGCCGGCTTGATTGATTTACCTTAACGTTTATGCCCAAATATTATTCGCAAGATTAACGTAATGGCGTTAGGAACGGACAAAAGAAATTCCTATGAAATCGGACGTTTACAGCTGTTTTATGGCCGATTTATTCGCGTCTGGTTAGATTTATCTGGCAGACCATTTTCTTGAATAGAACAAAATCAACCATTAGTGCCTGTTTTTCAACATCTCGATACATTAACAATCAATATGTTAACTAAAACTGACGGAAAGTGAAAAGGTCAAGCGAAAATGAGAAACGGGGGTTTTCTTTACGTTAACTGGCAGACGAATAATAATAATAATAATAATAATAATAATAATAATAATAAACTCACCCTATAATTACTCCGAAGAGTAACCCCTTAGGTCCTCTCAGGGACCTGTGCGGGAAGGAGTGGCTATTATTATTATTTGCCATGGCGCACTGGGAGCGACTTAAGATTATTTCGGTAACGCATTTGCTTTACAGTTCCGAGGAAACCCAGAAAACTCAGAACATTATCAAATCTAGGGCATGTGCGGTTGGATTGGCATCTATGCATCCACACCTATACGCTAGTGTATTAGTGGTTGCATATCAAGCCCTGGCGGAGAAAGCGAGACAATTAAAAATCGCTACCCCGGCTGGGACTCGAACAACGCGCACAGAGGTATCGAGACTGGAAAGACGGTGCTTTAACCCACTCGGCTACCCGTGCCCCTATAATAATCGGCTACTTAAGTAGAGTGCACCAACAACAGCTTTACCCTTGACCGCAGTAGACAAAACTTTAAATTGTGTTCATTTCTTTTGTAGGTGCAGCCGTGAAGGCTTCGAGAAATATAGTTTGTTATTGTTTATCTGTGGGTATCTCTTATATCTCTCCGGTATGGTCTAGTGATAGTGGTTTGATGTGCTGGATCCCAAAAAAAAAATAAATAAATAAACAAATAAAAACCGCGGATGTAAATACATACTAATAAGCGGATCTGTTGAGTCGATTGAAATAGCCCCCTCATCATTGAGTAGGGGAGAAGGGGGCACTATAGGACACTTTTTATTTTGAAGCTCATATCTTCTTCAATTTAAAAAAAAAATGGTTCTCCGATTGAATCATAAGTTAATTTGGTTGTTAAAGCTCAATATAAACGTATGGCAAAACAAACACATTTGATAGTAGTACGCTGTTATTATCTTTTAAAAAAGTTTTCCCTCAGTCCTAATCTGCCTCCCTGGAGGGGAAGTTTAGGACGTCGCTGGGGGGGGGGGCATTTTAGGACTGACAATAAAAAACCGAGATAATTCTCGTCTTCTTACTTTGCTTATTGAAAGCAATAAATCTGTTATTAGGTAACAGTCTTACAAACCCTCTTTTAATATATTTTTTTCTTGATAATATAGTGTAAGGCAATCAAATAAACATAAAAGTCAACTTATTGGAACCTTGATTTAAGACAGAAATCAGAATTTTAACACAAATAAAAAAGACACGTCCTAATGTGCCCCGTAAATTTTGTCCAACACTGCCGCGCAATCCTAACCTTGACAACAAAAATATAATCTTTCATACTATCTCTTTTATTATGTCGTTGTATTTCGTTCATTACAACGGAAAACATATAATCACAACCAGAACATACAAGTAGCTTCTTTTTGAACAATAGTTTAATAATATATAGATGCTTACATTTGCGGGCCAAAATAACTACAAAAGTCAGCGAAAATCACTAACAGCTTATAAGTTAGTTTTATAGCCGAGAGCGCGGAAGATCTCACGTGACGTTTGTTTATTGACCGGTTGCCAATCAAAAAATGCATTCAACGTGAAAAAAAGTCACAAATTTGTTCTTTATTCGAGATGTCCTAACCTGCCTTTGTCCTAAAGTGCCTCCTTCTCCCCTACCGACCATTGTTTCGAAATCAAACAAAAGCCACATAAGAAATTTGTACAAATTTTATATAATGTGTTTATAATGTGCGATTTTTGTGCACTTCTTGTGCGACCCAGAATTATTTTGTACACGTTCAAAAAAACTAAAAATTCCCTTAAAAATAGGGTGTTTCAGATTACCGGTAGGCAAATTTCCTCAAATTTGCATAACCTACCTTTTTGCCTTCAAATTCTCATTTGAAAAGGTTTGAACCGTCATTTAGCTATCTTTGTAAATTCTTTACAGCTACATTTTTTACACTTTCATAAAACCAAAAAAATTTGACTTGAAAGTTAAGTTTTCGAAACGTCCGACGGGATAAGTAAATTGGATGCTTTTCGTCGGGTGTATTTCTATAAAATGGAGTGTTCCCATGTAAAATGTTTTTGTTTTTAGTTTTTATTTTATTTTCATCAATTATGTGCTATCAGGTTTTGCTTCAGACTTGGACACAGCGCAACAGATGCCTTTGCAAAACTTTAACACGTCTACGGAGAAAGTGTTTCTTCAAGAGCCCAGGTTTTTCTGTGGTTTAAGGCATTCTCAGGACGAAGAGAGTCAACTGAAGATAAACCACGCAGCGGAAGGCCTTCATCTTTAAAAACCGATGAAAGTTTCGATACAATACGGCATTTTGTACGTTCAGATCGTCGGATGACGACAAGAATGATTGGGGAAGAGTTAAATTTGAATCACACGACTGTTCATCAGATTTTGACTAACGGATTGGGGATGAGAAAAAATAGCGCTAAAATGAACAGGAACAAAAGACATCGGGAGAGGAAGGTGTCTTTACTTTTTGGAATCGATTTTAAATGATCCCCATTTTACGGAACGTGTCATTACTTGTGATCAGACTTGAGTGTTTGAGTACGACCCGGAAACCAAGCCCCAAAGCATGGAATGGCACACTTCAAGCTCTCCAAGACCGAAAAAGGCAAGAATGAGCAAGTCGAAGGGAATCGTCCACAAAGATTTTGTGCCTCCAGGCCAAACAGTAAATCAATACTTTTACAGAGATGTTCTTGATAAAATTCAAAAAAGGGTTTTTCTCTTCCCGAGATTGAAAAACCACCTCCAGGGGCGTCATTTTGGGACCAGAAAACATTGAAACGGCTGTAATCGGCCAGCTGAAGGCTATTTCAGTATATGAGTTCCAGCACTGCTATGAGGAATGGAAGAACCGTCTCCAGTGCTGTGTGGCTTCCAAGGAAGTTATTTTGAAGGAGACAATACATACTTGTAATTCTATTCGAATCAAAAAAATTTAAAAAAATCTGTCTCATTATTTAATTTACACAACTCGTACACCTATGTTAGGAAATCACATATACTAAACCAGCTCAAATTTAAAAGAGGAGGAAACCAATATGTTTTTGTTCATTTTTTTTTTTTTTTTTGGTGTGGGAAAAACCTGTTTATTTGTTATAATTATAAAATTGAGAGAACCATATGTTTTTAATACGCGACTTGCCTGTTTTGTGATATTTTGCAAACTTGAAAATGTGAGTTTTTTTCACAATAAATAAAGCGACCCCACCAACCCCGCCGTATAAGCCTTTTCATCACTGGATGAACAAACCTATAAATTACTGTTATCCAACACATAAAACTTAATAAAAAAGTGCGACGGTAAAAAGTAATTTATTTTTATTACCACACTCATAACAGCTTACTCTATCGTGGAACCTAATATTAGGCTTATTAACATTATAGAGTTTTTTTACGCAATATTTTTTTATTCCCCGCAAATGTGTCTATAATTATTAGTTGCTCTTTAAACTGGCCCCCAAAATAATAAATACACACGTCTTGCAAAGATATAAACAAACGAATGCGCTGGCTTAATTAATCATCCTCGGCTATCTTGATTGATGCTCATTGATTTTTAATGGATCCAGAGTGAGTTATCTCGTACGAAAACAAATTAAAGTAACCAGAGCGTGCATCAATAAGTGATTACCGTATCATTTAAATATTTAGTCGTAATTAAATTTGTTAGTAAAATGGAGTTAATTTAAAACGGACGTTAAACAGCTTATCTTCTTATGGGATGACTTCTGCGAGAGGGAATAATTGGCGGTAAGGCGATATAACAACATATTTTCCACAATGCGAGTAACGCGATGATTACGATAAGATCTACACAGAATGCTGGAGTGACAGAATTAGCGTTTGATACAAATGATCCGGAATGCCTTCTAGTTAGCTAATTAACCGTCACCAGGTCCGAGTGGCGTGGCGTGAATAACCTGTGATTAAAGCTCAACAGCCAGTCGTGATTTTATAGATCTGTAAGAGCTGCTGAAAACCTGCCTTAAAATGGCACACATATTATTATTACCCTGTTACAGTTTGCCCATGATTTTTTTGTTGTAGAACAGAGTCGCACTGTGTACTGTTTAAATAAAAGTGCGGAAAACCTTACGACCTTTATTATAGAAAACTGTCTACTTCCCGTGTTTAAGGTCATAGGAATACGTGTACCTGCCGATGCGGTTAGACTCTTTCGCTACGCCTAGTTCCCCAGCATTTAACGAAAGCCTGTATTGTGTGTTGCTGTTCCAAGAGCACACCTATTTCAAATACCTCTTCCCAAAATAGTTATTTTTAGCAAATGAAACTCGTATATTTATATGTTATGAGTAGGGTCCAGAGCCTATGCCACAACGTAGGGTCAACAGTATACAACTCTATGATTAACTTAATGAATTAACTCTATTAACCCATTAACGCCCAAACAGACACAATTTTTCGTCCTTTTTGGAGCGTCAATCTCGAAGGGAAATTAATTCGCTCAATAAAAACCACTTATCCTAATGTTTTCGGATATGGTCTTTCGATTTCCGAGGTCAGAATTTTGATTAAATGCTCCAGAAAAAAAATATGTCTGACTTTATGGAGAAAAGTCCTGAAAATTTGGGGGTTCTTTTTTTTTTTTTTAGTCCAAAAAGTACTCTAACCTACTCCGGATTGTGGAGGGAGGTGGAGGCAATAGTTGGAGTTGATGATAGGATTTTTTTTGCCGACCTCAACTGACTCTAATCTTTTCAAAATGGTGGACATTGAATAAAATCTCATGAAATAAGAATTTTTCTCTAGTATTAATGTTATTGTGAGTCTTTCTTTATCCACAGTCATTTTCCTCAATCAAAACAATACTACAGAATATATTTGACTCAATTTTCAATTTTCAATGATGGGGGATTCAAAAAAAAGGCCCCCAAATTTAAAAAAAGTTTCATTATAAAAAGATAGGAGTTTGTAATTATACTTTTCCGATGTTATTTCATGTTTTAGTAATATTTTGCGTTATTCCTGGTGAAAAAATTTTGAAATCCAAGATGACGGATTCAATATGGCGGACATCATTCTTGAAAATTCAAAATTTGAAAACGGAAAAATTACAGTCATATTTTACGTAGAATTCTGATGGAAAATGTCCTCTCAATCTTTTTCATAAAAATGCGTTCTATCTGAGTAAAAAATTATTTGTCATTCTAACCTCAAAACATGTTCTCATGATGAAATCATGAGAAACATATATTATGCACTTAGGGATGCTCGAGCGCAAACTACTCGCCGGAAGTACACAGCCTACTTGTTTCTCGTGGTGCATATACGATTTTTTCTCACACCCACCAGAAAGTACGTTCTACGTACTATTCTTTGAATAAATATGCATAGAATTGAATAACTATAGGAAGTTCCGGAAAAAAAATTCGTCAATGCGCCCGAATTCAAAATATATATTTTCTATTTATATGCGGAGAAGTTCCGAAAAAAAAAATTCTTCAATGCGCCTACATCTCTAAGTGCATAATTTTCTATAACAAATATATAATTCTCATGATTTCATCATGAGAACCTCAACATCGGAAAAAAACC
Source organism: Aromia moschata (assembly GCA_029963805.1). Taxonomy (NCBI): domain Eukaryota; kingdom Metazoa; phylum Arthropoda; class Insecta; order Coleoptera; family Cerambycidae; genus Aromia; species Aromia moschata. The sequence continues at coordinate 1,759,140 of JAPWTK010000048.1, read as the reverse complement.
CTCGTTTTGAGGTTAGAATGACAAATAGTTTTTTACTCAGGTAGAACGCATTTTTATGAAAAAGATGGAGAGGACATTTTCCATCAGAATTCTACGTAAACTATGACTGTAATTTTTCCGTTTTCAAATTTTGAATTTTCAAGAATGATGTCCGCCATATTGAATCCGCCATCTTGGATTTCAGACTTTTTTCACCAGGAATAACTCAAAATGTTACTAAAATATGAAATTAATTAACTCTAACATTAATAAAAAAAAAAAACATTTAAAAAAAATAGCTAACATTAACTCCAACTATTGCCTCCACCTCCCTCCACAATCCGGAGTAGATTAGAGTACTTTTTGGACCAAAAAAAAAAATAAAAAAAAAGAATCCCAAATTTTCAGTACTTTTCTCCATAAAGTCAGCCATATTTTTTTTCTGGAGCATTTAATCACAATTCTGACCCCGTAAATCGAAAGACCATATCCGAAAACATTAGGATAAGTAGTTTTTATTGAGCGAATTCATTAATTTCCCTTCGAGATTGACGCTCCAAAAAGGACGAAAAATTGTGTCTGTTTGGGCGTTAATGGGTTAATGAAAGTATAAACCGTATTTTTAAACGCCTTGTATTTACGCGTGTATTCTTGCCCGTGCACGTACACCACTGACTTAGCCTGGTAACACGCGCTGGAACTCTTCCACACCACGTACATTATTTTCACGAATTTTGCACAGTTGTTTGTTGTCACTAACATCAGTACCTACAATATTATTTTTTACATCTACAGAGAACAATGCAAGTGTTACTATTATTTCCATACTTTTAGCCATTGTTCGCAAAACCCATTTACAAGCTATAAATATCGGAGGCGAAATATCTGAAACACCAAAAATTCGCATAAGAACATTAACGATATGCCTTCTGTAAAAATATTTTACGCAATGTATGACTACTAGGTAATGGAAAATCGGATACGTATTTGGAAAAAAAAATCCTCTTTTGTAGTCATAAAATAAAACATAAAATAACATGTAGTCATAAAATCACATATAGTCATAAAATAACACATAAAATATGTAATCCGTCTCTTGTAAAATCGTCGTAATTTTCAATCAACTCTTTCGGTCTATTCACAAATGGTAACGACTGTGCCATTATTGCAAAAATCCACACAAAATCAGATAATATGTAAATCCACTACACGAACTCACAAGTTAGTCACTCACGACACATAAAATTATTTTGAATTCGGCGTTCTACCGTCCATCCGCTCTCATAGAGCTAACGTAAAACACTATGGAATCGGCGCACACAACGTGGCTAAACTGCATACGGTTATTACTTTAATTGTCATAGAGTTGTTTAGTGCTGTGGTACTAGTGCTGTGTTGTGGCACACTTTCCGGACCCTAGTAATAAACAATGGAGATAAGCAGTGAAAACGAGTTTGAAAATTATCATCATCAGACTTGAAGTACATCTAGCAATATCGCACCGCTGGTGTGTTTTGAAGTAATGAATGGTAGTTTCACCCTCGTGACTTAAGCTGTCAAAAATTTGTTGACATGTCAGCGACATTGAAAAGAATAGGCTAATTTATACCTTTTTTTTCTACACAATCAACTTGGGGTCTTTATTTGAACGCTTTTTATCATTACTAGCGTCTGGAAATGTGTGCTGCAACGCAGGGCTCGGCACTATAAAACTCTATGGTAATGAAAGTATAAACCGTATTTTTTAAGCACCTTGTACGTTATATACGCATGCATTTCTTGCCTATACTACGGACGGCATTGACCCTTCCCGATAACGCTCCAGAACCCGCGTACGTGCAGTAGAACGCCATCCCAGCGCGGGAGTGCAGGATAGTCTAACGCAGTTTAACACGCGTGACAGCAGTGGCGCAGCAAGGATGCCTAGGGCCCTTGTGCAGAAAAATTATTTGGGCCCCCAAGTCACATTAAAAATACTTGTTTAACGAAAAAAAAATTATTATAAGAAAACAAACAAAATATGGGGTTTATGGTTTATTTTATATTTCACATAAAATAATAACATTATAAGAAAAAACAATAGATATTCTAAAATAGATATAAAAAAATAACAGGAATTAGTACCATTTCTTAAACATTTCGCATATACATATATCTACATTTTATAATAAATTAAATGTAAATAAATTATCATAACCAACTTCAGCATGAAAGTAAACATTCTGAAATATGAAAATAAAAAAATATCAAAAGGGGTTCTTTCGTGCCTTCGCCTCGGCAAAATCATTAACCAGTTTTTTAATATTCAACTCTGACGCGGCTTTGTGTTCTATTGCTAATATAGAGAGGTCATCCAACCGATTCTGAGACATAGAATTTCTAAGATAATTTTTTATTATATTTAATTTGCTGAACGACCTTTCAGCTGCGGCAACGGAAACAGGTAGCGTCAGAAAAAGAAATAATGCAACATATATTTCAGAAAAATCACTGCAGTACTGAATATTTGTTTATTAAAAGTTCTGCAAAATCTTTTACTGACATTTTTTCATCAAGGTTATCTTTTACAATTGCAACCATATTAATAAACTGCAAAGCGATTTTTTCTGACAAAACTTTTTCGTAATTTATTACACTGTTCGAGAATTTTACTTTCAGACATATTCAAAAGCATTTTAGGAACTATGAAGCCAGACATATCAGAAAGTGAGTTGAAGTTGGCATATCTAGCTGACATATCCTCATAAACTACGTCTAATGTGTAATAAAGTAGATTCATTTTGAATAAGTCCTCACGAGTTTGAAAACGATGATATACCGCTAACTCATCAAAGAGCTTTTTGACTTGGTGTTGACGTTCCATCTGAAAATCTGTTTTCAATCCCCATTTATTCGCAAGAGCTACGGCTTCTTCTTTCACAGAATCATATGTTGATCGAAGTTGCCTTAATTTATCTCGTGTTTGAGAGATAGCATTTGCTGCCTCATTTAAGTCAAAATATTTCCTTTGTAGTAGTTTCGATGCGTAATTTATCGCTGCTAATATTTTATGAAGTAACAACACACAATATCGCACATTCAAACTTTTCCATGCTCTTTTTCAATTGGCTAACCTCACCTCTCATATTTTTTGGTACTTGTTAACATAAGTTCAGTCAGTACAGTTAAATGTAAATATTTACATTTAAACATTTTATTTTTGAATGGTCGCGGGCCCCCATAAGGCTTGGGCCCTTGTGCACCGCACAACTGTGCTATGCTACAGCTCCGCCACTGCGTGACAGCAAACTCTCCGAACCCTAATCATTACCCACTACTTTCCATACACACTTATCTCATTCTGGAAGATTATACTCAATAGAGACGCTCCAAATAAAAAAGCTTCTGCACATCGAACGGCCGTTCCGCTAAACAAATAGAATATTTTTCGGTAAACAATTAGCGAATTTACGTCAAAGAGCGCGGTGGCTGCCCAAATGGGCGCTGTGCCCATCGAACCGTTGCGAAACTCGACAGTGTGCCTTTAATGAATCGGTATTGTGTGGGGTCTTGAAGTTTACTGGACTCTACGGTATGACTATCGGCCGGCACCGGCTGAATAAAAAATCACTACCATGCCTAATGCGTCCGTCCTAAACCTAATATTCATGGTTTGTAACTCACAAACAGCCCAAAAATCTCTTTCTCTCCGCACATTTATAGCACCTTTTGTCGCTATTGTGGACCCACACGTCGGTATTTTCATTGTTCAATGCGTTCTATCATCGGATCCACGTTACTAATGGCGGAACCGGAACGAAAACGTTCCGAACTATAAATAGAATTATTTTTGACGTGTCAATGTAGGTAGTCGCTTCTTAAGGGGGCTTTCCCGCTTTTTGGTTTCAAGAAATCGTTTTTTTTTTACTGAAATCGCTGCGTTATTCATTCAAATTTATTGTCCTGCAATTTTAAAGTGATCCGTGTATTAGATTTCGAGTTACAGCCAGATTAGTGACGACGGTCCCGGCGCTTGAAAAAAGTCACGCAGGGAAAATGGAGGTGGACAGTGTAAAGGAAGTGTTTCAACGATCCGAAGAAAATCATAATGTAAAATATGCTCAGTATATTGGCGATGGGGACAATAAGACCTCCAAGGCGACTTTGGATATGGACCCGTACAACAACGATCCGAAAGTAATGAAAAAGGAACGCGTCGGTCACGTGGAGAAAAAACGCATGGGAACCAGGCCCCGTAATGCGAAGAAAACAAACAAGGGACTCGGGGGAAGAGGTACAGGAACACTGACCATCAAGGTAATAGGCGAATTGACAACTTATTACGGCCTGTTACTTATTATCCGTATTCTGCGAAATACGGATTCAGTGGAAAAAAATGCGTGACGCTATCTGACGTGAAGCCAAAATGAGGTCTACAAGACAGAGGAGGGTGTCCTGTACGGGCTCCGAATTGATGACGAACTGTAAGTAAAAAAATTTCATAATCGTATGAAAAAAAAAACGTAAAAAAAACTTCAAACGCATTTTTCTCAAAACAACGTTTTTGAAACTGGAATGAGATTTTTCTCGGACACGAATTAACCGATTTTAATGATTTTTCTTTTAAAATGTTCACAAACGACGCCATTAGTGATCAACATAGGATTTTTTTGATATTGCAAAAATTCGATTTTTAATAACAATTTAAAGGTAGAAATTTAAGGTGAAAATCGAACTTTTTTTTTCAAAGTTGCACCAAATCGCGTAAAATTTGAATTTCAAAAAAACCCCTATGACAACAACAAACACTAACAACAACCCTATATTTTATAAAAATGTTTCATTTTTTGATTTCAGATGAATAGCGTCGTAGAAAATTCTCATTAATATGAGACATGTCCGCCTGAAGTAGCTGCATTGGAACAAGGATCGACGGCCGCCATTTTGGTTTAAAAAATAAATAAAAAACTAAATGTAACCTACATACCTGTATCTTTTAATTTAAAAAAAAATTGTCTTAATCCGTTTTATACTTTCCTCAAAAAAAATTCCCAAAAAAAAAACCTTTTTTTCCCAGCGAAAAAGCGGGAAAGCCCCCTTAATATCATAATTACTAATGCAAGTTCTAAAAAAATATATAGTTACAGTAGTTTCGTAAACTACGACTAACTACTACTAAGAAAAAATTCGACAAAAACGACGTATCGTCAAAAGTCCAACAGTTTTATCAACGATATTAAGTAATCAATAAAATATTGCGATTGAAATTTGAGCATCAGTTCAATAAAGAAAACAGAGCCTTTTTGGAAATATCTAAATATCAATTCGTTAAAGAAAACTTATCTCATTTGGCCAAGTAAACAAAAGTATACGCAGTACGTAAACGTAGTAATAAAAACGGTGTATATTTTCTTAATTTTTCCAAAACAAAAAATGTTTTGTTCTCCCCCCCCCCCCCCCCCCCCCCCCCCCCCCACCAAAAAAAGGAACCCCCCCTCCTGCCCCCCCAGTTGGGGAACCCCCCGCAACTAAAGAGAAAAGGGGGAAGCGGGATTCTCTTTTTTTTCAAAATTGGAAAAGGCCACACACTTTATTTTTAAGGGGGGGGGGCAAAAAAAAAAAAAAAGAAAAAAAGAAAGAGAGAGAAAAGGGGGGGGGAAAAAAAAAATTTTTTTGGGCACCAACAAAAAAAAAAATGGAATTAGCACTACTCCTCATCTCTTATAAAACATGTTTTCGGTTCTATTTGACAGAATGTGACAGAAATGTTTGAATCCGGAGCCAATTTTCATTCAAATTATTTCATTCAAATAAAATTCAATGACTAATAAAGTGTTTATTAGTCATAGTTATTCATTTAATAGCAAAACTTATTAAGTAACGGATAAATTCATTATCGACGTAATTTACAATTTATGAGTAAAATCCTGAAACACGTCAATTTTTAATTCTAGAATGACATTTTTTGAGCATAATTTTATACCTCCCCCCTCCAACCCCCTTGGAGTGACAGCTACCCCTTTAAAAAATTTAAAAGGAACAAGGGTGCGTGTTCCCATAACACGCGTGTTCCCATCCAGCAACATAAGATTTTTTAATTTCTATAATTTTTTAATGAAAAATATTACATTTTTAATGTTACTAAATAAAGAAAAGAACATGAAACAGAACAGAAGAACAGTTTAAATCAAATGTTCAAACTGGGCGCCTATTGTTTCTTGACAAAAATGGAGGCGTTGGTGAAATTCTTCTAAAACATTTTGTATTGTTTCCGGGGTGATTTGATTAATGTCTTGCCTTATTCTGTCTTAAATATTCTACGTTATTTGGCCTGTTGAAGCAGACTTTCGATTTTAAGTAACCCCATAAAAAATAGTCAAACGGGGTCAAATCGGGAGAACGAGCAGGCCACTCAATTTCACCGCGTCTACCGATCCATCTATTGGGAAAAACTTGATTCATATAGGCTCTTACTTGCAATGAAAACTGTGGTGTAGCTCCGTCCTGCTGAAACCAAATATTTCTATCAATTTCATTGGGGTTGTCATCATCTGGGAAAAGCATTCTTCATTCTCGAACTAAGAAATTTTGCAAGAAATCCAAGTAACGCGCGCCAGTTGATATACCATCAAAGAAATATGGTCCGATAATTTGAGAATTTATAATTCCAGTCCAAACGTTCACCTTTTCAGGATATTGATTATTGGACTCCATCATCCAATGTGGATTTTCTTGAACCAAATGAATTTTATATGGGCGGTATTTTTCGTTTTTTAGAAGACGCAATATGGACGTTTTAGTAACATCATTATCGGCGGCACCTTGTCTTGTAGGTTTACGTGGATTATCTTGAATATCTAACAATATATCCAATTTCTGTTCATCGTCTAAAATGCGTTTCCTACCAGATTTAAGAATATCTGTGACATTTCCGAATTCACGAAATTTGTTTTCTATTCTACTAACCGTAGACTGGGATATGTGGCGGTCAGGATACTTAGTATTGAATATTTCGCATACCTGCTTCTGTGTTCTTGTTTCATCACCACATCCTAATAATATCAAAATTTCAATACTTTGGGTATCTGAAAGACTCATTGTTAAAATGATGATCAACTTGACGATCAGCGATAAATAACATAATAGAATAATAAGTTTTCACAGATGTAGCAAATAAAGAAATTTAAATGTATAATTTTTTCTGATATGTAAAAAGAAACCCTTTTTTACTTCATTCTTTTTGTTGGGTATTTTGTGTAGCGTATCAGGAAAACCAATACATTTAAGTTGAATGTTGACATAAAATTAACTAAAAACGTCAGATTTGACAGATATTTGGTACATAGGCACTTGATTGTATACATTTCATAATAATAATAATTTTGAAATTATGAAATTTAATTTTTTTGATGAAAAATATACAATATTCAAAAAACCTTATATTACTGAATAGATAATTAAGAACCCTATCAAATGAGCTATCACACGCACCCTCGTTCCATTTAAAAATTTTAACGGGGTAGCTGTCACTCCAAGGGGGTTGGAGGGGGGAGGTATAAAATTATGCTCAAAAAATGTCATTCTAGAATTAAAAATTGACGTGTTTCAGAATTTTACTCATAAATTGTAAATTCCGTAAATAATGAATTTATCCTTTACTTATGGACCTCTCTGTATGTTGTAATTTAAAATGCCTATTTTTATTGTGTTTCAATTAACCCATATTATAAGCAAAAAAGTATTAAAAAAAAAGATAAAATTGCTGGGATATTTACCTAGGTCATTAGATTTAAGGTCAAGAACATAAAATTGCCTATACCTTGAGCCGGCAAAAGATTTACATTTTTACAAAGATTTTACATGTCATCCAAACTGGAAAATAATTGAACACATTTTTTTCAGAGTCAACCTAACTATAGATCAAATTTTTTAGAACGTTCGTTATAAAATAGACGAAAATTAAATACTAAATTATTATCCCTCACCTACCCTACGTCCATCTCATTTTTGAATGTGAAAAGAATTAAAAAAAATCGTTACCAATCTATTAGCCCGTTAACTCACCCTTGACATGTTTACATTTTAATGATGTCTTTAGATTCCCTGCTGAATAGTAACCCTTATAAGCCGTTACTAAAAATGCAAATAGGCGTAAGGCAAATAGATATAATGCAACCCATCGCCTGTGACGTGCACACTTCTATGGAGCAGTACCTGTACAGTGGCGGCTGCTCCATAGGGATACGAAGTTTCCATAAGATGATATAAGAATATGTCACAATTTTCGTATTTTCCACCTTCAATTGCACATTCTGTTTACTACTTGAATTTTATAAAGGGTGTTTACAGACTTTTACATTAAACATACGAGGAGAACGTCATAAATTGCACTGTGTAAACACAAATTTTCTTGGTGGAAGTTGAAGAATCAGTTTTGAGAAAGTTATTTTTGAAATTTCCAAGTAAACTGCTTGACTTTCACTGATTTAATTTTGGGCTCTTAATCCTGACCTAGGCTACTGCAAATCTATGTGTGCCACTGGTGTGAGTGATTGCCAAACGGGATCGAAGACAAACGACTGTCTATCATTTTAATGCGTGTTTCTCGTTCTATCGAACTGTTTATTAGTTTTGTTCTAAAATTACGGTGACCATTTTTTTTAGAACGATTACTACAATACGGACAGGAAGCAAATTCGCACAGTTTTTTTGTTCCAATTTAAATTGGGCCGAAACGCGGCGGAAATAGCCCGGGATGTTAATGGTGCGGTGTCATTGATCGAGCGCAGTCATCGGATGTTGACAACGATCAATTGAAAGCCTTAGTCGAAGTCAATCCACTTACAACTGTTCGGGACCTTGCTTCTGAATTAGGCGTAACGTATTGGAAAAAGAGCGTAGGCGTAGAAGATTGGAAAAAGAGCTCGATAAGTGGGTCCAGCGCGAATTGAAGAAGGCCGGAAAAATCGCCGTTTTGAAGTGTCGTCTACTCTTCTTCTACGTAATAAGAACGACCTGTTTTCGATCGGATTGTGACGTATGATGAAGAGTTAATTCTCTACGACAACCAGCGTCATTCGGTTCAGTGGTTGGATCGAGACGAAACTCCACAACACTTTCCGAAGCCGAATTTGCACCACACGAAGTCATAATGACTGTTTGGTGGTCTGCGGCTGAGTTAATCCATCACAGTTTCCTGAACCTGGGCGAAACGATTACAGCAGAGAAGTACTGTCAGCAAGTCGACGAAAGGCATCAGAAACTTCGACAACAGCCGGCTTTGGTCAATAGAAAAGGACCAATTGTTCTCCGTGACAACGCTTGGTCTCACGTCGCACAACTGACCCTGCAGAAGTTGGACTACGAAACGCCTCATCCGCCATACTCACCGGACCTTTCGCCCGCCGACTACCACTTTTTTAAACATCTGGACAACTTATTCCAGGAAAAATGCTTCAAAAATTAAGACAATGCAAAAAAACGCCTTCAACGTTTTCGTCGTCTCTAGAAGACTAGAATTTTATGTTACCAGAATAAATAAACTTGTTTCTTGTTGTGTTGTTTGAGCTGAGATATGTGTATCTAAATTTAAAGGCATGTGTAACTAAATACCGCAACTTTCTTGATAACTTAATATTACTGGGACGTTCCATGACAACCGGGACACTGCCCTCTCCAAATGTAGAAGCAAGGAACAAATACGTTTAAGGTCTCAAAATGTTCATATACTCAAGAGCTTTCGAATAAACGATGACCATTTTTGGGAAAACTTCGAAATTCAAAATGGACTATAATTAGAAATTTAAAAAAGAAATAGTTCAGTACCTAGCTTAAAATCATCTATACATGGAAAATACCCCGATCTAATAGTAAACTTTATGATTTTGGACATGCTGAATCCTAATTTCATATTCTTAATCCTTTATTTACCATATCTCTCTGGAAAAAAGGATTTTTTGTCTAGAAGTAGCTACTTTTATGTTTTTTGACGTACTGCCTTTGTGTTATTGGATTGTAAAGTCTAAATTAGGGCAATTAAAACGGGCCATTTTTTTGATAATTTTTTGTCGCCTAGGAAATTAATTAGGTAGGTTTAAATTACTAGGGTCCCGATAAATTAGGCAATTAGGCAATTAACACCAGATATGTATGTTAGGTTTACAGTTGTTAGGTTGGGTGCTAATCACCTTAGGCTATGTTAGGTTTAAAGTTGATAGGTTTTGGTCTTGATGCCAAAAAGTTGTCAAAAAATGGCCAGTTCTTACAACACAAATCTGTACTTTGGGATCCCAATAATCGAAATTATGATGTCAAAACCCATAAAAGTATCTTCTTCTAGAAAAAAAATCATTTTTTCCAGAGAGATATGGTCTAAAAAACAAAAAAAAATGGTCAAAAATGGCTGTTACTAATACTCCTACCACTATTGGACTTTAAGAATATAAAATTCGGATTCAGCATGTCCAAAATCGTACAGTTTACTAATAGTTCGGGGTATTCTCCATATATAGATGATTTTAAGCTAGGTACTGAACTATTTTTTTTTTTAGTTTCTAATTATAGTCGCCATTTTATGGCCGCCATTTTGAATTTTCCCAAAAATGGCCATCGTTTATTCCAAAGCTCTTGAGTATACGAACATTTTGAGACATTAAACGTATTTTTTCCTTGCTTCTACTTTTGGAGAGAACGGTGTCCCGGTTGACATGGAACGTCCCTACTATATCTTTCGTCCCAACTATAGGTACGTAATAAATAAACTTAAACCACCCCAAACAAAATGAATACGAGTCGCCGCTGAGCGCGTGATTCTAAATATCGGACCGACGAGGTGTAAAATGCCCCCTCACAAAGGCACAATATGAAGAAGAGCTTAATACAGATGAGATAAGTAGCTTTGGTGACATCGGCTGCGCGGCTCGGGACCCGGGGCTCTTTGACCGTGCTCGGCGAGTACCTAGTTGTCGGCGGCGTAATCAATGAAGGTAGTAATTAGACGGTCCCCACTTGCTTTGTCGGTGTCGCCCCCCTACACTTCGGCGGCAGTAGCGTGCGACGTCAGTTTTCGTGTCGTTTTGTCTCCTCCAGCAGTCGTCGCTCATTAAAAAAGACGTAATGAAGCGAACTCTACACGCAGAGAAATTAATTGTCATTCCCACGTGTTTTGCTACGTTTTCTAAAAAAATATACATTCGTATTGTTTATTCAATGCCAATACATCTTAACTTGTCATTACGACAATACAAGCTAAGATTGTAATGTAATGACTTTGTCAAAGACTTGGTTTTTCCACTTTTATTGGGATATGCTTTAATTCAAATATGAGGAATATCGGGATTCGTTTTTTTTTTCTAGCATATGACTACAAATTACAAGTAGGTACTTTTCAAAATGTTGTGATTGAACAATTTTTACAAAAACCAGCATACTGCATAGCTATATTGCTAATACCAACAATAACACATCACTCCGGTATAACATGCACTGTTACAAGTAGACGATCTAGACCATAAGGGAACATTCCTCTTCCTCATAAAAATCTTCCGTCTAGCACTCTTTGAATAATACCAAGAAGACTAGAACTAAGGAGACCGAACTGCGGCTTTTCGCTGTATAACGCGACGGGCTCGAATATGTCCGCCTCCAGAGGCGCTGTAAACAGTTGTGTACCCTGGTTGCTACGGTATATAAACAGATATCTATACGTATACCGTGGTTCTGTACTAATCTGTGTGCGTTAGAGCTTAGAGTCCGTGTGAATGTCCATGGTGCGAATACATTTGACAGACGCTCGATATTTTTCGTTAATTTGTTGTTATTGAATATTATATTGAATCTACACAAGTAATGTCTTTGCAATTACAAATTTTCGCAATGATCAATATGAAAATGTACTCAAAACATTTCATGTTACGTGCTTCAACGTTAACAATACAACAAAGGAAAATATTTCGTTTCATACATACATCAGTAATTTGAAATAATGTCCGGTTATTCGGACCGCTTCTTATATCACACAATGCAACACAGCACTTTTGAACCATATTTATTTTTGTATATATTTTTGTTAAAGCCAAACGGCATGTAAGCACCCGCTTTGACAGCTTAATGATAAACATCATATAAAACCATAGCATGATTTTCTATGATAAACATTCACATGTGAACCGCTGACCGCTGCTCATCACGTGACTCGAGTACATTACTGTTTACAGCGCCTCCTGGAGGCGGACAGATTTGATCCCTAGATACCGAACGAGTTCGGTCTCTTTAGTTCTAGACTTCTTGAATAATACTTTCAATAAGTCTGAAAATAACGCAGGTACGGTTAGGCGTTTTGAGCATGTACTCAACCACCTGATTTTAAGTAAGTACTATAATTACCTCAATAGGTATTTAAAATCAGAAAAAAATATTTCCCTCGCTAGACAATTCTTAAAAAAAAAATATGTATGTTTTACACTCTACTCCAAAATCCGTAGAGGTCATTGCGGTACCCCCATAGAGTCAGAACATCTTATCAAACAGAACAGTTTTTATCAAACTCCACAAATAGGGGCTCTCTTATGTAGCTATTAGAGGCTGGCTTTTCTTCTCAACAATTTGAAACTTCAGTCTTGTTGGTCCTTTACACTGACGTAGCACGTAAATTGAAGTTCCTTATCCTCCAAGAATCTACATCCCTCTGCCAGACCAATGATCCCCATCTCTGTTTAGTCAGCAGTATCTTGTTAATAGACTTACCACTCTGTTAAGATCCTTTATGAATTGTTAGTCCTTTTAAAAATTGTTTTACCTGCCCATGATTTTCCTCCAAACCATTATTTACATCAAAATATAAATTTCGGAGATGTTCTGGATGTGTTCACTTTGAACGGCGATCGGGAAGTAGAGCATAAACAGAGTACATTCAAGTTCCCTTTAGAGATGGTCTTTCCATTTAGAATTTTCAGAAAAATGTATTTCTATACGGGGTGTTTCACGAAGTTCTTCCGGTGTTCAAGGAACATGTTCGCGAGCAAAAATGTATTTATTGAGTTATGCGAATTTGAAACTAAAAGTAGGTACAGTGCACCGACAGTAGATTTGCCCTTGGCCGCAGTAGACGAAACATGAAATTGTGCTAATTTCCTTTGTAATTGCAGCCCTGAGCGCTTCAATTGCCCTCAATTCGCAAGCTTATTTTTAATATTCAAATAAAAAGACAAGAATTTATTCTTATATTAGGTATATTAAAAATTTTGTCTTTTACGTAAATTTTCAAGCTGGCTGCCTTCAATATAGGTACCTATTTATTTTCAGGTAAATTTCGCGTGTTCCATTTGTTATGTTATCCGGGATTTTTTTTCATTTCTTTTCAAAGGTAAAACTCTGCGGAATAGAACCTCGCATATTTTCATTTCTTCTTCGTAAACCTAATATTTTATCCAAATTCACAAGGGTTGGTATAACCCAAAGGCATGAGATCTGGGAACCCAGCTGGCCAAATTTGTGGCCCACGATCTCTCCAACGCCCAGGATAAAGCTCATTCAGGTGAGGAACCACTAACGATGAGCCAAAGTAAGCAGGTCCGTCGTATTGCAAGTACATTCTTGCCAGTCTTGCGACAGGTACAGTATTGAATACATGTGAATAAATGGAAAAAAAATCTTCTTCCAAAAATTATAAATAACTTTGACGATTTAAAAAAATAAACGGCCTTATGGGCTGAAAAAATTATTTACCTTTGGCATTTACATTTTTTCTTATAGTTTTAGTTTCAAAATCACATATGTACCTCAATAAATAAAATAATGCCAGGAATATGTTTTTCGAATAAAGAGATAACTTTATAGAACACCCTATATAATTACAATACATTCATACAACTTGGTATAAATTGTACAATTATGCAAATTATTTATGATTGTATTTAATTGGCCCTTTTTTGAAAAAAAAAGACACGCATTATTACAAATACAATATTTGCAAAAGGAAAGTAAATATTTTTAATAGTAAACTTTTTCAGTTTATTACACATTTGTTAAGGAATGTGAAATAGTTCAGTAAAATAATTCGTTAATTTAGAGGAAAACAAAACAAAATAAGTTGACTGAGCGAGAGGTATGACTATGATTTTCGAACTCACATGGAGTTACTAAACACGAATCTAACCCTACTGCCCCTGGTTTTTCTCCTAGGTGAGAAAGGTCCCTAGAAAACCCCACAATACGCAGGTATAAGGATGGAAAATCCGTGATTAAGCAATCTCAAACGCTAAACCCTTCAGGATAAAGGTCTGCGGAAGGATGTATTAAGACTCTATGAACCAATAAACTCAAATCCAATAACCCCATACCCCAGGGGTCTGTTTATCTGATTACTAAATTCCATGTGTCTTGAATCACCTCAAACTCATATAACACATAACCCAACAATCACAACCCAACATATCCAACAATGTATATTATATGAATAGATTTGCATTACCCTACGTACCAACTACATGCCCTTTTTTCAATGCATCTATTATTTTAGATATACTTTTGCCGGACAGAATACATAGTACATGTTTTTCGGTGCTACACAAAAAAACTGATGTGAAGTTTTGGACACCATGACCTTCAGTTTTCATAACCTTCACAAATTAAAAACCCTTTATATATGCAGTAATTTATTAAAATTGTAGCATATCAATTACCTAAGCACATGAAAGATTATTGTGAAAGAATCAATCAGTTACCGTCAATATGATTATAACCAGCAATGGATACCGTCAACTCTCCTTCGTTGTTATCCTTTAAATATTTATATTATCGCAAAGTGCATATTTATATCAGTCCATTAATTGATAACGTTAAGTTATTATATATTAATAATTATTGACTTAATTTTCTGCAATAAACTAATTTGGTCTGTAAAAAAAATTAATAAACATCCGGCAATACCTATGCAAACGTAATATAGAAGTTCAATGAAGTAGAAGTGGGTTTTCGAAAATGGTATGGTTTAAGAAAAAGTGTATATTATTTTGAATAATACAGGACGTTTCAAAATTCATTACAAAAATTTTAAGTGCACTTTATTCTTCCTTTATCTTCTTTACCTATCTTTCTGTCTATGTTTACTATAATATTACTAGTTTGATTTGTCTGTCAACAAATTTCTTTTTTCTCCCTCAGTAAATTTCATTCAACGTTTTTGCCACCTCTCTTATTTTACATATATACACTTTACATATATACACACTTTATATATATATATATATATATATATATATATATATATATATATATATACACAATTTCCATAGTACAACCAACAACTACGATTTCTATGGACTTATTGTTCAATTTATCACGACATGAAAAATAAAGAGGTTGTGGGGACATTAATAATTTACTAAATATATTTGAACAATTAGAGAAAAAATATATGTTCAACTCAGCAAAAAATCAGATTGACAGCCTAGTTGAACAAATAACAATTGCTGCGAAGAATATCGATGACAATCATCATGCTTCTATCAAAGAAAATGAAAAGTGTTTTAATGAAAATACTTCTGCCAAAAGATTTTTTTAGACAAACCTGGACCATAAAATATGAAAAATGCGGAGATGTTCCAAAACTATAATACTATACATCTATCCACCAACTGAAGACCGGACACGATATACCATCAGTCAAGAATGGACTCATGAAACCTCTGTGACGACTTATGTGGCATATCCATCTTGCGCGCCCTAGTCGCCCAGGTAGCTTATTTCATTTTATTAATATGTTATATTAAACTACTAACTTGAAGAACTGAGAGCTGTGTTCATTTTGTTATTTCTAAGGACTTCTTCGTTTTAAATACCCACTGTACGAAGTAGACAAAGAGCGACCCCAATCTCTAAATCGCCTGTTTACCCACCCTCGAAATCTAACTTCAAATGTATGCCAAATGATAGTTTATGATAAGACTTTAATCTTCCCGCAGTTTCAGAACACTGCATTTGGTTCAAATTGAGGTGATTAAAGTTGGCATTTTTGTATGGGCTTGCAATCCATTACTGTTGTACATGTCATAACAAAGTCTATTAATGGTTAGTTCATTTTTAATTTTTTTTGACATATCAGAATCAGCAGTTTTTTTATAATCCTCTTTTTTTATAATTATTATTTTTATCAAAATAGATTGGTCATAAATTTTGTTATTTTTTTCAAATTAGTGGCATTTCTCTTAGCATTTGTTAAGACTATTAAATCATTTTTCTAGAAATAGAATTAATTCTGAGTCATTTAATTAACAGTCCAGATACGAAATATATTCACACCTGTTCCGGGTATCTCATGTAATTTTCATTTTTCATTCAAATAACACATTTTAAAGGTTTATCGAAATTGTACTTATTTTCAGGAATACCTGGATATTTTATATTTTTGATATAAGTTTTTCTTTCTGTTCTGTTTTTTTCAAATGTTCAAAAAGACATTCTTCTTGAACGTTTCTGAAATCATCGCCCTGGTTTTCCTGAAATCGTGACCCTGACCTCCTCACCCTTTTCGGTTCTTCAGCATACTGCTAAAGACTGAAGAGTTATGGAGAAATGCTAATATTAGATTCGTGTTCAGGAAGCTAAAAACATTTGATGAGATGTATCTTTCATCTAATACGAACTTTATTACACTACACGTCGCTTTAATCTTCCTGAAGTTAGAATGATCCGCGATCCTTCAGATTTCTGAAGGTTCTTCAGCGGTTTGCTGAAGACTAAAGGGTAATGGCCAAATTCTGATGATGAATCCGTGTTCAGGAAATGAAGAAACATTAGTTCTCAAATAATTACTGAATTTTAATCTGAATAGTATTCGATGTTTTAATGATAATTTGAATAGTAACGGACTTCGAGTCCATGCAAAAATGCCAACTTTGACCTCCAGTATCTCAAGAACCAAATGCAGTCTCATTTAAGTTATTATTTATTTATTATTATTTATAATATAAGACACACCTGTTCCGGGTATCTCATGTAATTTTCATTTTTCATTCAAATAACACATTTTTTCAGGAATACCTTGATATTTTATATTTTTGATATAAGTTTTTCTTTCTGTTCTGTTTTTTTCAAATGTTCAAAAAGATATTCTTCTTGAACGTTTCTGAAATCATCGCCCTGGTTTTCCTGAAATCGTGACCCTGACCTCCTCACCCTTTTCGGTTCTTCAGCATACTGCTAAAGACTGAAGAGTTATGGAGAAATGCTAATATTAGATTCGTGTTCAGGAAGCTAAAAACATTTGATTAGATGTATCTTTCATTTAATACGAACTTTATTACACTACACGTCACTTTAATCTTCCTGAAGTTAGAATGATCCGCGATCCTTCAGATTTCTGAAGGTTCTTCAGCGGTTTGTTGAAGACTAAAGGGTAATGGCCAAATTCTGATGATGAATCCGTGTTCAGGAAATGAAGAAACATTAGTTCTCAAATAATTACTGAATTTTAATCTGAATATTATTCGACATTTTAATGATAATTTGAACAGTAACGGACTGCGAGTCCATGCAAAAATGCCAATTTTGACCTCCAGTATCTCAAGAACCAAATGCAGTCTCAACCTGAACTTTCGGGAAGATTAAAGTTAAATCATTTGGCGTATATTTGAAGGTAGATTTCGAGGGTGGCCAAACAGACGAAGATCCTGAAAAAATTTATTTATATCCAATTTAACATACTAGGCCAGGCCCGTTGTCAAAAATACCTCGTTTTTTGCCAAAATTAATTACAGCTCGAAAATATATATAAAAAATCGGAAAAATTCTGTAGAATTGAATAAACTACTGAGCTGAATTTCGTCTCGTCATATTCAAAATGGCGCCCAAAGTAGGCCAAAAACACTTTTTTTCGTTTAAAAAAAAACTATGCGTCCTACAAAAAAAAAATTTCAAATAAAAGTTGTAGAATTTATATTAAAACAAACAATTTAAATCCTAATCTTAATCTTTAATAAATAAATAAATAAACTTTTTATTGCAAAAAAAAAACAGCCAAAAATAGCGATTTTTTTCAGTTATTATATCTTCGGAGACGGCGTTAGTTAGCCGCAAGTTAGCGAGTTGTCGTCTCTCTCTCCATGAACGAACATCGAGGAAATGACATTGACTGCCATAAAATAATATTTATATGAAAGTACAAGTATCTAACTACGATTTGTGCAAATTTCAGCCCTTAATGTTAAAAAATGAGGCAGTGGCGTAAAGTAGCAGCTATCGAATGGCAATAACGTCATTTCGATATAATTTTAACTTTTTGAAAAAATTACATTTTTTCGGTAAAAAAAAATGGCGACTTTTGCGCGGTTATTTTAGCATATTAACAATCATATTACGATTCGCGCTTTTTTTATACACGAAAGTATAAGTCTTGAAGAAACTTTTAAGCCCTAACTGAACTCTCTAAGTGCATTTGTGTGCGAATTGTTTTTGCAAAAAGTATCAGGAATTTTGCAATTTTATTATCAGCTTATTCTACTTATCGAGGACTATACATTCCCTAAGTTTCATGAAAAAATATTATATATTTTTCAAAGATATAAGCAATTGAAAAAATCGCGATTTTTGGCTGTCTTTTTACAATAAAAAATGTATTTACTTATTTATTAAAGTCGGATTAGGCTTAAATTGTTTGTTTTAATAAGTTCTACAACTTTTACTTGAAACATTTTTTTGTAGGACGCATAGTTTTTTTTTTTAACGAAAAAAAAGAGGTTTTTGGCCAACTTTGGACGCCATTTTGAGTATGACGCATGACGCGGCGAAATTCAGTTCGGGAAATTTATTCAATTCTACGGAATTTTTCCGATTTTTATGTATATTTTCGTGCTGTAACTAATATCCACAATTATTAATACCTTCGGAGCACAGTGGCGGCCCCCGCGGCACGCCACTGTCCGGCGCGCCGGTACCATCGACCCCTCCCCGTGGCACCCCACGGCGTGCGCGTGAGTTCGCCTCCACCCCATCTCTCTCTTCCATCTGACACTCCGATTATTCTTCAAAACCGTCCGCCGCCTCGTTGTTCTTGTTTGTGTTATGTCGGTGATGTGGAGGAACAAACTCCGCGACTTCCGGGTCCGACGCAGTACTCCGGGCTACCGCCTCGTCCGAGACGGCCCTCAAGGACCAACAGTGCGTCCTTCCGATTCGTCGCTCGCTGCCCGTCCGAGCGCCCGCTGAAGTCGGCGGTGGTTTTTCGGCGATGCGGCCAGCTTGAGCGCGCGATTTTTGCCGGGAAACGCGGAAGAAACTCAAGCAATGCGGTGCCGTACGCGTTTTTCCTGCGCGAAGTGGTACTGAGGACGAAAAAAGTTTCGAAACCACGCGGTACTGAAAGGATGGTGGTACGTTCCTTGTCTACAGTGTGGCTGGTTATTGTTACTGTTGTTTCTGGAATGTGGTGAGTGTTGCCGGTTTGTTTTTTTTCACTCTCTTTTTCTCTCGGTTTGTCTTTCTGAACTCCCTAATACCTCCTATTATAGAAAGTATCGAATGTTGTGAAAAATATCGTCGAACGCTGACAAGAAAAAACCTGTCGCTTATCTCGAATCGCAACCGTGTTTGAATACTGAATATAAACAATATTCAGTATATTGAATAATCTGATATACAAAATGTTGTTTTAAAATCAGATCCACACCACTTCCACATACATCTACCTAATATAAAATATCAAAATCTGTATATTTAATTCCATGTACGCCTAAATTTAATGTAGTAACATGAACAAAGTGTTTTAGTAACATGAAAAATAAACAAAACAAAAACAAATGTAAGTGTATTTATGTGTATGTAACTAAAATACTAACAGAAACCAAAAACTCATTCTTAAATATACTACAGTCGAATTAATTTTAATGACGGATTAAATTTGCATTAATCAAACCAGTCTAAATTTACGCTAAATAACAAAGTTGCGTTCTTAAAAAAAATAATCCGCTAAAACGAAATTATCTGCCGGAAAAACTATCTTAACCTGTCAAAAACCCCGCTGTTGTGTATTCATTAATCCGAACGATTCGGTAATCCGAATAGGGTCTGGCAAATGCCCTATCCCTATCCGAACTAATTGAGAAAGATGGATTGAAATTGAGAAAAAGAGATTGCGAAAAAGAGATTGCGCTGTATCGACACTGACGTTTTTATTATAATTAAAAAAAATCAAAGCTGGCCGAACACAAAAAGACGTATTTCTATTCAATCTTAAAATAACCTTATTTAATTGTCAACTCTGTCATATTATGCGAGAGCATTTATTTGTTTTACAATTGTGACATCCACTTGTCAAAAGTTTGACAACAACAAAGTTTCGCTTCGAACATAACCGCTATTTCCATCTCTCTCGTTCATAACCAGATTTGATGACGTTTTTTTTTGAAGAGCTTAAAGTATCTGTATTTGTATCTTAAAGAGCTACTTTAAGATACAGATTGAAAGAAAATAATTACGAAATAGGTTGGACATGCTGACAGAAAAGTTTTGTGACATGTGACGTTTATTGCCTATTTTAACTTAATCTTATTACATCTGGTTACACATGGTTATTTACCTAAGTAATAGATAGGAGAATGTGTAATACATATTTATAACTTAAACTTATGCAGAAATAAAAAAATTCAGTAATAATCAAACATTAGTGTAATATCGCATTAACATGTGATTTCCAATGTAATTTCACCTAGGATACCCAACAGGACAAAACTGAATATTATCATTGCTGCTGAAATAGGAGTATCCGATTGATTTGAAGATAGAGGTTGTAATAATTTATATTTGTAATAAATAATTTATCCAGCAAACTATCATAAGTACCTAAATGACTACACTTTTCAAAGTGTACAATATTTTTTAACACCCTCTTCCTCCACTTTAGTTTAATAAAGTATTTTCAGTTAGGAGTATTTTTTCACGGTTGCACCCATTTAAATTTAAAAAATACAGTGTGCACCAGTTAAGAAAAAAAAAACAAGTTTATTTTAACTCCGCTTTAATACAGTTTTCCCATTTTTTTATCTGAATGAACTCAAAATTGCATCTATTTATGTGGGAAAATATGTCATAAATCGATTTTAATACCCTAAAAAAATTACAGATACTTAAAACTGCTTATTCATATCAAATTATTATTTTATAATATACAGTATGTCCACTGTTGAAGTTGGCGAGAGGATATTTTCTTTATTTTTAGGTTTACGAAAGAAATAAAACATACTTCATAAAAACTCTGTTTATGCTCAAACTACCAAAACAAAAACAAGATTATCAGAATTTTATACAGTGGTCAAAAATTTTAAAAATGTGAGAATGTAGCAAAAGTAAAAACCTTCATTATTTGAAATACAGAAAAAAAAATGTTAAGGAAAGTTTTTTTTGGGATTTAGAGGTCAGCTTAAACATAGAATGTCAACTATTTATTCAAAAAATGTATGTAAAAGTTTCCATGTTTGTTTCTAGTTTCTATTAAGATAACTGCAAATAAGGTTACCCAACTAATTAAACTAATAATTATCTAATGCTCTCAGCCTATTTAATAAAATATTCCATTCAAAAAAGGTCATCAAAAATGGCCGGGCAAAAAAGATTGATTTCTATTCTTAATCTTACGTGTATGATCTTATTGAGTTTTCAAGGCTGTCACATAATGTGACAGCCATTATTTATTTCACAATTGTGACTGCCACTTCAAAAGTTTGACAACAACAGAGTTTAATTTCGAGCTTCGACATAACCATCCATAAATAGATGGAAATAGCTTTCCATCTCTCTCGTTCATAGACAGATTTGATGACGTTTTTTTTTAATGGATTATTACAATTACACTAAAAAAACAGTATGAATAATGGTACTTCTCGACAGAGAAATGCAGTATTTATTATTGTCCATTATTTATTATTTTACACAAAACGTTTATAAAAAAAAACAAATCTATTAAACAAATTGCAATTTTCACATTTTTTAAATTTTGACCACTCTTATGAAAATCTGAAAATCTGATTTTTGTTTTGGTAGGTTAAGCACAAACAGGAGTCTTTAAGAAGACTGAATTTTTTTTTCACAAACCCAAAAGTAAAGAATTGTTTCCTCTCGTCAGCGTCATATTCATCAGTGAACACACTGTAGGTATAAACAGGAGTTTTTAAGAAGATTAAGTGTTTATTCGCAAACCCAAAAATGACGATTTTTTTCCTCTCGTCATCCTCATCAGTGGACACACTGTATATGTATGTTCTTAAAGAAAAAATATGAAGTATGTCATATATACGAAGTTTTTAATAAATAGTCAATAACTAACCTATAAATACCTTGACGCTCTTCATTGCCAAGCGTTCTTAACGCGCTCAGGCCGTGCCCTTAATGATCCACATAAATCTTCCATCGGTTGAGCATGTGACTTTGTCTACATCGATCTTTACACATATCTCTTAAACGCGAGTTTCAGACGTCACTAAATAAAGGCAAAGGGTTAAATTTTATTGGACGGCATCGCAAAAGATTGATCAGCGTTCGAGATAAAGATACGATCGGATTGATTGCAGTTGACGCAATTGATTCCCCGATGAATTCTAATCAGTTGAAAAATTGAAGTGGGTATTGACAAGTTGTAACTGCCTCTTTGAATATATAGTAAACTTACAAAAGGCTACATGCCAGAACCACTGGATTAAAAGGTAATTCGTTGCCGGTTGGTTTAACATTCTCGGTGACTGCTTTATTTAGCATCACAGAATTTTTATTTTATCATGCGATGGAAAGTATATATTTGTATTTGTTATTTATATTATTTATGCATTCACTTTTCGCGAATAAATATGACAGAATTGAATTCATCTTTTTGGAATATTTGATTCCTATACTATCATAATAACATGCCAAGTGCCGAATTAACAACTGACAATGCAAACAATTAAATACAGTGTGTGCAAAACACATAAAAATAATGTTCACAATATAAGGGGAAAAAACTAAATAGCTTCTGAATGTCCTGATACCTAAAAATATATCAGTCACGTAGTCGATAGTATGGCGGGAACTTTAAAAAAATGACACGAAACAATACAAGGTAAAGTTAGTTGTTGAACCATAGAAATGTATTTGAAAATATACTTAGAATTTTATTTTAAGCACGTTTTTACTTAGACGCAAACACATCAATTACATTACCATATGTTTTATAACACATCAAAGAAATATTATGCAACATTTGTTTTTGTAATTAATTTCTTCTCGGAGCGCTAAATAAGGAAAAGCATTTCGCACTAGGTAGTAAACAAATTAGTACTGAACAAGATTGGAAATTATAAAGTACCTAATTTTAATTAATATGAAATGGTAATATAAGAAAACCATTGATTTTTTTTATCATACAATTTCGTTGTAAAATATTGTCGTAAAAGTGAACAAAAACTGCCAATGCCACTCTTCTAAAGATGTAGTAACACCACAAAATTATTGATCCGTAGAGGGCATTACAAAAGTGAACGACAGCGACACGATTTTTCTTATTTTTCTATTATTCTCAAAACTTTAGATCACTCTTTTTGTGCTTAACACTTTTAATCAATTGAAATTGTTAAAGCAAACATTGCATAATAATATTTCATAAACGCGCTATGGACGAAA
The DNA here is from genome assembly GCA_029963805.1 of Aromia moschata. Lineage (NCBI taxonomy): Eukaryota > Metazoa > Arthropoda > Insecta > Coleoptera > Cerambycidae > Aromia > Aromia moschata. The sequence continues at coordinate 1,735,539 of JAPWTK010000048.1, read as the reverse complement.
AAGAACCTACTTCTAATGCGTTGATATTTTTGTCTCTATCTCATCGTACTTAAATTCTAGGCACATTTTCAAATACATTACAAATTTCATAATATGTATATAATAACCCGACAAATAATCTCGCCTTTCATTCATTTATGAATCAATAAAAGTCAAACTTTGTGTAATTTATTAAATTCTCGCCGATAACAAATTTGATAAAAAAAATGGCGGAGGCGCCGATGCTAAATTTTGTTAAAAATGGCGAAGGTGCCAATGATAAAGGTCCTTCGCACAATCGGCGCCTCCGTCATTTTTAATAAAATTCTACATCGGCGCCTCCGTCAAATTTAATGAAATTTTGCGTCGGCACCTCCGCCATTTTTAACAAATCATACCCTCGGCACCTCAATCATTTTTAATAAAATTTGGCATCGGCTCCCTCATTTTAAATATTGTCGCCTCGAGCATTTTTAATGAAACCGTTGCCACCTTCGTTGTTTTTATAAAAGAATATAATTATTGGCCTCATTATGTTGAAAATTTACAATTGACAGACGAATAAAAGATCATGCTAATTTTGAAAAAAGTTATTGGTTTAGTCCATGTTTACCAAACTATGAACTGTCACGATCAACAAAAGGAAATACTAGAATAACTTTATAATTATTGCTACAGTATAATAAATCATTCATTTATATTGGAAGAAATTTCTTACATTCCAAAATAAAAAAAAACAAACAAAATGATAAAATTTTAACTATTAATCTAAAAGTTGGTAGGTCTAGGCTAATAGATAGATAGCTGATAGGCTAATTTCGTGCCATTACCTCAATTTATTCGGAAATTATTGAAAAAAAAATTAAACCTGAATTAAATTTTTGACACTTGGTTGTCATTTTGAAACAAATCTTGGTTGTCATCAATAATAGAAGAATCTGCTATTGCGCTATGTACCATTACTTATGACCCACCCATATATCGTACATTTCCTGCATAAATAACTTTAACTGAAAATTGGAATATTTGAGATATATTAAAATTGTTTTTTTCTAGTTTTTATAAGATCATTTGTAATAGGATGAAAAGTAATAAAAACCCCTTGTCTATTGTAAAACGTCATACAATTTACAGTTTTAAATTTTAGTTTATGTTTTGAACAGAAGTATGTGTTGTTCTTTTAGCAAATTCGCGACATCTACTTAAATGTTTAAATAAAGTTATAGGTAAATAATTTTTTTTCGATATCGTAACATTAAATGACAATTCTAGTAAGTCTTCTTATGAACTGCCTAGGTAGTTCTTATAATATAACAAAATACTATAGAATATAAACGCTAAAATAAAACTTACAACAGAAGTAGGGATCAAAATTGACCTATATTTTTACAATATTATTTTTTAATTTTAGTTATTTATTCCTTTATTTATTTTAATTATTTATTTATTTATTTTGTTGAAAATATCCGAACACATGGATGAAGTTAATATTTACTCTACGTTTTACACGATTAATATTACTTCAAACTGTAGATGGCACGAAAATATAAAAACAAAAAAATTAAGGACATACCTCTAATTTACGAATAAGTCTAAATGAATTTAAAGGTAAGCAATTCCTTCCTACCTACAATTTTTTAACTGCCTGCCTATAAAACTGACTACTGACCGCCAGAGGATAAAATTCATTTTTACGATAGTATTAAACTGAATTTTCCACTGCAATCTCATATACACTTACGTAGAAATTAAATTTTACGCACACCGTCTCGGGGTACATAAGCCGTACGTGGGTTGCATCCATTCACCAGATAAAAATTAAGAAAAAATCCTACAGCTAATAAGAAATTATAATTTAATTTTATAGATAATTGGTTTTACGTTGTACACATAAACCCAGTGTTGAGTTTATGAAATTATATATTTCCCAGACATTCCACAAGTATGTAAAAAAATTATATACTGAAAGCGATAAGTGCCTACATAAAATCAGTTTTGTTCCGCCAATAAAAATCTTTATCGTTGTCATTCAACTGTCTGTTTTCTGATTTTACTGTTACACATAAATAACTATAATATGCATAATATTTACATAATATTTCAGGTAAATTCGACTAATTAAAATTTACAGGGGTTTTTTAGCGAATTTTCATAGCTTACTTTATGTTAACTTTTACATATTTACAATAACTAGTTTAACTTTAAAATTCTTCTAGTCTAACTTTAAGTTTAAAGATATTTGACGTTTAATAACTCAAAAACGATATAAGATAAGATGAGGTGATTTTTTTTCAATCTCGGGAAGTGAAAAAAGAAAGACTCAAGTCAGGTGAATAAGGAGCCTGAAGGGTCACATGTTTTTACTGGCTTAAAACTCGTTCACTGAAATGCCTGTGAAGCAAGACTCATTGTCGTGATGCAACATCCAGTTGTTCTTGATGTTTGGCCTCACACGCATGACCTTTTTTCGAAGTTTTTCAAGAACCTCTATGTAAAAGTGTTGATTTACTGTTTGGCCTGGAGGCACAAACTCTTTGTGGACAATTCCCTGACTATCAAAGAAGCAAATTTATCTAGCATTATATGCTTTGGCCCTTGGTTTCCGGGTACTCAAACAAAAAAACACTGTCTCCGTAAGCGTGTTGAAATTTTTTGCAAAAGTATCCGTTGCGCTGTGTCCATGTCTGAAGCAAAACCTTATAGCACACCGTTGCTCAAAATTAATCTCACTCGTTTTAAAACGCACTAGAAAAAACTGGTTTACGAAAACAGTCACAAAGAACAAACAAATGAGTCTAACAAGTTCAAACGTGTACTGAAGGTGCATTACATGTTAACCTACCGCCCTTCCAAGTCCCGTCTCCGCAGTGTTGCCAAATCGGGCGCTACGTTGCCAGTCTCATTATTTAATTTACACACCTCGTATGGTACATTTTTGAAATCAGGAAAACAGGATCATTCCAAAAATTTAATATCATACAGGGTATTCCATTTAAAAAATAAATAAATATTTTTGTATCCATTGAGGTCTGCACGCTACTGTACTTTTGATAGCATTTTAAAATCCAGTTATAACCACACAATTTTATTTGAATTTTTTTCTACAGGCAATAATAACGATGATAAGGGGTGAGTAATTTATAATGAATAACCCTTTACATACCAAATCTTGCTCTCAGATGATAGTTGTTGCGGGTTGCAATCTTTTTTTGGACGTTTACGAACAAAATGGGGCAGTCAAGATAAAACAATCACCATGTACAATGAAATACTCGTTTCACTGTGTCCATGAAGCTATCGAATAAGCCTGTGATGACTAAATATTTCCTACATATATATTTATATTTCCACTTCAAATGCATAATACATATTTATGTGACAGTTTTAAACTATGCAAGTAGTTTTAATATTTGCAAATGTGATATTTTATCGTACTGTCACATACTGAATCGCAACAAAGAACGAGTTCGGTGGCGGACATCTCTGCTATCTGGAGCCCTGTCTTATAGGCATTCCGGACACAAGAATACCAACATGTAAAATGTGTGGACACACGTGGGAAAACAGCCGGGACGAATAGAATTCATGCCGTACTCACAAATAATTAAGTTTTCTTTGTCTAACTAATTAAGGAGATATACGTTCGTCCTTTTCCGTGGTCCGAGCACAACAAATGCCAAGGCGATTTTCGATTAAGGGGCTGATAACAGAGCCCTTGCTGCCCGTCGAATAACCCATATCAAGTTCATCAAGTATGTCTACGGTTATCTGAAGAAGCTAAGGCTAAGTTAATGTAGAGGTTCGGTGACAAATTAAATCAATTAATACTAGGAGTTGGTTGTCTCCTTTTTTAGCATGTTAATAATAGGTACAAGTTGGCCTTCACATAGTTACAAATAGTGAAAAAGTTACAAATAGCGAAAGATGGAAAATACCACTAGACTTTTTTTTATTGAATTTTGGGAATTTAATTTGGAATGACATAAAAATACATGTCTGAAGATATAATATAAGAAAGAAAGAAAATACTGTCTGGATTATTTTCCAATTTCCAAAAAAAATTACCCATTGTTTTTCCTGGAGTGGGTATTTTCAACAACATGAGAGAACGGCAATGGGTAACTCCTTGTCACCTTTCATTGCAAATCTTTTGATGAGTAAATTTGAGACAGAAGTAAAAGATAAATTCGAGTATTTCCCTAGAGTTTGGTTCAGGTATGTGGACGACATCTTCGCGGTATTTAATACAAAAGCAATTAGTTTAGATAATTTTGTTGCCAAATTAAATAACCGTTTCCCTACCATAAAATTTACATATGAAGTGGAACACAATGAACAGCTACCATTTTTAGATGTATTAGTTATTAGAAATAGTGAAAATAAGTTAGAATTTGATGTATATAGGAAAGAAACCGCGACTCTTAGATATATTCCCAACGATTCACACCACCCTTTTCAACATAAAATGGCAAGTTTTAATTTTCTAATTCACCGTTTGTTAAATTTCCCCCCTCAGTAAAGAGGGGTTTGAACATGAGAAACAATTAGTTAAGAATATAGCTAAGAGTAACGCTTACTCAGTCCATTTAATAGATAAGTTAATAAGGATGCATACATTTAAGAGAACCCTGTACAATACCACGACTTTTCGTAGAGATACTGACAATTCGAAATTTGCTTCGTTATCATATGAACCAAAATTCACCCGCGGACTAGATAAAATTTTTAAAAATATTAATATCAATATCTGTGGGGAATTTGTAACGTACCACCTTACATGACAACAATAACAACATTGATTGAGTCCTGATGAAGGAGAAATAAAGCTCCGAAACGAATTTAGTTTTAATCTTCTCCTGAATATGTCAACTTGGTTGGCGAAACGCGCGTCGAGAAAAGTGTAGTAGTTCGGTGTTTCGTGGAAAACGTCCAGTTTTTTTTTCATTGTTTTTCCATTGTTTTTCAACCATTTTCTTTTATTAAACTTTATTTTGTTAGTACAAAAATGGTTTTAATTACAATTTGGCTATCTTAACACAAAACTACTACTTAAAAATAACAAACAATAAATAAATTACTTTAAAAAAGAACTTAATATGCAAAAAAAATCAGTCATATGGAACGCCATGGAATGCCGTTGCAAGCTGCATAAAACTTACATCTATGTGTGACTTCCTTCATTTTTCAGTTCGGCGGTTAAATTCCCTGATAGAATTTTGTAACAACAGTCCAGAAATATTTGTACATATTTTTCTTATAACATTTTCTAAATGATCCACATTTTGCAAAAGCCTTCTTTTGTACACTTGTTTCTTTAAATATCCCCAAAATAAAAAGTCCATTATGTTCAAATTTGGAGAACGCGGTGGCCAAGAAAATTCTGAAAACCTCCCGATGCATTTTCCTCTTACACGATATTTAGAAATTCTCTGACTTCAGCAGTAGAGTGAGTTGCCTCTCCGTCTTGTTGACAAACCAAATCGTATCTTTCACTCAACGGCATTTCACCCACAATATATATAGCTATAATTTAATCTTGTAAAACGTTCAAATATCTAGCATTTAAATTTTGCCGAAAAAGTAAGGTCCAATCAGTCTTCCATTAAAAATACCGCACCACACATTGGTTTTAAAAGAGTACTGGTCTCTACACTCTATTATAACATTGGGATTTTCATCAGCCCACCATCGGCAATTCTGAGAGGATACCGTTCCATTGGAGATAAAAGTGGATTCGTTGTAAACATAATGTATTTGGAGAAATGTATGTTGTCTGCAAAATCTGTGAAGTGTCGATGTTGCTTACGATTTCTTCTCTTTCAGTATCTTTAAAAAAAACTGGACGTCTTCCACGAAACACCGAACTACTACACTTTTCTCGACGCGCGTTTCGCCAACCAAGTTGGCATCTTCAGGAGAAGATTAAAACTCATCAGTTGACATCTTCGGGGAGAAGATTAAAACTCATCAGTTTTAATCTTCTCCTGAAGATGCCAACTTGGTTGGCGAAACGCGCGTCGAGAAAAGTGTAGTAGTTCGGTGTTTCGTGGAACACGTCCCGTTTTTTGTTTCTACGCTGAAGGTTCCAGTACCCACTCTAGGATTTAGTATCTTTGTTCTAATACTCGTCTTATCCCTAAATGAAATACTGAATACCAAATAATAAAACAATGAAGATGAAAAAATTTAACTATATATTTGTGAGTAGTTTCAAGGTACATGTTAGTGTTTGTAAACAATTATTAGAAAATAGAAGTTATACGAATACTTACATTTGTATCATATTAGTAATATATGTATAATTTCTACATAAAAATGTAAGCTCTAATAATTTCTGCTCTCATTTAAACTTCATTATGTAGCTTATCGCATTAGCTTTGTCATAGTTCATCATGTGGGGTTACTTTCAGTTGAATAAATTCACAACAAAATACATTTTAATTTTGATTATGTTCGGATACTAACAATTTTGTATTCCATTCTTAATTCCACTATTATTGAATGGCGAACCTAACTCTGTATACGTAGGACATAAACATGACATCATATGCATTTGTTTATAATGTTACAGCGCACTCTAGATATCCGGTCGTTGGAAAGAATATTATTTATTTTACGATGTGTAAATGCTACAGTCTATGTTTTTATTAATATTTAACATCATTTTTCACATAAATAAATTCTATGTAAATAAACAAATGCACCGTTATTTCTTCTCATTTATATAAATATGCAAATTGTAGCAAGGTTTGAAGAATTACGAAATTTTAATGGAAAATACGTTTGGAATTAGAAGTGTTTACTGCCGAGAAACTTGGTTGTTCTCTTTTTTGTAAACTTTCGCAAGTAGTACATGTATTTCTGCATTTTAAATCAGTATTCTTAACACTTATTTAAATAACACTAATAATATGTAATAATATTCACGATCTACTAATGTCACCAGGCAAAAGAAAACAAGATCAGATTAGCATAATATCAACATAATACTAAATTATTAAGTATTTTTTAAATATAATGCATATTCTGGAAGCAAAATCGATAAACAAAGCAGTTTGTCGATTTTATTTTTTAATAAACCATTATTTTCACGCTTAGTCTCCACATTTTAAGTAGGGACTATGTAATATATGAATTTCTCCAACCTTGAGACCTCCAAAATCATATAATACATTTTATTTTGTTTATTTCGCTTTAAGATACACCTCACCCCTACCCCGCACTACCCAAAAGCACAATGAATAAGACATTATATAAAGAGTAAATATTAGGGTGGTCCTTATTTTGGAAAAGTCCCGATTTTTTTGAGTGCTCCCACTAAATCGGAAGTAGAGGTCTAGAAAATAATTATGAAACAATAGAAAGTCGGAAAAAAAATTAATAATCCGTGCCCCATGCAGGTTGAATTTTAAATGGGATTTAACATGGGTTTTCCGGTTTTTTAGGTTAAACCAAGCGTTGAGCACTTGATGATCGGTTCAAGGTGAAACTTGGTATCCCCAGGTTTTCGATATCGCTGAATCCAAATATCATGTCAAAAACCGGTTTTGACTAATGACAGCTGTCAAAAAAGCGGTCAATAGAAATTCAGTTTTTGATTATTTAAAATTGTAAGGTTATTTATATTTTAACACAAATCAAGTAGTTTCGTCGTAAGAGAATTATTAGTGTTTTTCGTTAAATAACAACTGTCAATTAAGCTGTCAATGAAATTTTTAATCGGATTTTTAGTTTTTTTTTTTCAATTTCTCAATTTCTTAATTAAATGTTTAGAAATACATGTCGGTTTTGACATAAGTTACAGTTGTCAATAAAACTGTCAATAAACATAATAAATCAAAAACGGTATAGGTATTAGTGTCATTTGATAACTAATAATAATTTTACAGTAATAACATAATTTTATATTTTTTGAAATTTCATGTTTTGTGAATGTATATTTTGTTAATGTATATTATTATCAACAATAATAATAATAATATATAGTAATTAAAATCAATTCGAAAATAAACACTTAAATATAGACCCAGTTAAACAGATAAACAATGAAAGTTTTTTGGCAGCTCAATCTTTCGTCAAAAATTTGAAAGTTATTAATGATTGTGCAGAGCGAATGGTCAAACTGATGACAGATTTTAGATGTAAATTTACTAAAGATGAGAATCAGCTTCAATACATTTTGCAAATTGTTAATGATCATCGTAAAAAAAAGACCTTGAGAATGTAAGGGAACACTCGTAAAAACTGTGTGTACATTAAATAGTGTTTAAGTTTATAAATAAAAAATAGTAAAAAAAAAAAACAATTTTCACGGATATTAATTTCAAAAACCAATATAAACATTGAAATTTTTAAGTTGGATATTTATATAAGACCATTTTACTACAAAAAAATTGACAGTAGTCATTCAGCAAAAATGACATTTAATTTTTTTTACGACGAAACTATACTATATTTGTATTTAAATATAAAAAAACCCAAAAGTTTAATTTGTCAAAAAATGAATTTCTATTGACAGCTTTTTTTGACAGCTTTCAAGAGTCCAAACCCGTTTTTGACATCATATTCGGATTTATCTGTATTGAAACACTTAATTAAGACTATTTTCGGAACACTTAAATAAGAGAAATTGAAAAAAAATCTAAAAATTCGATTAAAAATTCCATTGACAGCTTAATTGACAGTTGTCATTTAGCGAAAAAACAAGTTACCAATTTTTTTACGACGAAACTTTACTTGGTTTGTGTTAGAATATAAAAAAATTCTTAAAATTTTAAATAATCAAAAAAACGAATTTTTATTGACCGCTTTTTTGACAGCTGTCATTAGTCAAAACCAGTTTTTGACATGATATTTGGATTCAGCGATATCGAAAACCTTGGGGTACCAAGTTTCACCTTGAACCGATGGAAATCAAGTGCTTAACGCTTGGTTTAACCTAAAAAACCGGAAAACCCATGTTAAATCCCATTTAAAATTCAACCTGCGTGGGGCACGGGTTATTTTTTTTCGGCTTTTTATTGTTTCATAATTATTTTCTAGGCCTCTACTTCCGATTTAGTGGGAGCACTCAAGAAAATCGGGACTTTTCCAAAATAAGGACCACCCTAGTAAATATATAATTTGTATAATTGAACACTTTATTTCAAACAACATAGATTCAAAAACGCTGCGACTGAGTTAGTTGCGACATCTACTAGTCAAACGTATTAATACAGCTACCTATTGATTATAAAATATATTAGCCCATGTCTTATCTCGCTTATTTTTTTAAATACGAAAATACATGTGAAGTTTATATTTTTATAGAGTTGTTTAAATATTTTTGTAACATGTTACCAGAAAAACAAATGGACACCTAATTATATTTATATTCCCACTTTTATAATTCCATATGTTAAGTACTTTCATCCGAAATTGGTTAATATTTTTTTTTCCAGCAAGACAGAAGGAAAAGTATCTCAGTTAAGTCGTCAGCAGTCCATCCAATCTTCATATTTCACATCGTACATGGACACAACGGTCTGCAGGACGGTACCTGGTTTAACCAAATCTCAAATAGAACTGTGCTATCAGCAGCCCGATTCCACTTCGGTGGCGCTGGAAGGACTGAATGAAGCGGTAAAGGAGTGCCAGTACCAGTTTCAAGGGCACCGATGGAATTGTTCCTCGCTAGCCACCAAGGGAGGAAATCCTTATATTAACGCTATACTACAAAGAGGTAAGGAAATATTGTTTATTGCTTTATTATACATTTTTCCTCGTGTATGTGTGAACCCCAAAAGGAGAGCCTGTCACTGAGGCCGTTTTAATTTTAATTTCATAGGAACATTTTGTTTCCCAAAATTAAAATGGCCATAACTTTTTGAAACAAAAAATATTTTGTAACAAATCGAAAAACCTCTCCTTATTTGTTTCTAAATTATAAAAAAAAATATACTGCAAATATTCCACAGAGTGTTTACTGAGATCCCAGGGTGTTCTGCAGTTTTTTTGAAAATTTTTTCGCAAACTTTGCTGACGGTTTTTTCACTATAAATCCTTTATGTAAGAGGTGTATAATAGTCATCATCACCTAAAAAGTGAAGTGGGTCCCATGCGTCGTTTTCAAGATATGGCTAACTGAAATATGATCAACCGCCACTGCCTAGGATTATGTTATATAATAGAAGTTTGCATTAAAACAATGTTTCTTTATTAACAAAGAATATCCTCCATACTTTCTCATTTTAAAGAGAATTGTTTTGGCTAAAAATTACTTAGTATAAATTACAAAATTACCCCTAACCAAAATCTATAATACAAGTACTATGTATGTATACATAATATACATACATCAGAACTACATTTAATTTTGGTCATACATTTTAAAAAACAAAACTGAACGCTGATAGTAAAACAGAATTGAACGCAGTCTAAACAAACGGACACTTGAACCATCCTCTTGTCAATATATACATACAAGTTCCCCATTAGTAGCCGTCAGTAAACTTAATGAGCTAATAAGTCCAGTAAAAGCTATGCGAGATGCTTTTAACACTGAATATTTTTACATAATTTACACTTTCCACTAGGTGTAATACGGTTTATGGTCCATGTGCAACGTTATTCTTGAAAAGATGTAGGCGATTACCATTTGTGTAGGTAGGTGGATATATTGTAGCGGTAAAAATATTCCGATATTCGTTTAGCTTTCGCAAAATTCAGTTTTCATTTTAACAGACTAAATTAGAACTAAGCCAAATTGGTATAAGTTAAATTCCTTGTATGCAAACATATCTGTAATACCTATATATGAGCTAACGTTGGCTACAAATGTTCTACGTTAAGTTATGGAAAATTAGAAAGAAAAAGTCAGGGTAAAAATAAATTATTAAGTTATGTGATAATCAATACATATCGTATTATGTTCTAAATTACATAATTTGGAATGTACATTTACATTAGGTATATAATAAGTGTTTTAGTTTTCCTTATGGTAAATAGCATTAAGTCCTTAGTAACCCGGTTTGTCCAACAGATGGCGTTAAACAGTGTTAAGTTACTTAACTCTGTTTACAAACAATCTTATGTTTGAACAGACAACGTTACGTGCGTGATCTCTGCGTTTTTCATGTTTTTCATTATTGCTGTTGATTATTTGTAAGCCATTTATAAGTTGATAGAAAGTATGAGTAGAGGAAAACGAATGTGCGATTTGGTTTTACAAGAACCTTGCCTGTGGTTGCCATGGAACAAGAAAATTTCCTGAATATCAAAAGTCTTTATGAAGGCCCAAATGCTCCTTTTACAGCCAGAAAAAAGACTACTACAAACCAACCATTTTTAATCTCAAATGTTGTTCGTATCCAAGTAAGAGCCCAGAACAAGGGTATCTTATACTTTAAAACCGCGTTCAACAGTGAGTTCGAGGAAATTGATCTTAACAAAAATCGGCGAATATATACAAGTATTCCCCAAAATCTACCGCCGGCACCATTTAAAGGATTAACTACGCAAAAATATAACAGCTTACAAGGTCTACTTAAATGGGTTCCCAAGATTTTCCCATTTTATCATAATTTAAAGCACAGCCAAAAAAACATGAAAACAAGTGATGATGGTTGACATATCACTGCAATTTTATGTTTAAATTACTCTTTGTAACCTATGTGTTTTTTGTAAATCTATGTCTCAATAAAAAAGTTAAGTTACAATACACAGAAGTATTTATTGGGTAAAAAGTGTTAAGTCACATCAAAGTCATAATTCATGACAACTTATCATAATGGTGTGAAGGATATTGTAGTATCTCTTTTACGACTTGTGTATAATACAAAATTAAATGTAAAAACCTAACTGTTAGATGCTCCTAGTTACGACAACTTTTAAATAAAGTTTAAACGTGTTTCCTGAAAAATTATATTTATGTGACTTAATATGACTTACTTCTGATGTGCTGATATGCAAACTTTGGCCATAACGGACCTACGTTTGGTTATATAAAATTACGTGGAAAATGTAATTATTTCCTACAAAATATACAGGATGTCCCAAAAAGCAATATCAAGCCGAAAGGAGGTTACAGACAAGGTTCTGACTGGACATGTGAAGGAAAAAGGTGAGTGTCTTGATTTTCGAGATATAGCCATTTTTGTAAAATTGGTAAAAAATCGCTTCCCTAAGCCAATATTTTTTGTCATAGTGAACTGAATAAAACGACATTTGAGTAAAATATAACATTTTACAACTATCACGGGACTTCAAAACAAAAAATGAAATTCATTTAAAAGGTGTTGGTTATTATCATCCACATCATCTCCCAACTAACTCAAAAGTTAGCGCATCCAATGCAGGTTTCAAAATGGTAAGGGATAATGGTAAAGATGGTAATTGATGGTATCTTTAATTGTTAAAAATATATTATGATTTAGCAACAGCAAGTGACCAACTTCGAAGTAATATTTTTATGTGTGAATCTCGGTATAAATTATTTGTTTCTTAAGATATTAAAAATAAAACAATTAACTATTTCAGGTAAAAATGCTTAAAAGCCTTGAATATTACCACATTTTTACAACAAAAGCTGAGGCAGAGCACAGTGAAAGGGAGGAGGAGGTAGCTGTGCTCACGTATATCAGAACAAAATAGCGTTTAAAGGACCATTGTGATCCAACCGATCTCATTCCTTGGTCAGTACGTTGCACTACTCCGTTCTTGAGTGCGCACTTTTTTCGTGTATTTGTACTACCGACCTAGCTCTGTACTCTGCATTTTGTTTACGTTAGTGATAGTCCAGAGAAACAATGCCAGGTTGGTAGTACAATTTTTCATAACTAACGTAGGACCTTTGTGGCCAACATTATATTTTTTGTATATCTACAGATTTTCTTTCTTTTCAAATGATGAAGGTCAGTCACTCTTTTCAACGATGTGCTATAACTGTATAACAAAACATCGATATCAATCTGTAAAAATTATCTTAATAGCCATTTTTTAGTAGTTCTATAGTCATTTTTCGCAGTATTAGCCTCGACGTGAAAGGAAAATGATTTTACAATTTACTGACGCTTATGAGGAACTAACATCCTGTAGAAAACCTCTTTTATTATTTCATTCCTTGAAAAGTATAAAGATAAACAAAAACCCCACTCTTTTATAGAAGGTAACACAAAGAGACCACTTCTCTGTCAAGATGTATTGCCTTAAACTTCATTTTCATTTCTCGGTATTTTCATATATTCCAGGATCAAAATATACATGCAGAAGTGAATGTTCTATCGCGTCGTAAACGTTTACGAGGCAATAAAAGAAATAAAATGTCTAGTCGGGAGCAGGCTTTATCTACTTTTTGCATAAATAATTAGCTGCGCTTACATGTACGTACCTTACCTTATTCCTAATAAAGTAGTTCTTTTCGGTCGCAGATGGCGTAAAAAGAAACAATCGCGAAAGTATGATTGCAGAAATGCCGTATATACCAAAACCAGTGTAAGTCAATGCAGACGCTTTAATTAATTGATTCGCGAAAATGGACACAATCAGGTTTAAAATGTACACCAATCAAAATACTTAGCCATAAACATGATTGTCACGTGTGAATCGTTCTAGGAAATGCATGGAAAACACAAGGCTTTTTGTGGAATATTTGTAACACGATCGGGTAACGAGTAGTAATTTAAATTAACATTTCGATATATTGTACACGCGAATATGTCGGACTTTTTTAATGCCGTATTGTATAATGAGTCTGTTTAGAAACATACTTTAGAAGAGGATAAAATTAGTGCCCGTAGAAGGCTAGGACATAACTTCGTCGGTGAGTTTTTACCCACAAGTGATTTGAAAAAAAAAATTGTTGCCACCTGTTCAAGAAGTAGGCAATTTATGACCCATTTTTTTATAAATCTGTTGATTTTTTTCTACTCACTGTTTCTCGTACATTATTTTTGATTACTCATAATTATTTATACACAAAAAAGAATAGGTTGAACGTTATGCAATCAACTCCTTAACCCAATTAGCATAAAATCTAATCACAATCAGTTCCAAATCTCATTATCATTGTTCGGTAGTGATAGCATTGTTACTCTGGACCAGCGGGTCTGATATTTGGCCATCTTAAAACTTGTGACATACCAGAAATTAAAAAAAATCGTCAGCATTTGCAAAAAATTTTCAAACTGGAACCTATTTTCAAATTTTTCAAAGAAAAGTATATTTTATTTTTAATTTTATAGGAACATTTTGTTTCCCAAATTAAATGGCCATACTTTTTGAACAAAAATATTTTGTAACAAATCGAAAACGTCTCCTTATATTTGTTTTAGATTATGAAAAAAATATACTGCAATATCCAAGAGCGTAGAGAAAGGGAGTGTAGTTTTTGAAATTTTTTTGAAACTTTTGACGGTTTTTTCACTATAAATCCTTTCTGTAAGAGGTGTATAGTCATCACTTAAGTGGTGTTTTCAAGAATGTAAGAAAATCACCACCGCCACGCTTGGACTATCACTAACGCAACAAAGACTTCAAAGTAACCAAGCCAGGTCGGTGGTAAAATACACGAATTCGGAAATGGTGTGCAACCCAAACGGAGTAATGAAACGCACTAACCAAGGAATGAAATTGGTCAGGTCATAATACTCCCTCAAACTCTATCTTGTTCTAATATGCACGAGCACTGCTACGCTCTGCCTCAGTTATTGTTGTAAAAAAGGTAGTGATATTCAAAACTTTTAAACATGTTTTACCTGAAATAGTTAATTATAATTATTAATTTCTTATATCCTCACTTTTTACACAAAACAAACAAATTACACCGAATTCTACACACAGGATAATTACCTTGAATTTGGTGAATTGCTGTTGTTGAATAGCAATATATTTTATATTTTTTAAACAATTAAATATACGGTGATTGATCGAAACCATTCAATAAAAGGCTTAGGGCATGAAGAAGCTTGTGATTTTTGAAAATTTGAATTGAAGCTAATAGGCCTATGACGAACTTGGTGAAAATATTTTCAAGATGGCCTAAGATAGGGAAACCTCAAGAAAGTAAACCAGAATGAATGTGTAGAGTCGAAATTTGCAATAAAAAAGGCATAATTAAATTTAAAATAAGGAAGTAGTTGGTGATTTCCGGTATAACCGGAAGTGCGGCCAGCTTGAATATATTTTCATCAAGTTCGTCATAGGTAAAACTTCTGAAAAGGGCCCGCGAGCTAGAGGGCCGAGTGGTACCTTTTGGAAAGATGAGGAGAAGGGTTATCGATTGACACCACTCTCAAGTTTAGGAGACGACTTTGAATTTTGACCTAACCCAACAACAAGAGGCAATGTTCCGTCAGTCACTTTTAATCATTCAACACACACACATTCGTTCCTTTGGGATTGACTGGATATGGTATAAGCTGTTAGGTTAGGTCAGGTTAGGTTAGGTTAGGTTAGGTCAAAATTCAAAGTCGTCTCCTAAACTTGAGAGTGGTATCAATGGACAGCCCCTCTCCTCCTCTTTCCAAAAAGGTGCCACTTGACCCTCTACCTCGTGCGTCCTCTTCGGAAGTTTAGCCTTTCAAAAATCAGAAGCTTATATAAGCCCTAATACTTTTAATGAATGGTTTAGATCAATCTCCCTGTATACTTCTTTCATTTCCATTTTGAAATCTGCATTAGCTAGACCGACTTTTGAGGACAGTTGGAGGTTTCATGTAGTGCATTTTTTATAAAGGATGGATAGCCAACTTTAGGTACGTTACGATGGTCAAACCAAGACCCTAAAAATGAAGTACAGTGACTGTTGTAGAATGTTGTAATTTTTTCAAATAGCGTGCTATTCATTTTAATATAACAAAAAAATCGAAAATCGGCCTTCATTTGACGCCATAACATAAAAATATTGACTTAGGGAAGCGATTTTTTTACCAATTTTACTAAAATAGCTATATCTCGAAAACTAAGACACTTACAATTTTTTTTCGACACATGTCCAGTCATAACCTACTCTGTAACCTCCTTAGACGTTGTCTTTTGGACCACCCTGTATGTAAGTGTTGACACAAGATGATATTTATAATCCTTCTATTTTTAATTGAAAATGATAAATACGCCTGAGGAACAAAAAAAAGCGGTGCAACTTTATGATTCCATGGACGTGCATATATTTTTTTATAAATTCGAAAATTGTGAAATAATTTTTTTCATTCAAATCAATATAGGAGATTAAAATTAGCCTGCATACAAAACTCTTAATATTTGTTATATAATTTGCTGTAAATAACGCTCATTTAGCCAGACAATCTCAAAAAATTGTCTGTATTAATAAACCTAGCTGAAATACACGTCACTGGCGTCTTAAACAAGTAGAGTGCCTAAAGTCGTAAATCATTTTAACGACGTCGTAAAAATTTTATGGCACAGTGGACCGAATAAGTATTTAAGGAATATATTAGATAATACAAAGCACAATAGTATACTGGATCGGCCTTCCAGTTGCCGGCACGGCAAGGCGTTGCCGGCTCTTCAAAATTTTCTTAAGTATAGTAATATCACCGAACATCTAGTTTATGTACGGTGGTAATATACATAAAGTTGTTTTAATTTATAAATATTTTTCCCAGCAATTTGAAACGCTTTATTTTAATGCTAACTAATAAATTTATATCTATGTATTTTTTTTAATATCTCCAAACTAGCTTTCTAAGAACGTCACGAACTAACAGTTTACTGAAGTATACCGTATGTGTAAAGCCGACATCGGCCGGTTGTGAAAAATGTCAAATTCTACACTTCTCGTTCTTATTCCCTCACTACATTCGATGCGTATGGGTTGCTCTTATCTGTCGTCTCACCTCTATTTGTCCTTTTTCATAACTGGCCGATGTCGGCTTTACACACACGGTATACATATGAAGTATACTTGTATAGTGAGCTTAGCAATTTTAGAAAATATATCTGACAACCTTGCTTTTTTCTACCTATTTTCAATTTAGAATGGAAATACAGTAAGCGTTTTTAAGTTTTCATAATTCAAGGTAGACAGAAAAATGTGTTTAGATCGCCATTTCAGTTTAAACTTTTTTCTGGTTATAGCATATTTAAAAAAAAAATCATCAACACAAGTATGCTTCCATTTTATTATTTCCGGATCTGGAAATAATTAAGACAGATGCGTGATTAACAAAACTTTGTTCTATCTAGGACCACCCGCTAGACCGAGAATTACAGTGACAATGCAATCATTCATCTTTACAAAATACCTGAGTACCTGTTGAAAGGCACCATTCATTACAATGTACCCTCTGCGGAAGAATAGACTACGGTCGAGGCGCTTCCCTTTCTTGCACGGCGAAGACACGGTAAATGCCGCGTTACCGTGTCCTACCGTGTCCTATGTACGTCAATGCCTCATTGTCGCACGCCGATGTGAACTGCAGGGGTGACATGAACCCCATTGGTTATGGATACTTAGTGACAGACCCGTAGCCGGTAATGGATAAAAACACGGTGCGCTATGAATAAAGATGTAGTTAGATACCTACTGCATTCGAAGGGATCATAACACCTGGACTGTTAGGGGAGATGAGTTCAAATATCTTTCGGCGACTGCGTGGCAAGCATACTGTCGATGGCAGGTATCGAGCCTTCAAAAAAAACTTTCAATTAGGGAGGTTGGAATTTTTTTCCGAAGTTGACAACACCCAGTTTCTAACGACAAATCAACAGTGACAAGTTGTTTAGTCTGATCGTGAACTTGATCATTTCAAGATGGCTGAAAATTATTTATTTTAAACATAAATAAGCACGTTTTTTATTGCATATTCAATGCATGCGTTTTTTATTCCATGATTCTACACATTGTGTTAAGCCGACCTTTATTCGATTTATCTATATCGGTCTTTTACTGTTTTTGAGTTATTTCGAGATTTTTGGAAATAAAGGTGTACAAATAATTTTCCGCCGTTTGACAAAAGTTGGCGCCACCAGTAAGGTATGGTTAAAATTGTCAGATGTAAACGTCATTATCGTAAGGTTGGACATCAGGCATCAACATAAAATATTAGTGATTTTTTATCAGTATAATATATTCCTTTGTGTGCGAAAATGTCGAGTTTTGAGCCGAATAAGCGTCATTTGCGGGAACTTTTGATTTACTTCTTCAATTTGAAGAAATGTGCAGTTGAGCAGCGTATCGATTGCTTGTAGAAGCATATGGAGAGGCTGCCTTACGTGAGAGAAGTGGTCGTGAGTGGTTTCAAAAGTTTAAGAACGGTCAATTTGACATCGAAGACAAAGACCGTAGCGGAAGGCCGTACGAAGTGTACGAAGACGCGGAATTGGAAACATTATTGGATCTAGATTCGTGCGAAACGCAAGAATAACTTGCACTTACATTAGGAGTGACTCAACAAGCAATTTCACATCAGTTGAAATCATTGGGAATGATTCAAAAACAGGGAAATTTGGTTCCATATGAACTGACGCCGAGAAACATTGAACGCCTATTTTTCATATGTGAAATGCTGTTTGCCAGGCATAAACGAAAGGGTTTTCTGCACCGTATAGTCACTGGTCGTGAAAAATAGATCCACTATGATAATCCAAAAATGAAGAAATCATGGGAACACCTGGCCATGCTTCATCATCTACAGCTAAGCCAAATATTCATGGAA
Source organism: Aromia moschata (assembly GCA_029963805.1). NCBI lineage: Eukaryota > Metazoa > Arthropoda > Insecta > Coleoptera > Cerambycidae > Aromia > Aromia moschata. Next base: position 1,716,907 of record JAPWTK010000048.1, on the reverse strand, counting down.
AAAAACTCTTGTGTATTTGGTGGAATCAGCTTGGTGTCGTGTATTATGAGTTGTTCAAACCGAACGAAACCATTACTCGAACAAAATTGATGAGATTGAGTCGAGCACTCAAGGAAAAGCGCACTCACTACTACTCCAGACACGACAAAGTTAGTCTCCTGCATGATAATGCTCGTCCACATGTTGCGGCGCCGGTCAAAACTTATTTGGAAACACTCAACTGGGATGTTTTACCCCAGCCTCGGTATTCACCAGACATTGCTCCTTCTGATTTCCATTTATTTCCTCTTTCCTCCCGTACCCTTTCACAATAAATTCCCAATTTTTTATTAAAAACGGCGGAGACTTTTAGCACCAAAACGTTTTATACTATTCGGTTGATTCATTAATATTGAGCCATTCCCACGAAGTGCTTGGAATTTTTTCGACAAGTCTGGAGAGTTGTGTGGCACAGGTGGTACAGGTCATCTCCGATTCGATACGCTTTATTATATGAATGTTGTTTAGGCAAAATCTAGTGGCCGCATATGGCGACAACGCCCCTAGTTTAGCAACACACAAAAGATGGTTCGCGCGTTTCCTTCCCATTTGGCGAATACAACATACATTAGCGATATTCCACGATTTGATAGGCCACCTCAACTGGATAGCGAGCGCTTGTCTACCTACTCGTTAGTGATAAGGTAGGGTCGGATGGCACTTACATTGTATATAAAATTCCACCTGTTTCCTGTAATTGAATAATAATACACGATAAAAATAATAATTAACATAAATTGGGTTTGGATAGTTGAAAGCTGTGCTAAATATAATAGTTCTTTTACACACAACCTGTATATAATTGATAAATACTAAAGCATCATTGCAAAGCTTTATGGTTCTACTAACCACAGAGGCAATACCAATATTTTATTTTCTAAAACGACAGCTATCAAATACAGTACTTTCAAACGTGCTAATTAACAGAATTTTTTAAAAAACACGAAATAATCAAAAACAATGAAAGGGAGGTATAGGAGAATCTCTACCTAAAATAGTGTGTGAAATCGAAATCATAACATAGTATAAAACAAAGTCGCTTCCCGCTGTCTGTCCCTATTTACTACCTATGTATGCTTAGATCTTTAAAACTACGCAACGGATTTTGATGCGGTTTTTTTTTTAATAGATAGAGTGATTCAAGAGGAAGGTTTATATGTATAATACATGCATAATATAGTAGAAACACTGATAATTTTAGAGGTGTCTAATGTGATGTCGTAAACCGGGCGAAGTCGGGGCGGGTCGCTAGTATACAATAAAGACGTGCTATTTCAATTAAACTAAGGAATCCTGGAGTGGGTACTGGAACCTTCGGCGTAGGAACAAGAAACTGGACGTTTTCCACGACACACCGAACTACTATACTTTTCTCGACGCGCGTTTCGCCAACTAAGCTGGCATCTTCAGGAGAAGACTAAAACTAAATTCTAACCTACAGACTTGCACCATCTATACTTTTTAAATTTTGTTGTCAATGTCGATACCCACCAATCAGTGGACTGTTACACTTAATGATTTCTAAACTTTCAAGAGCTAAAAGCTTTCAAAAGGCACTGTATACTGTTTGTTACATTTATAATTAATTTTAAATTATTTGTCTATCCTATGGTTGCTGTCAAAAGCGTGTTGGGCAACACAAGATTTTTCTGTTCTGCCATATTTCAAATGAGCCATGTGTTCTTTAAATCTAGTCAAAATAGATCTTTTTGTTTGCCCAATATACTTTTGATCACAATCTTTTCAACTTATTTCGTATATTCCTGACTTTTCGTTATTGTCGATTTTGTCTTTAGGGGTTACCAAAAAGCGTCTGTAGTTTATTTTTAGAATTATAAACCAAATTGATATAAACATTTTTAAAAATTTCATCTAATCCGCGAGTGAATTTAGTACATATGGTAACGAAACAAATTTCGAGTTATCAGTATCTCTACAAAAAGTCGTGGAATTGTGCAGGGTTCTCTTAAATTTATGCTTCCTTATTAACTTATCTATTGAATGGACTGAGTAACCGTTATTCTTAGCTATATTCTTAATTAATTGTTTCTCATGTTCAAACCTCTCTTTACTGAGGGGGAAATTTAACAAACGGTAAATTAGAAAATTAAAAATTGCCATTTAAGTTGAAAAGGGTGGTGTGAATCGTTGATAATATATCTAAGAGTCGCGGTTTCTTTCCTATACTAAACTATATCTAAACTCTAACTTGTTTTCATTATTTCTGATAACTAATACATTTAAAAATGGTAGCTGTTCATTGTGTTCCACTTCATATGTAAATTTTATGGTAGGGAAACGGTTATTTAATTTAGCAACAAAATTATCTAAACTAATTGCTTTTGTATCAAATACCGCGAAGATATCGTCCACATCGTGAACCAGACTCTAGGGAAATCCTCGAATTTAGCTTTTACTTCTGTCTCAAATTTACTCATAAAAATATTTGCAATGAAAGGTGACAAGGAGTTACCCATTGCCTTTCCCTCATGTTGTTGAAAATATTCACCTTTATACTGAAAACAATTTTAATTCATACAAATACTAGTAAGCCGAATGTATTCCTTAATAATTGTATCGTCTAAACCATTTAATTCGAGTTGATGCTGACTTCCGGTATAACCAGCCATCTTAAAAATATTTTCATCAAGTTCATCATAAACCTATTAGCTTTTGTTCAGATTTTGAAAAATCTGATAAAATATAAAATTTTAAATAATATGATTTCTTCCTGGATCTTTTTGTTTGTTATTTATCGTTTGACATGATATCGTACAACAAGTAGTAAGTATCCTATTACATTCTGCCAATTGATTACACACTTACACATTTATGAAAACGAAAAAGTACACTTACCACCCTACTTTCACAATTCTTAAGGTAATCAAACGGTAAATTCTAGTCCGCAACAAAAAAAAACGTCAGGTTGTCCCGCGGCATTTCTAAGACCTTAAGAACCTATCATTCGAAATGCAAATCTCCTCGCGACATGTTATTGCACAGAAGCACAGTAATCAGTGTAAAAAGACTTAATTGCTAACATTGTCTTGTTAATTACTTAGAAACGCGAGGCGAAGCTTTAGGCAAAAAGCTGTATAATAATTAATTAACTACTAAGTACAGCAACTACGGCTTTAAGTGCCTCAAATGCCAGCGCGTTTCTCAATCGCGCATAAAGAAATGGTATCGGGAATAACTGAATAACTATATCCCGGCTAATCGTTGATAATACTGTTAAAATTCGTTGCTAGACAATTATTTAACCATTAGAGAATAGTGTAATTATTGTAATTGATTAGGTCTACGCCATATTGGTATAAATTACGCTTAAGTACAGTTGTCTGAGGCAATTCAACGTGGCATTTGGATTTCACTAGCATTAATTAGAAGTTCAGCCAGATTAGCTTATAATTAGAAATTACAAGTGAACACGATGGGACAAGTTTCCTTTGCTATTACTGATTTGCTTCAAAGGTGTGTTTACATTGTTTAGATTTCTATATACATCGGTCTCTATAGTTTTGACGTTTATATTGCATATCCACGGCACTGGAAGTGTCAGTGCAAAATGATAAAGAATGCTTGGATTTTGTTATTCGCAAGAGGAAAAAATATATCGGTCTGTCTGTCTATGTCTGTTTGTTAGAGAACGCTATAAGTAAAGTTGGCTTACAGCGACGCGACACTCGTGTAGCATGTGTAGCATTTTTTATTTGTTACTTGTCACACATTGTTCGTTATACTCTAACCAACAAAAAAAAAAAAAGAAAAATTGGGAAACAAAAAAAACTCACCGAATGACAAACGATTTTCGACGGCGGTCACCCGCGCCGAGTGTGATGGAGCTGCTTCGCAGTACAAAAACAAATCAAACTTTTGTAATCCAATAAAACATGAAGCCGATTTTAATATTAAAGCAGAATGGCATTTTTTGCCACGTCTCACGGAAAAGGCGCGTGTGATGGGCTTGGTGGAACAGTAAAAAGACATTCTTACAAAGCTAGTTTACAGCGAACAAATCAAGACCAAATTACGACAGCAAAAAGTCTTTTTCAATGGGCTCAAAGTTTTTTCAAAAACATCAAATTTGATTTCTGTACAACTGAAGAGCATGAATCTCATAAAAGATCTTTGAGTACTCGATTTGAAACAGCTTTAACTGTTTCGGAAACTCGTAAATTTCATTGCTTTCTACCCTGCGATAATGAACATATGTAAGTATTGCAAACTGTTCTCAAAAAGTGAAAACTCTATTAAAAACCGTATTTCGAACAGTGTTTGACTGCACTCTGCAGAAAAATACTCTTGTTATTTATGACAACGTATTATGCACATTATTTCATTTTGTAATATTAGTTTTTAATTATTATTCATTTTATACTGTCTTAAATTTGACAATTGTTTAATTGACCAAATTTACTTTTTGTTAACCGGAATTTCATCATTAATAATATTATTCACCAAATGTGTATAATAGTTGTTTTTCGTACTGTGTAACCGACAAACACGCCCGAACAATTTGTGACACGTAAGAAATAAAAAAAGGCCCAGAAGGTTTTCGTTTTGCCATTTGTTTATAGATATATGAGCATGGAAACGTTAAGGAAAAATTGACGGCCACTATATAACCCGGAAGAACTTTCTTAAATTAATACCAAGTTGATTAAAAGATGATTAATAACCACCATCATATGTTTTCATTATGTGGCCTGTCCTTGTTTATAAATGTATATGTAACTTGTAAAATATGACACTATTATATATGAGAATAAACCAGGTATTCATCATGCAGCAGAAAATTGCAGTTTACAAGGTTTCATGATAGAAAGCAAGAGGTGGAAATGTAGTATTATGTAAATTGCCTTTTCACGCTGTTGCCCCAAAGACATTAAATTATCGCTTCAGTATAGAATAATTTTTGTTGCTTCCGCATAAGAGGCAGTTAAAGAGACCTGATTACACAACTTTTCGGATTAAGACACTGACTCCTAAGTGGCAAACGTTTTTCTAATTTGCATCGACGTAAGCTCGAATTATAATTAATTTTACCAAAGCTTTCCGACTTATTAATTGCAATTATTATGAGAAACCTTTTCTACGGAAAACAACAAAACTTTACATATACATATAACGATACAATTCCAAGGCTTATAATTTCACTAATATCGAAAATTTTCAAAGAAGTAAAATATAAAAAACGAATATTTAAGTATACTCGTATTATACATTTTACTTTTGCAAAACCATAGTCAGTAGGTATATAATATATTTTTTGGGTAAAAATATTACGATTTAATCAAAGTTACCGTAGTCTAGAAGTTATTGTTTATTTATTTATTTACAGTTAGGTGTAAAATACACATACGAGGTGTGTAAATTAAGTAGTGAGAGTGTTTTTTATTTATTTTTTTTTTCATTCGAATAGAATTTGTCTCCTTATTATGGAGAATAGAGAAGATTGTCTCCTTCAAAATAACTTCTTTGGGAAGTCACACAGCGCTGGAGACGGTTAGCAGTGCTGGAACTCATATACTGGAATAGCCTTCAGCTGGTCGGTTCTGTAACCGATCGTCGTTTGAATGATTTCTATGGTCCCAAAATGACGTCCCTTGAGCTGATTTTTCAATCTCGGGAAGAGAAAAAAGGACTCAAGTCAGGCGAATCACAAGAATGTTTTTACTGGCTAAAAACTCGTTTACTGAAATGGCTGTGTGACAAGGCGCATTGTCGTGATGCAACATCCATTTGTTCGGTCTCACACGCATGACCCTTTTTCGAGGTTTTTCAAGAAGCTCTCTGTAAAAGTGTTTATTTACTGTTTGGCCTGGAGGCACAAACTCTGTGTGGACAATTTCCTGGCTATCAAAAAAAGCAAATCAGCATGCATTTGATCTTCGACTTGCTCATTCTTGCTTTTTTCTGTTTTAGAGAGCTTGAAGTGTGTTTTGGCGCTTGGTCTCCGGATCGTATTCAAACACCCAAGTTTCTCATCACCAGTAATGACACCAGTGATTTGTATCTATTTGTGCAATATTGGCACTTACCATTTTTGAATAGACTGAAAATTACTACGATTTTAAAATAGACGGATCACATATTTAACTATTCCTTGCAGTCTTCGATATAGACATATTTCGTAGTCGTCGAGAGTGTAAAAGACATCCGAGTGTAAAAGACATCCGAATGGTGTAAGAGACATCCGAAAAGATATTCGAATATCCATCAACAAAATATACTTGGCACTGTTACAAAAGAGAAATTATGGTTTGATTTGTGCATAATGTTTTGCGCATTAGAATTTCGTGGAACGTGGTCGACAATATTTACTTTAGACGGTTTTTTGCAAAATATATATCCGATTTTTCATTGAGTAAAACATATTTACTGAAGATATATCAACGTGTCATGGGAAATATCAAAGAAGACGCAAATAATTTCTGTGACTGACAGTGAACGAAACAACAGATTTTCGTGGTAATAAGATCGTTAATGTTCTGATATGAATTTTAGGTGTTTCAGATATTTCGCCCCCGATATTGATAGCTAATAAACGAGTTTTACAAACAAGGGCTAAAAATGTTAGAAATAGTAACACGTGCATTATCCTCTGTATATGTAAAACATAATAATGTACTGAGGTTAGTGACAACAAATAATAACTGTTAGTGATACATACAACTGTGCGAAATTCATGAAAATAATGTTCGTGGTGTGTCGTCCTCAGTCCATGTGAACTATTTTGAATTTGCACCTTTAACTTCAGTAGATGCGGAACGATCATTTTCCCTCTACAACCATATGTACAGGCCAAATCGCTCGAGTTTAACGAGAATAAATGCAGAAAGATTACTGGCCGTGACAACATACGCTCAGGCAATGAGAACAGTCGGTGTTTCTGAATGTTACAAGTAATATGTATGTACATTATTAACACATTTTCGCTCCTGTCTTTTTGATCTCTCATAGGCCATCTTCCGTCAACAACATGACGGATTACGAGTCCGGCCCTGCGTTACAGCACATTTTCCGGACCCTAGTTATTACTCGGCGTTTATTTACCGATAAAGGGTGCGGCCCTGTATTACAGGGTTTGTCCGGAAAGTAATGTCAGTGAATTTTTTTTCCCGAGACTGTACGCGCCAGCCCGCGCTTTACGTGCTGGGATTGTGGTGGGGGAATCTGGCAATAAGATCCAACAAGTGTCAGTTGGCTACCGGTCGTTGTAGCGGTCGCATCACTCGTTCTTTGAGAGTCGTTACAGTGACCCGGTGCAAGAAAAAATGCAACGTTCGCTTGAGCAACGGATGGCGATCAAGTTTTGTGTGAAACTGGAGAAGAGTGCTGCGGAAAACATTCCAATGTTGAAGAAGGCTTTCGGCGTCGATTGTCTTTCGGACAGGCAAATTTTCCGGTGGCACAAGGCCTTCGCAGAAGGTCGGGAAGATGTCAACGACGAGAACCGCGCTGGACGGCCATCAACCTCCAGTTCCGACGACAATGTGAAACGTGTGCGTGACTTGTTGAACACTGACCGTTAAAAGTGTCCGTTTAATTTCCGAAACATAGACATTACGAAAACCATTGTTCACGAAATTGTGTCGGAGTCTTTAGGATTGAGGAAGGTGTGCGCGAAGCTCGTGCCAAAAGTGCTAACGGACGATCAAAAAGCTAGGCGCGTCGAAACCTGCCAAGAACTTTTGGACACCTGCGAAGACAACCCCGCTTTCCTTGATGACGTCATTGCCGGGGACGAAAAGTTGGGTCCTTGAATTCGATCCGGAGACGAAGAGGCAAAGTGCGGAATGGCACACGTCGAACTCTCTCGCCCCAAGAAGGCCAGGATGTCCAGGTCAAAGATCAAGACAATGCTGATTGTCTTTTTTGATTGCCGGGGATTGGTCCATCATATAGGAGTTCGTTCCGCAGGGGACAACCGTAACCGGAAAGTTTTACGTCGAGGTGCTGAAGCGGCTGAAACGCAGGGTGAATCGCGTCCGCCCAGACATCTCAAAATCCTGGAAGCTTCACCACGACAATGCGCCTACGCACACCTGCTTCCTAGTGGCCGATTACTCCGTCAAGGCAGGCATCACCGTTGTTCCCCAGCCTCCCTACAGCCCCGATATGGCCCGCCCAGACTTTTTCTGTTTCTGCGCCTCAAAACCCCAATGAAAGGACAGCATTTTGGGTCGGTGAAAAACATTCAGAAGGCTTGCACCGACGCTTTAAAGGCGATTCCGGAAAACGACTACCGTGCGGCTTTTGATGCGTGGAAGACCCGCTGGAACCGATGTGTGGACGCAGGAGGAATGTATTTTGAAACTTTATAAAGATTTGTACACATAGAACCAAGAAAAACCATTTTTCAAAGCTCACTGACATTACTTTCCGGACAAACCCTGTATAACAAAACGTTAAAACCGTATTCGGAGCGATCCGGTACGAACGCGTCGACAGCGCCCAAATAAATTACGGCCAGACGGCGCGGATCGCTTGTAGCTTCCAGCTCCTTGACGACCTCCCCGGGGACGGGGTACACGCAGCCGTCGCCGCGGCTGTCCCGGCGTGACGGACGGCCCTTACACCGCCGCTGTCACGCCGGAGACGTGCGCGGATCTTTACAATCCGATGCGGGCTGCCTCTCCGCCGGATCGTGAATAATTGCCTTTGTCGCTTTTTGTTTATCGCCCGGTAACGGCGAATACGTTTACTTTAATTAGTCCGCGTGTTCCGCGAGGGAATCTTTTGAAGGCGGTCGCGTACGAAGAAATCGAAAAAAAAAACGCAAACGTATCCTCATTAATATACCCGCTGGCATTCGGTAATTAGGGGAGAGTCCGGAACAGCGGCCACGTTTTTAAAAAACCTGCAATACAAGCCATAATTAACCCTTTCTCCACCCTGATAGCACTAGGTGACAAATTCTACATTCTTCTCTACATATTTTCACTCTAATTGTAAGAATGAAAAAAAACTTTAACTAAAAGGACCCCGCACAAAATAATAGGATTTCTGACCTCACTAAAAACTTCTGATATTTTGATATGTTGTAGGTTGTGACCCCCTGATTAAAAGTTCTTATGGGCACAAGACCCAAAAATGGACAGATTTTGAGATATAGAGGTTAGAAGGGCATGAATTGCCTCTACGAGCGGCGTTGTGTGTGAATGAGTGTGGGTGTAGCTGTGAGGCTTTCTCTTTTGATTTATGGTGTTTGGTTTGCGGGAGTTTTCACTGTGCTCCTAACCCCTAGTGTGTGTGTGTGTGTGTGTGTGTGTGTGTGTGTGTGTATGTGTGTGTTATGAGAAAAGAATGAAATAAAGAATGAGGTTCATCTTCAGCCATTACAGTATAATTTTTTTTTATGATACGTTAAATATTAAGACTGATATTCAAAAAGTACTGGACGATTTGGATATATCAGGACATAAATGAAGCATTCATAAAGTTAATTTTATATATATTATTATAATTGACACTAATCTTTCTACACCTGTATTTTTGTGTTCAAGTAAGGATATGAAAAAATCAAGCAAAGAATCTATTCTCTCAATATGAAAGTTTGATGCCCCACTTGGGCATGCCTGTGATACAACGTTATTAGTTGATCAATAGTCAGTTAGACATTTTTAGTCGTTGTGCTTAAATAAGGTGCATGTCTGGTACATCTAGGTAGTAATTATCAACTGAGGTAACAACTACTTACACGTATATATTATATTTAATGATCAAAAAATAATATTAGTCATTGGTCATTGATATTTTTAAGTGGTAAATTAAGTTATTTATATTTTGCCGCTGATATAAAAAAAATACCCCTTTCGGAGGTGAGTTTTGACCGGTGGAGGGGTTGGTGAGGGTCGGAAGTCATCTTCAACATCGCCACCGTATTCAGCATCCTCGAAAACGGGGGGACAGACGTTTTGCCGCTGATATAAAAAGAAAACTTTCGGGGGTGAATTTTGATCGGTGGAGGGGTTGGTGAGGGTCGGAAGTCATCCTTAACACCACCACCGTGCTCAGCATCCTCAAAAACAAGAGTATAATTTAATTTACCTGCTAAATCCATTCTAAATAGTCCTCTTTCTAATGGTGGTACACGTCTATAATGGAAAAGACTCTGGTGGCTCGGGTCGGGCGAGGATGTCCGCAGGGAAGGGTTCTATCGCCCCTACTGTGGAACCTCGTATTGGACCAGCTATTAGAGCTACTGAACAAAGACGGACACACAGCCCTGGGATATGCAGATGACATTGTCATACTCGCTCAAGGAAAATTCAATAACACAGTCAGAGACCAACTGCAAAAGGGCCTGAATGTGGTAAGCAGATGGACGAATGAAGAGGGACTAACAATTAGTCCATCCAAAACATCCATCATAGCATTCACCAGAAGAAGGAAATTGGAGGGGCTCGGACCACTAAACCTTCAAGGCGAACAGATACAGCTGTCGGGAGAAGTGAAGTATCTTGGAGTGGAGTGATCCAAATTAACTTGGAACCAACAGCTCACAAGGATCAAAAGGAGGGCGGAAACGACACTAATGGTGGCGAAACGAGCTCATGGGAAAACATGGGGAGCTAGACCGAACATGGTGCACTGGATATATACCATGGTAGTCAAACCCATGATTACATACGCATCTCTGGTCTGGTGGCCCAAGATGCAGCAGACAAAGGCAATAATCGAACTAAGCAAGGTTCAACGACTTGCCTGTCTAGGAATTACGGGGGCGATAAGAAACACGCCAACGGCAGCAATGGAAGTCCTACTAGCCCTGCCTCCTCTTCAACTCGTGATCATGGGGGAGGCAAGAATGGGATTTTTTAGGCTACCTGAACTACCAAGTGGTATCTATGAAGACCTGGGGCACAACAGAATCAAAAGTCTAGTGGGTGGAAACATCTTAGAGATGAGGAAAGACCACATGACTCCTGAATTCACACACAACAAAAACTTCGGGATGGAAATAATTGACCGAGAGGAATGGAAAGTAAACAACAACAGGAACATAACTGAGAGAGTAACCTGGTACACAGACGGGTCAAAGACTCAGCAGGGAACTGGTGCTGGCATTTACAACGAAACGGAAAAGCTACAGTACAGCATTCCACTTGGAAAATATACCTCTGTATTTCAGGCGGAGGTATATGCAATACTGCACTGTGCTAAAGAAAATATAACGAGGTCTTACACAAATAAGAGGATCGATATACTATCGGACAGCCAGGCTGCCCTAAAGGCAATTACAAACCCAAAGGCGACGTCAAGGCTGGTATGGGAATGCCAAAGAGAACTGACACGACTGGCAGACCACAACAAAGTAACTTTGATATGGTACAACATACAGGAATCGAAGGCAATGAAAAAAGCAGACGAGTTAGCGAGAAAAGGATCGTCTACTCCATTTACTGGCCCAGAACCGGCCCTGGGAGTGCCAAAGCGTATAGTAAGGGGTCAAATAGGAGAATGGGTCAGAAACAGACAAAATGGATACTGGAACTCTATATCCAGGCAAAGACAAGGAAAAATGTTTATTAAAGGAACATGTGAGAAAATAACTGAAGAACTATCAAAAATGAATAGGATTCAGATAAGAGCTGTTGTAGGCCTCTTAACAGGACATTGCGCCCTTAAAGGACACCTACACAGAATGGGGCTGTATGACGGAGAACTGAAATGCAGACTCTGCAACAGGGAAACGGAAACAGCACACCACATACTGTGTGATTGCGAGACCTTAGATCGCAAAAGGCAGGCCATATATGGACACCCCAAACTTTGTCCAGAAGAATACAGCACCCAGCCGGCGGGGAAGCTATACAGGCTCGTACGCAGGACCCGGCTACTGGAATGGGTGGTGTGAGAAGGATGGGAGGTTGCGCACAATAAGCCCAAGAGGCTGCAGTGCAATCCGGCGAAAAGGACGGCTCCCAGAAGGAAAAAAAATGGTGGTACAGCAGTAATCTTCTATTAATATGATAAAGTATTGGCAAAACATAACCACTGTACCATCAACTACATGTTTTTGAAACAATGGGTAATTACAAAAGCTATTTAATATAATCAAAATATTCTAATATCAATAAACGCTTACATGTATTCGGTATAAATCGTCAGTATTAGTTCACTTCGATATGTAGGTTAGGATATTCGCTACATATAATTTTCACCGCTCGTTGTATTTTACTACATGTGGTTAAAAAGTAAAGTTCATACATCAAATAAAGTTAAGTTCATACGAAAAGAAGAAACTTTAAAGCTCAAGGATACTACCCGTTATTATTCTTAGGATGTTACTCGGACCCCTCTGCAGTGGGTGGCAGCCACTACTCTTTATAAATAAAAAAATATAGCACGAAAGTGGCCACGCAGTAACAGTGGCCACTTTCTGACTGTTTCTGACTCTCTGTCAGTGTCTGAACACTATTTCTGACTCTCCCTATTGTCTCCGGTACGTTACGTAAAGAAAAATGGGCACATATGTGAACAATTAAATGGATATGAACGGGTAAGACTTCGGTTTAGAAAGATGAATAAATTTAAGGGCAATATATTTTTTTTCGATAGAGGAGGATTCCCTGAGCATAGAGGCACAAAAATTTTTTTCAGGAAACGCATCCTAAAAAAGTTATGATTTTTTTTAAGTTCCATGTTAAGTCTATGAGAACTTTTACTTAGTAAGATATATCATAGATGGCGCCAAGAAACAATAATATTAACAACATAACAACCCAACATAACTTACTGAGAAAGTTCTTGCTATGGTTTACAGCTTCATGCAAGTAACCATGGGAAGGCAGAGACAGATAAGCCCGCCATTCGTCCTTCCAGATTATAGAACCAGGGTCCACATGTTGCTCGATTATAGGTATAATCGAAGCAGCGCTACGGCAATTTTCAGGACATACGACCATACGAAAGTCCTCACTGTGTTCAACACTGAACCCTAGAACCCAATGTCCTTCAACTAAACGTCCACGATTGTATTTGCGACGTCCAAATTTCGATTCGTCAATTTGGACATGAATTCCAGGGCCACAGATTTGTCCTCTAGCTTCCGATCAGCATAGAAATCATCCACCACCTTCCGTCGTACTAAACAATATAAACTTCTTTTCCCCTCTCCCTTTTTTCAATGACATCTAGAAAGTCATCCACCACCATTTCACAGCTAGTTAACTAGATAGACTAAACAATAAATTTATTGTCGGTAAGGGGCGGTAAAAAAAAACAAAAAAAAAAAAAAAAAGGGAAAAGAAAAAAAAAAAAAAATTATTTTTTTTTTTTTCCTTTTCTTGAAAAAAAAAATGTTGCTCCTCATCGGGGGGGCCCCCCTCTATCGAAATACATAACTCCCCTAATTTATTTTGGTCTGGATATAAAGTTACTACAAAAGAATAATCGAATATTAAAAAGATATAGTTCACAAAGGATTAGAGGTTGCCACGTAGTTCTTAAAATGTGACAGCTACGTTCTCTCACCACGTTCACCTTTATATCCCAGGGCAGGTTCTCGAGTCCCGTTTGGAAACTCGGCCTTTGTTTTAATGAAGAGATCCTAAATTAAAGAAAACACATTAACTAAATGTTAGGAAAATGCAATATCACCTTTATTATTTTTTCTTTTCTCTTATCTCTTTACCAGTTAAAATTATGTTAAAAAAAAAACAACACTATCACAGTATTGGTCTTGTCTACGACTAATGATATAGAAGAATCAATATATATACATATATATGTCTATACCTTACCAAATGCAATTGCAGTTAGTGCACAGTTCCCATATAACTTAACTATAATTTAATAAAATATATTCAGAAATTAATCCACTAGTTGCAAGTCACTTAAACGAGTGAGTCTAATTACATTTTAATAATGTGGGGGGAAAACAAGTACATATAAATCTAGAGATAAAAAAAATATGATGATCCTGATAATTATTATACAAAAAGGTTAATTTTTACAACCAATTACTTATCTTCAGGTGCTTGGTGTAGTAGAACGTAGTCCTTCACTTTCGATATGCAGCTAGGTGTAATAAAACGTAGTACTTTACTCCCGATATCCAACTAGTCCAAAACTCGGCTCCTTGTTGGAGAGGAAGGAATCCCAGAATCCTTAACGCAGCGTATCACAAACTAAAGATCTCCAGAATACCAGTACAGAAGACACGTCCGGTAGGAAAACGCTTGATATTAAGAATTCTTCGCAAAACGCACGGTCTCAAAAATGTTTAGTGCCAAGAATTAAAAAGCCTAAGAAGAAAGGTCTAAGAAGAAGCCTAAAACAGTTATTACACAATGCAAATAAATATCTACCTAAAATTTGGCTTTAAGAAACTCTTACCCTTCACGGGCTTCAACACGTGATTACCGTAGTCTGTGGTTATAATCCAGCATCCGCTGATTAAAAATACACGCAAGGTATTTACAATTACGCACTGAAGAACTAATCTTCCATCCTCATAAACCTCGATGGAATAAAATATCCCACGTAACTTAGGATAATTAAATGTTCCTCAATACTCCAACAGCACAGTAATTTATAGGCTAATTGTTAGATGTTGCGATGTGTACCCTTCGAAAGCTTGACAGAAAAGGGAAAGACCTCGTGAACTTCCCACTCCTAGAAACCTCGCAAGCCATAGGTTGTGTACGACTGCGCGCACTATATCTTCATGGATGTTAATTAGTCAGAAGTATATATCCCTTCGATGGATAATGAAGTGATTTCGATTCAGTGGCTTGGACTAGACAGGTGGACACGCTGAGATTCTCAAGATGTTGATTGAAGAATGTTATTACTGTTAAACAAAAATATGGACTTAAAACGCTTGACGGACAGTGCGTCCTCAACTGCCGTACTTGCGAACCTCTTAATGGGTTATATACCTAAATAAACATATGGGCTTAAAACGCATGACAAACAGCGCACCCTCAACTGTTCAGTGGCCATTTAGGGGACTTTTACCCCACGCAGGCGTATCCCACGGTGTCGGTATTCGCAAACCCCCCGGCACAGGGCCAAAACGTCAAATCCGGGAGAAAGATCAAATCAGATTAGATCAGAAGCTATTAGAAATCATCTGGTAGAGAACAGTATGCACCCTATACCTGTTCAGAGCTTGTCTGTGATGTATAACCTTACTTATAACCTTAATGTTTCGTTAAACCAAATCGATATTAGCGTATATTGAATTAACAATAACTCATTTTTGTTTACTCTGAATTAACCAACCGTAACAAGGTATAATAGGTTTGTTTTTGCAGTACTTTCTGATGGTTTGCAAACTATCAGAAGCAGCCGTCCAGTTCAGTATCAACAAGCCGTATCGAGTTAAGGAGGTAATATTTTACTGGACGACTGCTTCTGACAGTTTGCAAACCATCAGGAAGTGCTGCAAAAAGAAATCCAATATCAAATGAGCCATAACAAAAAAGGAAAAATGCTCAAATGTAAAAAGTGTTCTTTCATATTTCGTTGTAATCATTCAGGTGTCAGCACAGATCTAACGCGTAAGCGTGGTCTGCCCATGATGTTGCTCTTGTGCGTATACCACAAAAGTCCACTATGTAGCAGAGCACGTCACCAACTTGGTATTTCGCAGTAAATTGTATGGAAGTCTTTGCGACAGAGCACAGTGGTCTAGAATACAATTTTAGCCGCAAAAAAAAATGGGAAAAAAATGTTAACAGAATGAATAGATTAATTCATAACACCAATTTAGACATTCCAAATAACCCATTTCTAACATACAATGAGTAATACGAGGTGTGTAAACTAAATAATGAGACTTATTTTTTTTTTAGTCGAACAGAATTACAATTCAGTGTTGCTCTTCCAAAATAACTTCCTTGGGAAGCCACACAGCGCTGCAGATGGTTCTTCCGTTCCTCATAGAAGTGCTGGAACTCATACAATGGAATAGCCTTCAGGTCGTTTACAGCCGTTTTAATGTTTTTCTATGGTCACAAAATGACGTCCCTTGAGGTGATTTTTCAATCTCGAGAAGAGAAACAAGTCACAAGGACTCAGTCAGGCGAATAAGGAAGCTGAGGAGCCACAGGAATGTTTTTAGTGGCTAAAAACTCGTTTACTGAAATGGCTGTGTGACAAAGCGCATTGTCGTGATGCGACATCCAGTTGTTCTTGATCTTTGGTCTCACACGCATGACCCTTTTTAGAAGTTTTTCAAGAACCTCTCTGTAAAAGTGTTGATTTACTGTTTGGCCTGGAGGCACAAACTCTTCGTAGACAATTCCCTGGCTATCAAAAAAGCCATCATCTTCAAGTTTCATCTTCAATCGACCCTCTTCCTTATGAGAATGCCTTAAACCACCGAAATAACTGGTCTCTTAAAAAAAACACTGTCTCTGTAGGCGTGTTGAAGTTTTGCAAAAGTATCCGTTGCGCTGTGTCCAAGTCTGAAGCAAAACCTGATAGCACACCGTTGCTCAAAATTAATGTCACTCATTTTTAAAACGCACTAGAAAAAAAAAGGTTTATGAAACCAATCACAAATGAATGGCTACAGGGTAGAGCCCAGTTTTTCTTGATGTTTGGTCTCATACGCATGACCATCTTTTGAGGTTTTTCAAGAACCTCTATGTAAAAGTGTTGATTTACTGTTTGGCCTGGAGACACAAACTCTTTTTGGACAATTCCCTGACTGTAAAAAAAGCTAATCAGCAGGCATTTGATCTTCGACTTAAAATTAATTTAGAATCGCGTTTAAACATATTTTCCCTCAAATTTTAAATATATCTCCATTTTATAATTACATCGCCAATTCTAAAATTATAGACTTATGTAGGCAATAAAACCGCCAATAACTTTTTGATATACGTGCTATAGCTTCCTCCACTACGTGGACATGGGTGTTTAAGACATTTTGTAGTTTTCTTTCAACCTGCGCATTCGCCATTTTTTTAGAAAATTTTGGCAACATAACCATATACCTACTCACTCAAAAAGAAAAAAATAGGTGTTATCTAAGGAAATCTGTTGATAATTGAAGATACATGGGAAGTTAAAATAAATAACTGAAACTCAATTTTCTCAAAATCATGGTTTTTGACCTGATTTAAGACCACTGTAACACCTAAACAGTTTCATCCATAAAATTGCATAAAATTATTTCGCAAAAACGGTCGCGAGGGGCTTCACGGCACGCAGCAGAACTTGTGCAAATGTTGATTTGAAACAAAAATAAGTCGTCTTAATCTACATGAGGGTATATCTAGTGAAACACGTACCGGATTTTAAAAATATTGATTTTTGTGTAATTGACATGTTTTTAAAGAAAAAGGAATTTTTTAACGAAAAAATGCAATTATTCATTTAGAAAAATTGTTTAAATTAACTTACCAAAAAATCCGTACTTATTTCACTTCAAAATGTTGCTTTAAAGATGTTAAAGTTTTAAATGAAAATATTGAAAATCGTCGATATAAAAAAAAAATGAGAAATTCGACTTTTTAAAATTTTTTGCCGTCAATCTGCGATCCCAGAAGCATAAAGCTGCCCTTCCACGTTCAAATAGTTCTCCCTCGTCTCCTTTTCTCGCTGATTTAATGCGGGAGCATGCCTCTTTTGCCGCATCGATCAAAGAATGGTCGACATATTTGATGCGCGTAGCATCGGCTACCAAGTAAAAATTGTATGACTGCACACCGATATCCATCTCCAGCATTTTCATAATTTGTAAAATGCTCTTCATACCAATCTTCATACTCTTCATTCTCTTCAGGCCTACACTACCGTACTAGAATTTTTTTTAAATTGAGTGAACATAGTTTCTAACGACATCTAGTAGTGTATTACAAAAATTAATTACATTAGAAATCAGTAGGTAAGACATTACATAGTACCTTTCGAGCAGGTATGTCGTCGGTATGAGTCGCATTAGAGGCTTTCGACATGCTCTGGGAAAAGCGCGAAATCACAAACAAAAAAATGTTTTTCATGTATAAAAGTTTTCGCCTCATATTTTAGAAGATTCAAAGTATGTTTTAAGTCAAAAAACAAAAAATACATTTTTTTAAAAATTCTGCAGTGGTGTGTTACTCCTTAAGAGAAACTACTCAACCGATTGCTCTGTTTTATTTTAATATGTTATTGTACACATTTATAGCTATAGCCTGCACCAAAATCAAAAAGATAAGTAACGAATTTTCCGATTTCAGTCGATTTTCCGACCTCAAAAATGTTTTTTTTTTTAATGGCCGCCAATTTGTTATTTTTCGGTGAAAAAAGTTCCTTTTGGTCCAGGTTATAGCTACTTTAACACTTAATAATTTGCCTTTTTTGTCGGATGTTCCAGACAGCCGAAATTTTTTTTGTCATGTCAACCGTCATTTTTTTTATTTTTTTTTTTGAAAAAAATCGTGTGACCGAAATATCCAGAAAAAATATTTTTGTACTCTTAAAGTGCGAATAAATATACCACCTGCAAAAGGAGGAGGGTGGATTTGGGCGGTTTTTGCCCCAAATTATTTTCGGATGAAAAAATCAGAAAACATTTTTTTTAATAAGTCGATAATAAGTCGATTTTACCCTAAACGGACCACAACATTAATTACTTAACATCTCAAGATTAAGCTAAAAAACGCTTTGTATTGACATACAGTAGATGTAGGCATCTGGAATTTAAATCAGGGGTCTAAAGGTCAACCGGATGTGATTTGTTAGCTGGATCCTTTTTGATTTTTTGAATTGGAACAAAGAACCCGTTTAACCTTGCATTTTCTTTACCTTCTAGCTCTACAGTCTAGCATAATTTTGATTTGAACTTGAAATGACCTTTAATTGACAGCGAGCGATTAAACAAAGCCTGAAATCGAATTCAGAGATGCCAAAAACGCATTTATCTGTTTTGCTGGATTTCGTTGTCAGTTTTTGTTTTTTCAATTTGACCTTCAAATGACCTTGAACTTGTTGTGGTACAGGTTAACGGACTTGGGGTTCGGAATCAGCGACCCCAAAAACCGCAGGATACCCTGATCAAGTCTGGTGAGCAAGCTTGGATATTTTGCATTCATATATCCCGCAAGCGAATAAATTGTAAAACCATCCTCCCACTCCCCCTAAGAGGGGAAGAGGAGTAAAAAGGGGGAAAAGTGATAAATGAGAGCGCATACATTAAAATGGAGTTAGTGTGGTTGTTCCGTCTTTATTCTATATTTTTATTTTATTTTATTCCTCAAGCGTATGCAGCCAACATTACTCAAACATATCATAATCTCCTTTCTCTCTCACTCCAAAAAGGCACAGTACAATAGTGTCAAGTGTGATTTTAACTCTACTCGAAGACAAGACACGCGACTTTTTGCTCTCTCCTACGTTAACATAACGCAGCAGCTATTTTAGTGCACCTACTTGCATACAGTGCATTAGTGACTACTTGGGTTATCCCAACTGCAGGGCACCTTAGTGACGCCGGCCGGCATAAGTGCATGCACACCTTTCCTTAGCTAATGGCAAGCTGATAGGAGCTATTGACCGTAGCTCGGCACACAGCGGTCAAGGGGTAGGTTCCCCTGGTTATGTAAAACTTTGATGGTGGCTTTGGGCGCTAGATATTTTATATAAAAATACCAAAATGTAGTATAAAATAACCAAAGATTTGAAAACTTTCTTGATATACACTTAGAAAGAAAAGTTCAAATTAAAACAATAACACTATATTAAAAATAAAAAATTATACAATCAGTTAAATTGACCCACTAGTTAAATAAAATTACTGATTTTACAATTATACTGACCGGCGGGTACAATGAAACGGTCTTACGTAAGCCAGAGAGAGGTCTGGTAGAGGATGTTCCTGGAGTTGCTCCAGCAGTGCGACTTTCCTCTCCTTGTGGGGTGTCCTTGTGCCGTTTCAGAGTTGTTACATACAAAAGTGAAACAAACAAATGGTTGTTCTACTGAGGTTCCAAACGTGGTATCTGTTAATTTGAAGTTATATAAACCAAAGATAATTAATACTACTAAATTCCAACTCAGGTAAATTAATTAATCTAAATTTTGCATCAATATGACCCAAAAGAAAAGTTAACAAAAACCCCTAATGGCACTTCAAGTTTCCACCACTGTTTGTAAGTAGGCAATCAAGAAAATTCATAAAAAAAATCACAAGTCACTTGCCTTACATACGGCAAACTAAAGAAAAATCTAAAGAAAATAGCACTTTCGTAGCACGAACAGCGAAACTGTGGGCACCTGTAGATACCAAATTAAAGCGGCAATTGCTCAGGTCCGTGAGGTTTCAATAAATAATTACTACTAAATAGAAATTAAAACTCACTTCCTCGAGCAAAATGTTAGGTGAGGTTGCCACGCTCGTTCGTCCCCTTTTCCGTGTCAAATCAAATTTGGTCAACACCACGAAAACGTCCTTTACTGCAGAAAAGGTTTGGTAGGGTCTCTATTTAATTGCACACAGCTTCTTCTCCCAAGCTGGGAATACCTAAAACATCCAGAAACCACAGGGTCTGTTTTCTAACAAAACGATAATTTCGTCCTTACTGGAATCGATCGAAAATTCAGGGTAGGTGAATCTAACCTATCCTGGACACGTGTTTTCCTTAATAAACCAAAAATACTTTACGGAATGCAAAAATACCATTCAGCAACGATAACTGAAACATTAGAATATTTAAATTAAGCAGCAAACATTAAATGCAAAAGTGATTGCAAAGATATAAACAAATTTAATTAATAAATTCTCCACTTCCAACGTGGACTAAACTGGTATCCTTATCACAACCGCTGTTAAGAAGATAGGTCAAGAAGAAGGGACGCTCCTTCGTCGATCCGTATTTATTCGTTTCCAATAACACAAAAAAATTATCGAATATCTGTCAACCGGTCACCACTGATATCGTAAACGGCATTAGTTATTAGTTGCGTTCGTTTAACATTCTGCGGGTGCGTTCGTTTCACTTAGGGTCAACTGGTTGAGGTGTGATTTTACCAATTAATGACATAAAATAAGAATGTGACGGGATTTAAAATAAATACCGTTACATGCATCAGTGGAAGGAAAGCACCCGCGTGCACCTAGACCTTGGAAGACCGCGACCTACGGAAGAAAACGTAAGTGCCTTTTCGCATACAGTCCACTAAATCCCTCTCGCACAGTGGTAGTGCGGTATTTTATCAAGCAAATATAAGTTTGAAAGCGATATGTCTCCCCAAGAACGCTGTTAGCAAGCGATGGCATATTCAGGATTGGGGGGCTTGGGGGGTGGGGATGGTCCATTTAGGGTAAAATCGATTTACCAATGTTAGTAGACATTGAAATTAGACAAATAAAAAAAAATTTCTGATTTTTTATCCAAAAATAATTTGTGGCAAACACCGTTCAAATCGACCCTCCTCCTTTCAAAACCCTGGTGTCTTGATTCCTTCTTTGAAAAAAATGTTAAAAAACCTTTTTTTTTCGTTGTCAAGGTAGAAAAACCCCTTGTCATGTCTTTTTTGCCTGGTCAACTTCGGTGTTATTGTTTTATTGGCTCGGGATAGTGACTGCAGTACCTGACGCGCCGACGATTATGCCATTCCGGGCGATATTAGGTAATCAGTGCCGGTGGTCGAGACGATCCGAGACGTTAGACGCATTACGGCCGTCGAGAAGACCCGACCGACCGATTCAAATGATATCGTTCGCCTTAAATGCTCCGCATATAAGGCGGCGTTGTAATATTCGAAATGTGGGTTTGTAATTTAGATGCCTATTTACTTACTCGTCACGAGACCGCCAGATCCCGGCAAAAAACGGCTACCAGAGACGCCGCTCGCGAACCTCGGGCGTACCGCGAGCATCTGCCTGCGAATTGCGTATTATCCTTTGCTTTGTCGTGATTTAAGGACGATCCGCTCGATGTTCCCTAACGACGGTTATCGGTTCGTATTGCTCTTTTTTTTCAGCGACCGTTCTTATACGCGCGGTAAATTACCGCCGCTAGATGACGCTGAAAAAGGTGCAAGCTGCTTTATGGCTCCGATTGGTACCATGGGGGGTTCCGAGAGAGAGGGAGAGACATAGTATTTAACGAAATGTTTGACTGACATTTAATATGGGCCATTCTGCGGTGGCGGGTGTTACATTTGTACGCATTCTAACTGTTATAATTCCTAAATTAGAACAAAATTGTCTGCGTTTTGAGTATAATTCACTTCCTTTCAATGATACTTTAATTAAAACAAAAACGTATTAGGAATTACTCAGGCGTTTAGGTTTAAGCCCTGTGACGGGTGTTACTTGTACTTTGGCAAAATATGCTACCTTGTTGGCTAAACATCAGAGTTCAGCTAAATTAGAAGTTTTTGCAACAAAACGAATAGATAAGTAGAGAGATAAATGATCTTCATTTCTGATAATTGTAAGGGATTTGCGGATATATTGTTTTTTACATTTTTTTTTTGCAAGCAAAACTTGTGACGGGTGTTACGAGTGCAAATAAAACAAAAGCTTAGTACACTTTGAGGCTTTATTTATTAATAAATACTATTAAAACTAGTATTATAAGATTTTAGATATATTCTGTTCTGTAATTTTTATTGTTTTTCCCCGGTTACAATTTTGTCAATAAAATGAGTTGTACTTCTGATTCATTCAAATTTTTTCACGACAAATAATAACAATTGACAGTAGCCAGAGTAAACGAAAATGGCGGTCTGTCAATGTGATTTACGTCAAAAAGTGTGGCCACTTTAATGTTTTTTTTCTCTATACTACACTACCTAATTGAAACCATCTGAGTTTGAAGAAAATATTACGAAAATCGGCGAAAATATTGATGAATTTCTTTTGAATTATGGAAATTGAGAATATAATACCTGTTAATTTTCTATTTTAGCATATATATTCGAAAATTATTTTTTTTGCTCCTTGGTATCGATTACCGCGGAAAGGGCCATATACTAACAATCTGAACTGGTCATCGATGTGTCGACTTTTATTGTTGACCTAAAATATGTGTGCAGTGGATAATGGAAAAATCCTAAAACAAAATCATAACTACCCCCTCCACCATAATTTCTGTAAAATCGAAAATTGACTGTGAATGAAAAGGAAAGGTTACATTGCAGTTACATAATCCACTGCAATGTAACCTCTGTTACATTGCAGTGGATTATGTAGCATTTCGTAAATTTCTTCTGTTGATATTTTAAAGTCGTGATTATTTGAAAAGTAAATTTAGACTTTGAGAATATTTTAAAAGGAAATTTAGAAATGTATGAATTCAGAATCTTTGAAGAGCAACTTTTGATGTTTACCTAGCTAGATATAGATGATATAGTGTCGTCTGTTAAATATTTGCTGAAAATATGTACAAATCATCAGTAAATAAATCTTTATAAGGCGATTTTCTTGAAACACTCTTTTGAATTTGGCGTGCAGCGTAAATCTAACAATTTACATGCTAATGATTTACAATTAGGCTTCAAATACTCCTCATTGCATGTTCTTTTTAAGTATACGATGTGTGTAAATTAAGTAAGGATTTTTTTAATTTTTTTTTTATTCGAATAGAATTACAATACAATTCAGTATTGTTATTTCAAAATAACTTCCTTGGAAGCCACACAGTGCTGCAGATGGTTCTTCCATTCCTCATAGCGGTGCTGGAACTCATATAATGAAATAGCCTTCAGCTGGTCGGTTACAGCCGCTTGAATGTTTTCTAAAGTCCCACAATGACTTCCCTGGAGGTGATTTTTCAATCTCGAGACGAGAAAAAATTCGCAATGACTCAAGTCAGGCAAATAAGGAGGCTGAGAAGCCACAGGAATGTTTTGATTGACTAACAACTGGTTTACTGAAATAGCTGTGTGACAAGGCGCGTTGTCGTGGTGCAACATCCAGTTGTTCTTGATGTTTGGTCTCACACGACCCTTTTTCAAAGTTTTTTTAAGAACCTCTCTGTACAAGTGTTGATTTACTGTTTAGCCTTGAGGCACAAACCCTTTGTGTACAATTCCCTGGCTACCAAAAAAAGCAAATCAGTATGCATTTGATCTCCGACTTGCTCATTCTTGCTTTTTTGGAAAGCTTGAAGTGTATCATTCCATGCTTTGGCGCTTGGTTTCCAGGTGATACTCAAACACCCAAGTCTCATCACGAACACGTTCCATAAAATGGGGATCATTTTCAATCGATTTCAAAAAAGTCAAGACACCTTTCTCTCCTCATATCCTTTTGTTTCTGCGAAAGATTTTTTGGAACCATTTTTGCGCAGATTTTTCTCATCTCCAATTCATTAGTCAGAATCTCATGAACAGTGGTGTGATTGAAATTTAACTCTTCCCCGATCATTCTTGTCGGCAACCAACGATCTGAAGACACAACACCCCGTATTCTATCTACATTTTCATCGGTTCTTGAAAATGAAGGCCTTTCGTTGCGTGGTTCATCTTCAATCGACCGTCTTCATCAAACCTCCAAAAAAACCTGAGCTCTTAAAAAAACACTGTCTCCGTAGGCGTGTTGAAGTTTTGTAAAAGTATCCGTTGCGCTGTTTCCTAAAGCAAACCCTGATAGCACACCTTTGCTCAGAATTAATGTCACTAATTGTTAAAACCCACTAGAAAAAAAACGGTTTACGAAAACAGTCACAAAGAACGAACAAATGATTCTAACAAGTTCAAACTTGTACTGAAGGTGCACTACATGTTAACCTACCGCCCTTCCAAGTCCCGTCTCCGCAGTGTTACTAGATCGGGTGCTATGTTGCCGGTCTCATTACTTAATTTACACACCTCGTATTTCTGTTTTTCGACACGAATATGTTGTTTTTTTTTTGTACCGTTTTTATATAAGAAAACCCCAGAATGTGATTTTTCAAATAAGCGTATATTCCTTAAAATGCGACATTTTTACATATCCATATATCCATATATGTCCTATATATGACTACATATGAATATGTCCTACATTTGACTTTGGCGCCACCTACAAAGTTATCATATTCATGTAATATCATGAATCATTTTATTTGTAACTACAAATTATACTCAATAAAACTGTAAACACCATTTTTTGTTTTATAACAAAAAAAAAATTATTAAAAACCCGCAATTTTTGAACCGTCGAAGGTGGTATGCCTCCTTAACACTTTTCTGCATATTTTGAAGCATATTATCCACCCCAAGGTTTGTGGCACTTTTATAACTCCGTATCTAGTTGACGAGAACACATTTTGACCCAAAAATACTTTAAAAGATGTGCCATATAAAAAATTGATCCTCAAATATCACAGAATCATGGTTTGCCATTCAACACTTCGAAAATGATGAAGAATTTAAAACGGGACTTTATGAAAGACCCTTTATTAACCACATCAGTAAATAATTCATTAAGACTGATTAACTAGCATCACCTAAGATATTCAAAGTGTAAACCAAATGGGCTCCATCCATCTTTCTTCGGCATGACTAATAGAGGGAAGAGGGAGTCGACCATCTCGGTCCGCTGTCGCAGATTTACGGTCGTCAACATTTCTCAATGCCGCATTATAAGCAGTAGCCAATACCCTATATAGTGCTTGTCCTCAAAATTTTTATCTCTCCTTCATACCTTGTTTGTAGCTGCCTTACGCGAGTCTCTTTAGATTTATCGCCAGCGGACGCTGAGGATATTTGCGAGCATCGTCTATCCGCGCGCTGAATTGTCAGTTTCCTTTAAATATGTTAGCATCTTCTGACTTGTTTTGTGCTCGAAACGCCAGCCATTGAATTTAAAGAGGATCTGCATAACAGTCCCCATTAACATATGGTGAGGTATCGTATAATAGTTCTGAATGAATACATTACAATAAATAAAACATCTACACGGTTCGGGTATTTTACTTCTTATTACAGGAGCATTCTTAACGTTACCTACCTGTTTTAATACATTGCAGTCCATTGGTTCTGAATCGTTGTTTAATAGTAACCATTCATATTATCTTGATAATTTGTAAATTGTCTTTGTTGGCAGAACTCTATCTAGTTCTTTTACTTGAAAGTTAGTCTTTTTTCCTTTTTAGGAGCTTTCTCTAGTACCGGGAACAATGCAGCCTATTGTCTTATTGTACCCAACTCCTATATTGCTCCATCCACTGCTGCCCTTCACAAAACAATACAAGTCCACGGGAAATGTGCTGTGTATCTCCAGGGGCACTCTTGTATTGAGTGACATTAATTTTGAACAACGGTGTGTTATCAGGTTTTGCTTCAGACTTGGACACAGCACAACGGATACTTTTGCAAAACTTCAACACGCCTACGGAGACAGTGTTTTTTCAAGAGCCCAGGTTTTTCCGTGGTTTAGGCCTTTCTCAGAAGGAAGAGAGTCGATTGAACATGAACTAGGCAGCGGAAGGCCTTCATCTTCAAGAACCGATAAAAATGTCAATAGAATACGGGATCTTGTGCGTTCAGATCGTCGGTTGACGACAAGAATGATCGGGGACGAATTAAATTTGAAACACGCCACTGTTCATTAAATTTTGACTAACGAATTGGGGATGAGAAAAATCTGCGCAAAAATGGTTCCAAAAAATACTTTCGCAGGAAGAAAAGGACATCAGGAGAGAAAGGTTTCTTGACTTTTTGGAATTGATTGAAAATGATCCCCATTTTATGGAACGTGTCATTACTGGTGATGAGACTTGGGTGTTCGAGTGCGACCCGGTAACCAAGCGCCAAAGCATGGAATGGCAAACTTCAAGCTCTCCAAGACCCAAAAAAGCAAGAATGAGCAAGTCGAAGATCAAATGCATGCTGATTTGCTTTTTTGATAGCCAGGGAATTGTCCACAAAGAGGTGGGCCTCCAGGCCAAACAGTAAATCAACACTTTTACAGAAAAGTTCTTGAAAAACTTCGAATAAGAGTCATGCGTGTGAGACCGACCATCACGAACAACTGGATGTTGCATCACGACAATGCGCCTCGTCACACAGCCATTTCGGTAAAGCCATTCGAGTTTTTAGCCAGTAAAAGCATTCATGTGGCTCCTCGGCCTCCTTATTCGCCTGGCTTGAGTCCTTGTGACTTTTTTCTCCTCCCGAGATTGAAGAATCACCTCAAGGGACGTCATTTTGGGTCGGCTGCAACCGACCAGCTGAGGGTTATTCCAGTATATGAGTTCCAGCACTGCAATGAGGAATAGAAGAACCGTCTCCACCGCTGAGAAAATTTCTATTCGAATAAAAACATTTAAAAAATCAGTCTCATTACTTAATTTACACACCTCGTATGCCTCATAGTCTGATGGAATATGGAGAACGGTCTCTGAAAATTTAAATCAGGGATTATTTTCAGCAATTTTCCATATCTGGTTTATATTTCTTATTTTAGTTTCACTTTACTAACCAATGTCTATCTCTAAAATGAACGGTTCTCAAGATATTTCAATTTAATAATATCTATATAATTAACAACCTCATGATATATTTTTTTAAATTGCGGTGTTCTAAAATTATATGAATAATATTTTTAGCACTTAAGCATGAAAGGTTAAATTTATTGTCAAGTATATTGGATATAAGGCTAAAAAATACAGGGTCTTCAAGGTATATCAAACTTAAATATGTTAAAAAAGGTAAACTTAAAGATGGTCAAACTTAAATAGTTTTGCCTTGTTACTAAATTTAAATTCAAGGTAGGTACTATATTTTATGTTTTGCTTCCTTTTTCATTACTCTTTATTCCAGCCATAGAATTTTACCATAGCGGAAGTTATTAATTTTTATGTAAAGGTTTGAAATTGCAACTAGTTTTCTTAAAACTATTAGTATATACTTATATACTTAACTATATAAGCTATATACCTATATAGTTAAGTAATATTATATATTACTTAACCCTTTATTTTAGAGATATCTAGATGTCGGTAATTGAAGTAATGAAATCTACTTTGAATAAATAATGTCTAAATAATATTTACTTTGAAGTTTCATATAGACATATAAACGGACTTAAATACATTTATATATATGTCTAAATAGTAATATTTTTTTGCACAACATTCATGGTCTAAATTAATGGTTCAATTAAGATATATGTATGTTACAGAAAATTAGCATTGTTAAAAATAATAATAATAAAAATGTTCTTTATTGGATACATAAAAATAATATTACATATCCGAAGGGCTATCGACCGAGTCCTTCCGCCCACATTGGTTTAATAATTGATGTGATTAACATTTTTTATATAAAGAACTGAAATACATACATATATATGAAAAAAAAAAAAAAAAAAAAAAGAACAAAAATTGTAATGTGAAGAAAAAATATATATATATATATAATAAAAAAAAAAATAAATAAATAAATATAAAAAATAAATAACTGCTATTCTGCTGCCATATTGTGTTTTTCAAACAAAGTTTGCTCTGGGAATTTAAATCTTGACCGTCTGTTTGGGTTCTCTCTTGCATTGTGATTGAAGAATGTCTCTGTTGTGTGGTTGTCGAGCAAATTTGGAAGAAAGAAATAGCTGTAGCCTGTCGTGATCGGGGTTACTGTGTTTTGATACAGAGTATTTGGAGGGTTGTGACTGGGTTGTTGGGATGTCTATTTTAGTTATTATACGAAGAGGGAGCGGTTTTAAGTATTTTGGCTGGTTTCCGACAGTTAATAAACAAAGCAAATCAGGTGGGTTAGGGTTAATTTTATACAACCTTTAGCTTTCTTAATAACTAAAATCTTTCTCTGTTCTTAATTTTTTGACGTGGAGGTGTGGATAAGTTATTTGGTCTTGACTAGTACCTTATTTGGATGTCTTCTTATGTTGGAAGAAAAAAGGTATATTAATATTAAAGTGTTTGTAGGGTTATAGTTGCTTTATTAACTTTATTTTTTAGTTTAAAAAGGGGGGTTCAAATTAGGTAAACTATAAAGTCTCTTTTTTTTATAAAATCTTGGTAAAAATAAATAATTAATTAATTCCTTTTTTTAAAGTTTGTGATGTGAGTAAAAGTCTGGATCTAGTTTTTTAATAATAATCCTTTCCATTTTTTGATTCTAATATTTTTAAGTTGTCTGTCTTAATTATAATAATTTTAATGGATAAGTGTTAAATTTTAAATCAATATTATTTATTTCTCAGTTCTTATTATTTTTAAATATAGGAGGGTAGTGGGGTGTACTTAATTTTTGTTGGGAATAATATATTTTAGGGGATTGAATATTTAATAATATATAGATGTATATATATGAAGGTTATAAACGATTTGCTCTGGAGAAGTGTTTTTTTGTTGTATTATATTTGGGTTATCTCTTGGGCATTGTTAATATCTAATAAAAGTGTTTGCTGCAAATTTAAAAGTAACTTAATCTTATTTTTTTTTGTCTGCTCTGAAAACTTTTTTCTTGTTCTTTTTTATTGAAAACATTTTGTTCACGCAATTACTTGATCTATTCCCTATAACCCCTAACTCTGAAACTGACAGCGCAGAAAGCTAGTCAGTTTGTTGTGAAACCTTTGTCTGACGTTACAGCTTAACTTTTTTAAAATTAGACGTCATAAGCCTGTATTTAGTGTTTGCTGAACATTTATTAAATATTGAAATAAATGCGTGATTTTACCCCAACATCACATTTTTTTTATATTCTTTTATAATTCTGTTTGAAGATCTGTACATTTAATAAAGGTTATGTATGACCTATAAACATACAAGCCATAAGACTAATATACTTTGGTGAATGTGTAATACAATTATTATGTTAGTCCCAATTAGACAATGAAAACAGCTAGTTTTAATTTCACAATAGCTATTAAGTGATTTATTTTTATTATAATGTTGAACGTGTGACAAAGGTAGAACTTATTGTTTTTGTAAACGTTTTTTGAAATAAAGGAATAGTGGCAACACCGTTAAGAGCTACTGAATGCTTGTGCAATAAACGTAAATATTACTTGACATAAAACCTGGGTAACTGTAAATAAATAATTATAAAACTTAATCACTTCTATACGATTATGTCATAACCATAACCACTCTTATCTAACTAATTATCATTTTATTGTTTAAAGAATAATTAATTCTGATTTCAGATATCACCAGCACCTTCGCCATTTTTGAAACATATCTACTAAAAATAAATGTAATTAGGTGTTGAAAGTTATCCGTTATTATCCATCGGTTTCAAACTGACATTTCTATATTGACTGTAGTAATATAATAAATATACTCTCACATATCCTGAATAAGTTCTTGTGTACCCATTAGATATGGAAATTTAATAACATAACACAATATTTACGAAACTGAAACTAAATTATTGGTCAAAACAATTTTGGTACATTATAATTAGGTAGATATGGTTCTGTATATTTTATTGCAACCGGTAAACAAATTAATTCACTCTTTTTATAGAAGGTCGCTCTCTTGATTTTTTTAATGAAAACATATTGCTATTTAGCTCTTCAAAGTAGGTGAGTGTGATATTTTGTGACTTAATATGACTAGATTCGAATTATGGGACAAATTTTATTATTCCTACATAAAACATTTTTGTTATCCCTACATATTCCTATATCACCACTGAATAGCTCAACTATTGTGGATGAGCAAGCACTGATATCGTGATTTGTGATGACTCATTTCATTAGTTGTTGGTTGGACTATAAGTTTCATTTACTTTTTTTATATTGCAGGTTACAAAGAGACTGCGTTTGCACACGCCATAGCGTCAGCCGGCGTGGCAATATCCGTGGCAAAGGGCTGTAGCTCTGGCCGTCTGCTGAACTGCGGCTGTGATTCGAAGATATACAAAATGAGGAAACCTCGGTCCATGTGGCGAACCGCGTCACGTACCACGTGGAAATGGGGAGGGTGTTCCCATAACATTCGCTACGGTATCAAGTTCTCCAAGATGTTCCTAGATTCAAGAGAAAAGGCTGAAGATATACATTCTAAAATCAATTTACATAACAACCAAGTGGGAAGAATGGTATGCATATACATATTGATATGATCTATTCTTGTTCAATGTAATACAACAACCAGTGGCGGCTCATCATGGGAGGCAGAGGAGGCAGTGCCTCCACTGTGAAAATTACAAATAAGTTTTTTTTATTATAAACCTACTCTACTTTAATTTTATTTAATAAAATTAAAATTTAATATACTACCTACAAATTATAATTACCTTTAATTTTTAAATTCATATATCGGGTAAAAAATTAATTTCTAAAAATAAATATATTAATAAACATATATCAAACGAGTTCCTGCACTACTATTAGCAACATATTAGCCCTCATAAATGAACAGTCTAAGTAAAACTTTAATTAATCAGGGTAAGCCGGCTCGTAGTTTTGATAATACGTGCTATGATAAATGCAAATGTTGTGCAAAATGTTGTGCAAAAAAATTATATGTACAAAAAAAGTGGTTCGTTAACTTTAAATTATGTTGCTCGTGTATATTATTTTCAAATCGTGGAGAAGATGCTTGGACATTTGGATTTGATGTTTGAAGTCTGGATTTGGTAAAATCTTAAAACTTTATCTCGTTCAGTTGACACATTCAAAAGTCAGGAACATATTAGTTGTGTTTGTATCACCTTTTGGGAAAACTAAATTTTATGAAAGTGATCATTTCAGCTCGTCAAATCTAAATTGACGCTGTCCTGGCAAAAATCCGTATTTTGTTTTACTGCATCTTTTAATTGTAAAATAATTTGACGGAAACTATACCCTCCCGATGGTTTTGCTGAACCAATAAAATAGGGAAGGGGGGGAAAGGAAAACAGAAGGAAAAAACAGGAAGGGGGAAAAAAAAAAAGGAGGGGGCAGGGGAAGGGGGGGGGGGGAAGGGGGCAAAACAAAAGGGGCAGTTGGTTTTGAAATTTTTTTTTTTTTTTTTTTCAGGCCCACCGGCCACAAAGGGGGAAAAGGGAAAATCTAAAAAAAAAAAAAAAAAAAAAAAAAAGGCCAAAAAGGAAAAAGGCAACATTCAAAAACAACAAAAAAAAAAAAACAAAAAAAAAAAAAAAAAAAAAAAAAAGGTTAAAATTATAGAGAAAAAAGGAAAGGGGGGGAAAAGGAGAGGGAGAGGGAAAAAAAAAATTTTTAAAAAAAAAAAAAAAAAAAAAAAAAAAAAAAAAAAAAAAAGAAAAAAAAAAAAAAAAAAAAAAAAAAAAAAAAAAAAAGGAAAAAAAAAAAAAAAAAAAAAATAATAAAACAAAAAAAAAAAGGGATGGAGAAGAGATTAAAAGGAATAAAAAAAAAAAAGGAACAAAAAAAAAAAAGGGAAGGAGAAGAAAAAAGGGGAAAAGGGGGAGAGCAAAAAAGAAACAACAAAAAAAGGGGGGAATTTAGGAGGGATTTGAAGGGGGAGGGGGGGAGGCAAGGGCAGAGGAGGACAGAGGGAACCGGGGCCCCCGAGAACCAGAGCAGGGGAGCGGGCCAGGGGGGGGGGGACGCCCCCCGGGGGGGGGGGGGACGGCCGCGGAGGCCGGGGGGGGGGGGGGGGGGGGGGGGCGGGAAGGGGGGAGGAGGGGGCGCCACGAGAACAAACAAAAAACAAAAAAACAAACAACCCAGGGGACGGGGGCGGGGGGGGGGGGAAGGGGGCCAGCGACCCCCGGCCCCAAAAATTAAAAAAAAAAAAAAAAAGAAGGAAGGAAAGAAAGGGAAGGGAGAGAGAGGAGGGGAGGGCGGCGCGGGGGGGGAGGGGGGGGGGGGGGGGGGGGGGGGGGGGGGGGGGGGGGCGGCCCGAGGGCCCGAGAGGAGGAAGCCCAAAATATAAAAGGGAGGGGGGGGGGGGCGGCGAAAGCACCCAAAAGGACAAAGGGAAGAGGGAGAGGAAAAGAAGGGGGGGAGGGAGGAGGGGGAGGGAGAGAGGGAGGAGGAGAAAAAAGGAAAAGGGGAAAAAAAAAAAAAAAAAAAAGGGATTATTTAAAACAAAGGGAGGGGGCGCGGGAGGGGGGGAGGAGGAAGGGAGAAACACCACCCAACAAAACCCCCAACACACCCAAAGGAGAGGAACAAATTTTTTTTGAACGCGGACGGGAAGGGAGGACGGCAAAAAAAAAGGGGGAAACAGGGGCGCATTTTTTTTAAAAAAAAAAGAAGGAGGAATTCTTTCTTGGGCTCTGGCCCCATTAGGTACATTATGTTAGACAAATGTATTTAATATATATTTATTGACCAAGTAGAGATCATTCTCATAACTATGCGACATATTACTAACTATGTTTACCATCACAAAAATTTAGGAAACAAAAATTTTTACAAAATAGTTTGCCTCCCCCCAAAAAAAAAGCACGAGCTGTCACTGACAACAACTATTGTTGTGTTACATTGAACCAAAAATTCGGTGAACATACAATAGTAATGTATGTACATCCTGGCCATTGTTGATTTATTATTTTTCGTTCGATTCGCTTATGAATTGTGTGCCAGACACCCCATTCGTACAAGATTCATAAAGAACTTATTACTCGATAAGACATTTCTGAAACCGATATCCATTTCATCAATTTTAAAATCCGATATGACATTTCTGAATCCGAATAATTTCATCAATTTTAAAGCTATAAAATCGGACGAAGAGTCAAAATGTGGGGGAAAATAAACAATCTAACCGAGACCATTAGAAATATGTCGGGAGAACGTGAACGGGCATTTCGACGACCTCTTCGTAAGTAGAAACGTCGATCCGTTTGGGTCGCTTGTTAAAAAGAAATACAATGTGTTGAAATGCAAATAATGCGCTTTTGTAATGCAAACATTTTCATATTTTTCGTTCAATTCCCCCGAAAAAAATTCTGATATGCATCACAAAAATGCGCGGTTGGGGAAGAAAATGTTCATTCCTCTCAACTTTGTCCGAATGACAGTAAGGCAAAAAAATACAAGAGGAGAATTGGAACCTTCGACGTAGAAACTTGAATACTTGACACTTGAACACGTTTTATCACTTGACGCCGAAATGCTTCACCAATCATGTTGACATCAATAGAAAAATCATCATTAAAACTGATGACTAAACAATTTGTAAGTGGTAAAATGTTCAATTGTTCCAAAAAAAAAAAAAAAAACAGATAAAGAAATATTTAACTTATTATGGGTACTTGTGGCAGGAATAAGTAAGACCCCCAATATTGGCCTTTAGGAGCACTTGGCTCAAATTTTGACACCATTCAGTGGGTCAAAGTACCTCGGAAATGATACAGCTTGTCAAAATAACACTGTTTAAATGCGGTACATAACTTGAGTGTATGATGACAAAGATTTCTTAGACTGGAAAAATGGTCATTTCCTTAGAGTTCTAGTCTGTTCTGGGTGCCAAATAGAACCCAATAAACCCCGGAATCATGTTCAGCATCCCCAAAAATATGAGAAAACACATGTTGATTACATTTAACACATTATCAGGCGTTAGTAGAGCATTTACTTACAGGACAAAGATTTGTGATTTTCCGGCAGTTTGGGCCAAGTCGAAAAAAAAAGATCTTTGTTTTCGGCAGTCAAGGGGTTAATAAGTGTTACTTCCTCCGTCCCAAATTAGTTTTCACATTTGCCGTACTCGTATTAATGTTGTCCCAGAATAGTTGTCACATATGTAAAAAAATACCTATTTCCTACAAACACGATGTAGTGAAAATGGACCATTTGATATAAACAAACATGTTTAACAATAGATTGACTAACTTTACTCTTTGCATTATTTGAAGACTTGATGAATTAAGGAGACTAGGGAGGGTTGATATTTCGAAAAAATCGATTATCTGTGTTTTGGATATTCCGAAACTGTGATCCTTTAGGAATATCTTCCCGTTTGTTTTTTGAAAAATTCCCAGAATTGAGGTCAAGAGAGCGTAAAACGTAGCGTGGCGCGTGGCTGCGCATTATTCTGAGGTTATTCTAGGGTTCTCTTGATTAAACACATAAAAGATCTTTATTAAACATTACAAGACAGTAATCATGCGGTCGGATCTAGGACATATATGATTTTCTTGGCAGATTAACTTTAGGCCTATACATTTAAGCCTATTTTCTTGTGTCTAATGGCTTATATTCCTTTGCCTATTCACCTACTTTATTATGAAACACTGGAGAAAAAACGGACTGAAATTTTGAAAATTAAAAACGTGTTTCAGTGTTAGGAGTAGGGTTCGGAAAGTTTGCTGTCACGCGTGTTAAACTAAGTTAGACTATCCTGCTCTCTCGCGACGGGATGACATACCGCGGGTACATACGCGGGTCCTGGAACGTTATCGGGAAGGGGTCAATACCGTACATAGCACGGGCAAGAAATTCACGCGTATATAATTTACAAGACGCATAAAAAATACAGTTTATATTTTCATTATCATAGAGTTTTAAAGTGCCGAGCCCTGCGTTGCGGCACACATTTCCGGACCTTGATTATGAGTTAGTTTTGTTTAGAATTGTTATTTTTCACGCCTACTTAATGGTAGATATCCGAATATGGATACAGTCGTTTATTAAATAAAATAAATGACATGTAAGAAACTTCATGGATTTCCATATTCACGCTTTTCTTTTCTGTTTGTATAGCAATTAATCATACTTTGAGGTAAGAGTCTAAGAGAGAACATATTAGAGCTGCGTATTCTCAGTAATCGATTTAATTAGGGTCGTCGAGACTTTTCAAGGCACAAGAACGCGTGCTGCTTCCACCTTGCGATTGGATTATAATAGCGTGCCGTATTGTGTGTAATGACGACCATTATGTGGCCGGACAGTCGCACAATGTCATGATTAATGACAGCGCTCAACAGGTCGTAACATAACTGTCTCGATTACGATCTGTGTGTTATTATTACCTCGATTATAATCATAATGTACCGCCATATTGGTGCGCTTGTAAATCTACTCGAATATTGTCTTTGATTCAACACAAAGATACATGTACCGGGTGTCTAGGAAGATAGGCTCCATTTAACCTTTGAATTCCCGAAGATACGAAATCAACGTGCATGCCCATACTTATTGATGCACAAAGCAAGAAAATCAATGTGTAAAATATTTTTTTAATACATTTTAGGTTCTGCTCGAAGTTAAACATATACACGGTGGAGACTTTAACTGGAATATATTCGCTAGCGGGGTGGTGAATGATTTTTCAAAAAAATTCCCGAGACACGTCAACTTTTAAATGTATTTACCTACATTTTGCAAGTAATATGAAAAATATAGCCCTTCAGGGGTGGCTGAAACCACCCTCCACATGATTTTTTCAAATGCAACCCTATGGCTTGTGACCCCTCATTGTAAAGCTGGTGGAAAGAGGAATCCAACGCACTGATCAAATTTTAATTTTTAGTATGTTTGTAGGGTTGCATACAATTAAAACAATTAAATTTATTTTCAACGTAACAATTGTTCAAAATGTGCAACATTCATTTGTTGGCAGCATCCCAGTCTGTGGTAGGTTTCGTTCCTTACATTATGCAACATTTGCGGTGTTATTTTTCCGATTTCCTCTCTTATCCTTTCCTGCAGATCTGCTATGTTGTTGGGTTTCTGAATGTAAACCCTACTTTTAAGATGTCCCCACAAAAGAAAACCAGTGGTGTAAGATCTGGAGATCTTGCTGGCCACTCAATATTACCTCGCCTCCCAATCCACCTACCGGGAAAAATTCTGTCCAGATACTGACGAACAATGACAGCATAATGTGGTGGGGCCCCATCAAGTTGGGGTTTAAGGGGTTTGGAAATAAATAACATAGCACTGGCATTAGTTCGTGCTGGAGTAAACGCAAGTATCTTGCTCCATTAAGAGTGTCATCAAAGAAAAATGGTCCTACAATTCTATCTTGTATTATTCCGGCCCACTCATTAGTTTTCTGTGGGCGCTGAGTATGAAGTTCCCTCATCCAATGGGAGTTCTCTTCAGCCCAGTAACGACAATTTTGGCGATTTACGTGCCCATTTAATGTAAAAGTAGCCTCGTCAGAGAAAACTATCCACTCTAAAGATAACTGGTTTTGATCAATACAAGTCATCAATAAATCGCAAAATTCCACTCGTCGATCTGGATCATCTTCAAGTAGCTCTTGAACAGCTTGCATTTTATATGGGCGTTTTTTCTCATATTTAAGTATTTTTAAAACTGTTTTGTGATTAAGATTACTATCACGGGCCAGTTGACGGGCTGGAGTGATTGGATTTTCTTCTAGAGCAAGCAACAAATTCAACTTCGTGTCGTCATCAACAACAGCCTGCCTCTTACTCGGTACTTTCCTGACATGACCCATCTCTCGATATTGTGCCTCAATTTTACTAATGGTACCTTGATTTAGTGGTGGCAAGTCAGGATGCGTTTCTCGAAACAAGCGAACAACTTCGCATTGAGTTCGCGCCCTATCACCATATCCAATCATCATCAAAATTTCGATTTTTAGTGATTCAGTTAAATAAGACATTTTCACCAATTTGAAATAACACTTCATTTCAAACTCTGAATACAGCATACAAACTAAATTACTCTTTGCGGCCGTGTAAAAACACTAGCAAAAAATAACAAATATCAGTTGTGGCAAAAAATTGCTTGGAATTTTTTGTGGGGACATATGAAAAGTAAGGTTTACATTCCAAAACTAAACAACACACATTTTGAGTACGAAATTGTTGCGTTAAAAATAAATTAAACTATAAAATTACGTTTTAATTGTATGCAACCCTACAAACATACTAAAAATTAAAATTTGATCAGTGCGTTGGATTCCTCTTTCCACCAGCTTTACAATGAGGGGTCACAAGCCATAGGGTTGCATTTGAAAAAATCATGTCGAGGGTGGTTTCAGCCACCCCTGAAGGGCTATATTTT
Source organism: Aromia moschata (assembly GCA_029963805.1). Lineage (NCBI taxonomy): Eukaryota > Metazoa > Arthropoda > Insecta > Coleoptera > Cerambycidae > Aromia > Aromia moschata. The sequence goes on along the minus strand of JAPWTK010000048.1, from coordinate 1,679,061 downwards.
TTCACATTACTTGCAAAATGTAGGTAAATACATTTAAAAGTTGACGTGTCTCGGGAATTTTTTGAAAAATCATTCACCACCCCGCTAGCGAATATATTCCAGTTAAAGTCTCCACCGTGTATAATGAAAATTAAATAATCGTAATTAACTTTTAAAATGAAACTTTATTAACATCTGTAAGGACATACATAATAATCGTTAAAACATGGGACATGGCAGCTGTGAAAAAAGATCTACGAATTGAATCATTTGTAGTCCACGTCTCACGAGTCGACTCTTTTCTGCACCGCAATGCACCGGCCTTCAAAAGAATTCCAAAAAAAAAACAGTCAAGTTCCGATTTTTCAAGGGGTTCCGACACGGTTTGCTTAGTAAGATTCTTATCATTCCACATATCGTAATACCTGCAAGCTTCCTCGTTGGAATACTGGCATATTTGTTCTTTCATTGCATCGGTGATAAATATATTGAAATTATCTTGGATTGGTTTTGCTTGTCGACTGTAATCAGTAATCCCTGCTTTTGCTCTCACAATATTTCTCTTCAGTCCTTTTACTTTTTTTGGAATCGGTCTACCATTCCACTGCAAACCAGACTTTGAGGTGTAAGCCGGTGAGCTTAACTCTTTAAAATTTGCATCGATGTCTGAAGGTTCTTTATCAGAGTCCTCTTGCACCTGTATTTCTAAATTGTCTTCCTCTTCAGAAACGTATTCAGTACACAAATCATGTCTTTCTTCATTATTCGTTAAACTAGAGTCGGTGTCATATTCGACTTCTGAATCGCTCAAATCTATATTATCCGCTATTTCTTCTAATTCTTTCTGAGTCAAAGGCTTGTACTTCCCACTCATGTTTACTTGACACAACAAAGTTAGATTTACAATTAGGAAAATATGATGCCCCTTAATGCCCAATCGGGGTACCTGGAAGACCTCAGAGCGCAATACTGAAGAATTACTACAGTAATTCTACAGAATACCGCCCGTAATACGTCTATAACTCGCAGCGATCAAACGCCAACTGAATAAACATACGCACGAAATGCCAACAAAAGCATAGTAAAACGGACAGTTGCCAGATTTAAAAAATGAACCATATATTCCAAGAAAACTGACGCTTGAGTCCCTGAGAGACCCCGTTCGGTTAATAATATGTAAGGGTTAATCGTTTTGGAAAAAGATAGGGAAAGACATAGGGTTCTCACTACGGCAAGTGACTCGAAATGTGGAGTATTTTAGCATTTTTCACGTTTTCCAATGGCCAACTAGATATGAGAAATAAATTGGATGTTTGTATATTTAAATGGGACAGTCTGTATATTTTTTCAATAATTTTAATTCAAAAGTTGTTCTGAGTATGTACAGAGGCACAAATATAATTCACACTTGAACACTTTTCACAACTTAACACCGAAACACTTATTTTGTACTCAATGTGCGTTTCGCCAATCATCATCAGGAGATGATTAAGACTATTTCAATCATTTGAAGTTTTAATCATCTCCTGATGATGCCCATCATATGGTTGGCGAAACGCGTGTTAAATGCAAAAATTGTTTCGGCGTTAAATGGTGAAAAGTATAAAAGTGTGAATTAGTTTCTACAAAAAAAGTTCCAAATCTCTCACTGTAGGCATCAACATAATTATTTTTTATTGACTTGAACTCGAAAATTCTCTTTTTGTTTAAGTGCAATGTCCCATTAAGTTTGGTACCATTGAAATGACGGATTTTCATACATTTTAAAAACATAATGTAACTCGGATATTCCCAGTTGATAAAAATGAGTGAAATAACCTTAATATCGCACCTTAGATTAAAAATTTGATGAACACTTATTTTTAAAAAGTTTTCACACTAAAATATAATGTTTTGTTTAATATAACTATTTTTATATAATTTTCCTGCATTGTAGTGTCGGAACATATTCTATAGTTTTTTGTTTTTTGATTTTTTGAGCGTACGTTGCCACGACCAGTAGTCTTACTGCATTTCTTCTCGTTAAATGTGAGCTATTTGGCGTGTACATAGAAGGAAAATCATCGTTCCACATCTACTAAAGTTAAAGGTGCAAATTCAAAATAGTTCACATGGTCAAAGGACGACACACCGCGCACATTATTTCCACGAATTTCGCACAGTTGTTTGTATGACTAACAGTTGTTTGTTGTCACTAACATGAGTACATTATTATTTTTTACATCTACAGAGGACAATGCATGTGTTACTACTACTTCTATACTTTTAGCCATTGTTTGCAAAACACGTTCACTAGCTATCAATATCGGGGACGAAATATCCAAAACACCTAAAATTCATATCAGAACATTAACGATCTTATTATTGTCAGCCACAGAAATTTATTGTTATATATAAGTTAAATTAGAAAGCTGTAGGTCTTAAAAATGCGCATCGAATGAAATTTGAACGAAAAAAATCGGTTCATAAACATTTGAGTAAAATTTTAAAAAATGTCAAAAATCGCGTTTTCGTATTTTTGCTGTATAAATTCCAATTTTGTTTGAACAGACTTCTTGTTAACTACAAATATAGCCCGACAAGCGTAAAATAATCCATTTTTCAAAAATTCAAAAAGTTTTATTTTTTCGAGTTTTCGAGAAACTTTTTTTGAAAAAAAAGACGTTTTCAAAAATCAGCTTTTACAGAGGCAAAAGTGATCGTACAGAAACGATCATGGGCTCATTTTATTCGCGAATACTTGTACTTTCATGCTATTAAAAAAAACAAATCGCTTTGATTGAATTTTTTGTATAAAAAAATGTATTGTAAAATTGTATCATTTTTTCGAACCGGTTTTTTTCGAATAACTTTTTTAATTTTGGTTTTACATTTTTGGCCGTTGCATACTTGAAAACTGGCATTCAAAACACGCATTAAAAAAAAAACACGACCTCAGGGAGCCGAGATGTTTTTTTTTTTAATTCCTGACATTAATTAAGTTGACATAAATTGTTTGCGAAAGAACAGCGCTGGGTGCGGCACGCGCTAGCCGGACGGCGCTAGCCGCACGGCGCACAGTGGGCGAAAAAGGCAAAATTTTCCTCAAAATAAGATAACTCCCCACAGAAAACTCCGATCATTCTGATTTTTTTTATTTTACAGGTTTTGGACGGTAGATTAAAGGAAAATTGGTACACGTTTGAGGTTTAAATAGGGGGGATACACCCCATAAGGGACCCCATATCCCAGTAACTTTACAATTAAATATTTGAAGCTCCAATAACCGCATACCTCCAACATTTAAACCCCCTGACCTTATAACATAAGCTTTCAAAACCCCGTGACCCCATATCTTGAAATTTTATACCCCCATAACCCCATAATCTCAACTTTTAGACCCCCATCTCTATAGACCTAATATCTCTATAACCTAAGCTTTCAATCCACATGACCCCATAACTCAAACTTCGAACCCCCATAACCCCCATAACCTCAACTTTTAAACCCCCATGTACCAAAACTCAATTTTTCGAGCCCGACGACCCTAAAAACTAAAGCTCTTATGCCCCAATATCTGTATACCCTAAGTTTTTAATCCCCATGACCCCATAACTTAAGCTGTTAAACCCCTATAACCCCATAACATTGTAGGAGTATAAAGCCATTGGTTATAGGGTTCTAAAGTTTGGAAACTGAGGTTATGGGGTTATAGGGGTTCAACAGCTTAAGTTATGTGGTCATGGGGATTGAAAGCTTAGGCTAACGGAGATATTGGACATAAGAGCTTCAGTTTTAAAGTTGTCGGGCTCGAAAAATTGATTTTTATGTAGATGGGGGTCTAAAAGTTGAGGTTATGGGGTTATGAGGGTATAAAATTTCAAGTTATGGGGTCACGGGGTTTTGAAAGCTTATGTTATAAGGTCAGGGGGGTTAAAAGTTGGAGGTATGCGGTTATTGGACCTTAAAAGCATTAATTGTAAAGTTCCTGGGATATGGGGTCCCTTATGGAGGTCTCTCCCCTTTTTATAACCTCAAACGTCTGTCGGACCAATTTTCCTTAATCTATTTTCCAAAACCTGTAAAATAATAAAAAAAATCACAATGATCGGAGTTTTCTGTGGGGAGTTATCTCATTTTTGAGAAAAAATTGCCGTTTTCGCCCACTTTGTGGCGGCGGCGACAGAGTGGAGGGACACTCAGCTTGGATGCATCGAAAACTAAACAAGATTTCAAATCGATCGCGCTCGCAAAATTATCTTTTCCTCCGCTTAAAAAAATGATCTCGGCTCCCTGAGGTCGTAGGACCTTCATTTTTTTTTAAATGCGTGTTTTGAATGCCAGTTTTCAAATATGCAACGGCCAAAAATGTAAAACCAAAATTAAAAAAAGTTATTCGAAAAAAACCGGTTCGAAAAAAATGATACAATTTTACAACACATTTTTTTATGCAAAAAATTAAATAAAAGCGATTTGTTTTTTTAATAGAATGAAAGTACAAGTCTTCGCGAATAAAATGAGCCCATGATCGTGTATGTAAGATCATTTTTGCCTCTGTAAAAGCTGATTTTTGAAAACGTATTTTTTTTAAATCGTTATCTCAAAAAAATAACTTTTTTGAATTTTTTGAAAAATGGATCATTTTCCGTCTGTTCAAACAAAATTGGAATTTATACAGTAAAAATACGAAAACGCGATTTTTGACTTTTTTTTAAATTTTTCCCAAATGTTTATGAACCGATTTTTTTTCGTTCAAATTTCCCATTCGATGCGCATTTTTAAGACCTACAACTTTATAATATAACTTTCTTGTGTAGGACTTGAAGCTTTTTTTTTATTTGCAAAAAAACCGTTTTTTTTTGACGCGAATTTTTTTGTTTATGTTCGCCATTAAAACTCGAGTCGCAAAAAACGCTATCTTTCTTAGAATTATTCTCTCTATACGACCATATTTTTTGTTTGCTGATAACAATTAGTGACCGGTTTTCTCCCCGTTGATTGAGCTAGAAGTAGTAGCCCGCAAGGTGGTATCGCTCGCGGGTCCCGAAGGTGCCTGGAACCCCTAATGATCACCGTGAAGTCTGGGTCGACACCGGCGTGCCCCGCCCCCGTGCCTGACAAAGGGCCGCCATTGCGCAGCTCTCCTTTCCTCTGCGTGTTATTATGATGATTATGGACCACACGCGCCGATTCTTTCATTAACCGTTTCGTTGCCAGCTCCTCGCGGCCGGCTCGATTTGATATACGGCCACTTAATCTTCTGCATTCCGAGTTATTGTTCGGACGCCTGGGATGGCGTTTCCTACGGCCTTCCGCGACAAAACGCCGAAAGAGGGACGGCACGAAGGCTCGTTTTTTTCGACCATTTTTTGGACCTCGGATTTCTTCGAAGTTTTTATGTGCCAAATAGAAATATACCGAGTATACCACAACTACACTAAAATAAGGCAAAAAAAATCCCTAAATTTTTTTGGTGACTTTTGAAAGGTTGTATCTCAATGAAAAATGGTCCAGTGGCGGCTCGTCAGGGGAGGCAGGGGAGGCAGTGCAAAATAACAAATTTTCACAGGGGAGTTTTTTTTTGTAAACCTACTATATTTTAATTTTATTTAATAAAATTAAAATTTAATATACTATCTATACTACTTTAATTACCTTTCATTTTTAAATTCGTATATCGGGTAAAAAATTAATTTCTAAAAATAAAGATATTAATAAACATATACCAAAGGAGTTCCAGCACTATTATTTGCAATATACAGGGTTTGTCCGGAAAGTAATGTCAGTGAGCTTTGAAAAATGGTTTTTATTGGTTCTATTTGTACAAATCTTTAGAAACTTTCAAAATACATTCCTCCTGCGTCCACGCATCGGTTCCATCTTGTCTTCCACGCATCAAAAGCCGCACGGTAGTCGTTTTCCGGAATCGCCTTTAAAGCGTCGGTGCAAGCCTGCTGAATGTTTTTCACCGACCCAAAATGCTGTCCTTTCATTGAGGTTTTGAGGCGTGGAAACAGAAAAAAGTCTGGGGGAACCACATCGGGGCTGTAGGGAGGCTGGGGAACAACGGTGAGGCCTGCCTTGACGAGGTAATCGGCCACGAGGAAGCAGGTGTGCGAAGGCGCATTGTCGTGGTGAAGCTTCCAGGATTTTGAGATGTCTGGGCGGACGCCATTCACCCTGCGTTTCAGCCGCTTCAGCACCTCGACATAAAACTTTCCGGTTACGGTTGTCCCCTGCGGAACGAACTCATGATGGACCAATCCCCGGCAATCAAAAAAGACAATCAGCATTAACTTGATCTTTGGCCTGGACATCCTGACCTTCTTGGGGCGAGGGGAGTTCGACGTATGCCATTCCGCACTTTGCCTCTTCGTCTCCGGATCGTATTCAAAGACCCAACTTTCGTCCCCGGTAATGACGTCATCAAGGAAAGCGGGGTTGTCTTCGCAGATGTCCAAAAGTTCTTGGCAGGTTTCGACGCGTCTCGCTTTTTGATTGTCTGTTAGCACTTTTGGCACGAGCTTCGCGCACACCTTCCTCATTCCTAAAGACTCCGACACAATTTCGTGAACAATGGTTTTCGTAATACCTCTCGGTTCTCGTCGTTGACATCTTCCCGACCCTCTGCGAAGGCCTTGTGCCACCGGAAAATTTGCCTGTCCGAAAGACAATCGACGCCGCACATTCTTCAACATTGGAATGGTTTCCGCAGCACTCTTCTTCAGTTTCACACAAAACTTGATCGACATCCGTTGCTCAAGCGAACGTTGCATTTTTTCTTGCAAAGGGTCACTGTAACGACTCTCAAAGAACGAGTGATTCGACCGCTACAACGACCGGTAGCCAACTGACGCTTGTTGGATCTTGTTGCCAGATCCCTCCACCACAATCCCAGTACGTAAAGCACGGGCTGGCGCGTACAGTCTCGGGAAAAAAAAATCACTGACATTACTTTCCGGACAAACCCTGTATTAGCCCTCATAAACGACCCAGCGCCTAGTTTATCGCCGTGGTGGCAAGCCTCCGATACCAATGTGTTCTCATATGTATTTATATGGAATAGCTTCGCTATAATACGGCTTCGCGCTTCACAATAACCTGCGTTGCTCACAAATTTAGCCCTTAACTCCAGTGGCATTAAAGGTCATTTAAAAAACTGCATAGAGGCAAACACGCACACCTCCCACCTCTCACACGTGACAGCGTAGAAAGCGAAATTTGATTTCATGAACCTAACAACCTAACCTACAAAATTTAATATCTTCTATTGTTCTATGTTTTGGAAGTTGGAAAGTGCCGTTATTCTTGCCGTTTTTTTTTTGAGTGTTTTAAATGGTATAGGAGGATAATAATTATGGAAAGTGTTCCATATTACTTACGTAAGTCATTATTTGAACGTTTTATTTAATTAGCGATACAAAATTATAATGGAGGTAACTGGCGAGTGTAGCAGTTTGTTTCATAAAAATAACAATACGAGTTGTCATGACACTCAAATAAATATTCGAACCTGCAAATTTAAAAATATTTAGTCGCATGTCTTATGAGGATAAATTATTTGTTAAAGATTTAAGAGTACCACTGCCAGGTCTAAGTAAAACTTTAATTAATCAGAGTAAGCCGGCTCGTAGTTTTGTTAATACGTGCTATGATAAATGCAAATGGCTAAGTGGTTCTTTAACTTTAAATAAATTATTGTGTTGGTTGTGTGTATTATTTTCAAATCGTGGAGAAAATGCTTGGACAAAGTCTGGATTTGATAAAATCTTAAAACTTTATCTCGTTCAGTTGACACATTCAAAAAGTCAGGAACATATTAGTTGTGTTTGTAAATTACATCTATTAGGCAAACAAAATATTATGAAAGTGATCAATTCAGCGCGTCAAATCAAAATTGACGCTGTCCTGGCAAAAATCCGTATTTTATTTCACTGCGAATCAAATCTTTTAATTGTAAAATAATTTGACGGAAACTGTACACCTTCCCGATGGTTTTGCTGAACCAATAAAATATATTAGGTACATTATGTTAGACAAATGTACTTAGTATATTTTATTGACCAAGTAGAGGTCCTTCTCCTAACATTATAGCGGCATATTACTAACAATGTTTATCATCACAAAAATTTAGGAAACAAAAATTTTTACAAAATATGTTTGCCTCCCCAAAAAAAAGTCACGAGCCGCCACTGAAATTTTAGTTTAACTTTAGGTTTATAACCATCTTTAGAAATGTATGTGCAATGTGCATGTTATTTATTTGTTTATTTCGTAGGTAGTATCCAACAGCATGCAAATGAAATGCAAGTGTCACGGAATGTCAGGAAGTTGCGAAATAAGGACCTGTTGGAGAGCAGTCCCGGACTTTCGAGTTGTAGGAAAGGCTCTGAAGGAAAAGTTTCAATCAGCCACTCTCGTAGACCAAACCAATTTGGGGAAAAAGAGTCTTAGAAAATTAAACGTGTAAGTACAACTTTACAGTATGCCAAGCGGATTATGACCAATATCACGTTTTCTGTAATCTTCTAACTTATTTTGTAAACTTACAAATTATTGAATTTGTAGAAAATTGATTTCATTCGAATAAAGTAAAGGTAATAAATTGTTTTTCACGAAACTAAACAGTTGCATCATGACTATTGCAATATATACAAACATCTTAACTTAAACAACTGTCCCAGTTTCAGTCCAGTTGCCAGGGATTAAAAAGCGTCCAAAATTTGTGTTTTTTTTTTCACATTTTAGTTTATACCTCAGTTCCCTGGGACTTTTTGTATAGCACATACATTTAGAAAGTTGTTCTTTTGTAAATTACCTAAATTTTAAGCCCAACCAGAAGTCGCTAGAGTTTTTTTATTATTGCAATTACCGTTGAAAGTTGCAAAACTCCTTTTATTGTGACATATTTTTCTTAACGAATAAAATTCTTAGAGGGCTGAAAATTAACGATCGATTTTTTTTACACCTTTTTTAACAATGGCGCCATTTCTTACAGGAAGCTTCGATTTTGACCGGATAGGGCTAGAAAGTTCACAAATCTATTCAAGTTTAGGACGCTTGTTGAAATTTTGAAAAATATTAATTACAGCCGAAAAAAAAAATTGAAATTTCGCAAAAATGTCAATTTTCAAGGCTTTTTTCCGTAAAAATTAAAAATAAACTCTATATTCTTTCATTTCTCGGCGAGCTACCCCAGATTAAAAAATGTCCCGCTACGAAATCAGGAAGCCGAGATAATAAAGATTTTTTTAGGCGCGATCGATCTGAAGCGCCAGCCAGTCTCTCCCCCGCTCCGTTCCGCTAGGTCCGAGCGCATACCGCAGCCGTAGCGCCAACTTCAACCAGTGTTTTTAACAGTTAAAGTCGGCCAATCGATTTGCAGTATTTTTTTTATTGAAAGTATAACTCTTTAACTGCAAACCCTGTAAATTTGCATCCCTCTGCATATTATACAACGGTCTTGGGAGTTTAAAAAAATTATCTCCGCTCCCTGAAGCCGTAGCGGGATATTTTTTTTTAAATACGCGTCTTGAAACGTACTTTAAAGATATTTTGGTAAGGAACTTTTTAATTTCAATACCGCAATGCTACAACGTCATACACGTCGCGTATAAAAGGGCCTTATAAAATCGGCTGTAATTAATATTTTTCAAAATTCCAATAAGCGTCGTAAACTTGACGAGATTTTTGATCTTTCTAGCCCTATCCGGTCAAAATCGAAGCTTCCTGTAAGAAATGGCGCCATTGTTAATTAAGAGTTCGTTCGATCGATATAATTAAAAAATCGATCGATACTTACTCGAAAAGTTAACAACTGATTACCGTGAAATTTATAGCACTTGTATAGAATACTGAGAGCATATTCTCCGACAATGTTCAGCACTCTAAGAATTTTAATCGTTAAGAAAAAACATGTCAAAATAAAAAGGAGTTTTACAACTTTCAACGTTAATTGCAATAATAAAAAAAAACTCTAGCGACTTCCGGTTGGGCTTAAATTTAGGTAATTTAATATAGAATAACTTTCTAAATGTATGTGCTATACAAAACGTGCCAGGGAACTGAGATATAAGCTAAAACGTGAAAAAAACTTTTTTTTGCATAAATTGTTAAATAACTAATGAAGCCCACAGTTTTGACTGTACGGACCCCCACCATTGTATTATACGGGAAAAAATACATAGGATTCAATAATAATTAATGGTAAAAGCAAAACAACAGTCAGCCATGACTGTGACGTCACTTTTTGAGGTTAGCTTTGGTTGTCATTATTATTACTTTTTGCTCAGTTTCGTACTTTAACTTGGAGTATTAGAATTTATCTTAAAATTAACAAATAATACAATATCACCAGGTGGTGGTACCCTCTAGGTATTAATTTTCCTTCAGCTCTGCCACCTTCTCTATATCCCTTGTTCCCCAGGATTAACCAGAAGAAAAGAAGGCAACAGTCAAGACTGAAGCAATGGACTTTCCGCAGGAACAAGCACAAACACGACTTATCCTGCGACCTACTATATTACCAAAAATCGCCGAACTTCTGCGAGAGGGACCAATCTCTGGACGTACAGGGAACCGTCGGCCGGTCTTGCAACCGGACCAACACCGGCCCCGACGGCTGTTCGAACCTGTGTTGCGGCAGGGGCTACAACCTCATCAAGCAGAGGAGGGTGGAGCGCTGCAACTGTACGTTCCTCTGGTGCTGCCGCGTGGAATGTCAAGAGTGCTCCATCGAGGAATGGATCAGCGTGTGCAAATAGAAGACTCTGAGAACTGAGTGAACACAGGCACGGCATTTTAGTATCTGTTTAATCAGCGAGAAGGAAATGACAAGAAAAGACACGTCATTGCGAGAGATATTTGACTGCCCATTATCATGGAAGTGCTTCCAAATATAACTGTCTGGTTTGGTGCAAGCCCGAGATCAGTTAATCTTGGCCTTGATTGCAAGACTCTTGCAGTTCTGCGTTTTTCGTACTCCGCTTTCTTTTTCTTTGATTCGCACAATTTTCACGTCGCAGGAAGATCTTAACTCACGTGAACCATTTCAAAAAATTCGCTTCGAAAGTTTTGCATTTTTCTCATTTCCAAGCTTCGAAGCCATCTGTTGTGAACTGTCTGACGAATTATAGATGAAGTTTCAAGTAATATTGTGCAAAAACTCCAAGGCTATGGTTGTCTTGGTCCTGGTCTTGGTGTTGGTTTTACACACGCAGTATTGGTCTTGGTCTTGCATTGACACCTTTGATGCAAGCCCGAGAACAGCTAATTTTGGCCTTGGTTGCAAGATTCTTGCAGTATTAGATTTTTCATACTATACTCTCTTTTCCTTTCATATTTCGCACAATTTGCACCTTGCAGAAAGATCTTTGCCCATGCAAACTATTTCCAAAAATTTAAAAATTTTGCATATTTCTCATTTCCAATTTCCGAAAGAGCAGTGATAAAAATTCCAAAGGTTTCTATTTGATAAGCAAAACTGCTAAAATCTTGTGGCTCTGTCTTTTTCTTGATTAAGTCTTGCTCCCCTGATCTGGGTTTTGCACACTTGAGTATTGGTCTTGGTCTTGATCAAGCAGGAGCGGTCATGATCGTGAATGTCTGTTCTCTCTAATAAACTGTTCAAAAGTCTGAAATATATCTAACTACAGGTTAATAATATATCAAACAGGTACTGGTATTTTCATAGTGGTTATTCCATGAGCACTAGAGCTTCTACTACTTCTTTATATACTTTAGGTGGTATATAATTTTACAGCTACTCATGTCTGTAACTAAAAATCTTTGCAAAAACCGGAGATATATCGACATTTGTAATTGACTGATTTAAAATCATATTTTAAATTATTCAACGATACCAGTAACTAAGCATCCTGTAGAGGAATTAATTTATGGTATAACACTTCAATGATATTTAATACCTGTACCTAAAATATTATAGCTGTAAAAGTGTTTACTAACAACTGCACTTTAAACACCTTTGCTTTTAATATCAAATCGAAGGTCTACACAATTCAGCGATTGATCTTTGTTTTTGAGCTGAAATAATTATAAATAGTAGGATAGTACAAATACATGGTGATTATTTAAAAGATAAAAACTCTTTAATATTTGTTTTTAACGCAAATAGAATAATATGACGTCTCCATATGGTATTCTGCCACGTATTGTGTTACTGGCGAATGTTAAGCAATGATATTTTATGTATTATTTTTGCGCTAACTTATTGAAACAAATTTTTACCAGATGTACCTATACCTACATATCTTTACAGTGGACAAATATTTATCAAAAACATACATCTATCATTCATTGACAATCCATTTTTTTAAACAATTTTTATTTCAACCAATGTATTTATACATAAAATGACTTGTGAATAAAAATTTACATGGTCATCCTGTACATTCAGAGAACTTTATCAATTATTTTCAATCACTACCTATACAATAATTGTTAGACTAAACTTTAAATTATATTTGTTTGTATAGTATCTCATTAATTTATTTATACATACATTTGTATAGATTTGATCATTAATTAAGTATTTATTATTTATTATTTACTGCTTCTAAATTATTACTTAAGGCAAATACTGTACTATAACATATATTATTGAATGATCATACTTTTAAATCCTTGAAATATGTAGCAAATAAAATATTATATAATTTGTCTTGTTTTGCTTTATTATTAAATATTTTTTATTATGTGGTGATATGTAGAGCACGGAAGTTTTCACTAAATTCACGAAGTTCACTGCCATTAAAGGTCAGTTTCGTAAAATTGTTTATTCAACGTTCCACCGTAACATGTTCAGTGCACACGAATGATGCATCGACCAGCGACCAAATAGGTAAGGGTACTACGTACATACAATATATCCAAAATATTATAGTGCAAATTGTGCAAATATTTTACTCACAAAAGTAACTAACACTTGTAATGAGGTGTTCCATGTGTGGCAAGAAAGACATTGCTAAAAGTATAAAACTTGTCTAGTGTCTGTTTTCCTCCTGACATTCAGACATTGATTTCTAAAATTAATTCAGACATGAATTAATGATTGTTTAGATTAGGTGCAATGAAAAAACAAAATTATATAATTAACAACTGTAAAACCAAACATTATATTAATTTATAATATGGTCATTATAACATTATATTCATTTATAATCTCTGTACATACAGTATACAATTAAAAATATATTATAATGATGGTGTTAATCTTAATTAATGATCCTGGAGTGGGTACTGGAACCTTCGGCGTAGAAACAAAAAACTGGACGTTTTCCACGAAACACCGAACTACTACACTTTTCTCGACGCGCGTTTCGCCAACCAAGTTGGCATCTTCAGGAGAAGATTAAAACTTAATTCTAGCCTACATACTTGCACTATTTATTCTAAATTTGTTGCCACATGGTCCGCTAACATGTTCGGGGTCCATTTTCCACTATACCGCTTCTCCATTTGAGCAAAAGATGTCTTCATCAGAAATTGCACATAAATTATCAGGGAAGAATTCCAAATGGGAGTGAAGAAAATTCAGCATAAGTGACTTGTTTCAACCTAACGTTTTGTAAAATTGTATAAATTCTTCAATTAGATCTTTGTAGTTCTCTGATTTCTTGTTATCCAGGAAGTTGCTACATACATTTTTGACGGCGTCAAAATTTTCGTCTTTAAAAAAATTCTCGTATTTGCGGCCCAACAAACACTCCTTGTTTAAACTTTGCCTCACTTATATGTAAGCGCGAATTTTCGCCTCAAATAAAGAAAAGCATATCCTTCTGTATTTACGGCTTTAACAAGTTTTTTAAGCCCTAGTTTTATGTGCAAAGTAAATAAATTTTCTGCTATTCTACTAAGAGTTCATTAAAACACGTTTTTTCGGATGTTGTTGATGTTCTCTCGATTTTGCTACATGGTGCGACAATTTACAGGTTACACATTAGTTTGGAAGAAAGGATTTTCATGCAGAACAGTGTAATTTATTTAAAGCATGCAGAAATTTGTTTCTGAAAAAAATCTAATAATAACTGTTTTTTCGTAAACACACTGCAAACACTGTTCTTATATTTTCAAAACCCCGGTAAGAACGAGACATAAGTTTTTTTCCTTTTTTTTTGCCTGTATATTGTAAAAACATCCCAAGAATCATATCCAAAAGGATTTATTGATGGGAGAAATGTTTAACAATTATTTTTAACCTAATTTGTGAAACAACTATATCGCTCCGAAATGTTCGAAAACACCGCTCTGCTGCGGTATTTTTAGTATCATATATCGCCTAGCATTTTGGAGTATCTGCGGCCCGATCGATAATTTGGAAATGATGATATATGGTCCTGGTATAGCAGACTAAAGGTAAAAAAAATAACATGCCTGTATTTTGGATATTTCATGAAGTAAACATGTCTTGAAACTTTAAACGCGTTTTCTTCGAAAACATGTTTTTCAAACTGGTGGGCACTATAACTCGCGCAATTTTTATCCGATCGACTTAAAAGTTTGACTATAGCTTCTGAAATAAATTATCTAAAGCGGTACATACGATTTTTTTTGATCAGTTAAAAATTACAGTTTTTATAAACAAATAAATATCGTTTTTTTTCGTTAAATTTGATTTTCTTTTTTCAAACTGCTGGCATTTTGCGAAAAATCAATATTTTACAATAAATTAGTGTACCGCTTTAGAAAAACTCATGTAGATAATGAAAAAAATGTTTTGTTTGTTCTAGTAGCTGTTAAAAAATTGCTGCGTTGCCCACCGATGGTCAACAAAAAAAAGCGTATGTGTTCGACATGTATTTATGGCGCCATTTTGTATTTTTTATTGTACAAAAAATATGCTTATATACCTCACTGTGTACTTAATAAAGTCTTAAAATTAATTTTTGATCGCTTTATTAGCAGAGCAGAAAAAAATCCCAAAGAATGCCTTTATTTTTCGCACTCCAGAGGAGTATAACCCCTTAAAACAATTACCATAAAATCCCTTTTCTCATAGCGAACAACATGGATAAAAACGACGAAATCGGCATAATTAACAAGTCTATAAACATTAACGGACAGATACGATTCAGATTTTTTCCCGAAGAAGAAATGGATGAGAGAAAGATATACTGTAGACGGACCACGGAAACTTGTTAGCGGACGCTCGGACGACAAATAGCTGAATTATCATCGTCAAGAGCCGACAAAAGACAAGCGGTATTGCGACTAACAGAATTTTTAAAGCGGCCACTTGCCCGCGTCGTAGTAAATAAAGAAATGCTGCCAATAAAAGTATTCCTTGTTCGATGGCAATCGTAGTAAATTCCAAAATCAGAAACAGCACGTGAATAAATGCCTCGTCGTTCGTGAAATCGATTTCTTGAACATCTTGAAATCGTAGCGGAATAAAGCAATTTGATGGCATAAAACTGTCGTATTATAAGTCATAAGAATTAGCACAGAAGTAGCTGATTTTTGTGATTATTTTTTATATTATTTCCTTGGTTTTCTATTTTAAATTTCGCTAATCCAAAAACCATATTGCTAATACAGATTTAACAGTAAAATAAGGAAATTGCTGCGTATTTTTCTTTAAATAATTTATTTCTTCACTTTACAAAACACGTTTATTAATAGTTAACAACTCATTGACCTTAACTCTTTAACATTAGAATCACAACTAACTTTATCTTAGCAACACCGCCATGTTCTAGAAAATTAATTTGAGTTCTAGAATGTTAATCTGTCATTCTATAATTATTTTCTAACAGGTAGTGTATAAACTAAATAGATTAAATATATAAACTATAAAACTTAACTTCAATGTCACTTTTACTAATGTCACATTGCTCCCCCATTTAAGGTTATTCGTCCCGAATAAGACTGTCTTCAGTCCTAGGCAGGGGTTCTTCGACGACGAACCATTTGGCTGGATAGTTTGGAACCATTTCCTGTGTACTTTGCGAGTCTTTCCAGATGGCCCACCTTCGGCTTGCATCTTGGAGGTAGCTGAATGCGGTAGACCAGGTCGTTTATTTTCTTTATGATGGTGTACGGGCCTTACCGATTCCTCTGGAGTTTTGGACTTCTTCCTTTCGTCCATTTTGGGGCGTACAACCATACTGCATCACCAGGCTCAAATGCAGTCTCTGTTGATGTAGTGTCGAGACACTGCTTCATTTTCAGCTTCTCTCTGGTGGATTGGGTCTATTCTCTCTGGCAAGTGTTCCACAAATTCTGGCATAGATTGCTCCCGAGTTTCTTCTGGTGGACGGCCAACCATGAGGTCAACAGGCAGCTTCATTTCTCTTCCAGATGTCAGCATAGACCGAGTGTAGGTAGTTTATTCATGCTGGGAACTTCGATATGGCATCAAGAACAGAGGCACCAATTTGTCCCAGTCCCTTTGATTTTCAGACACGAATTTAGACAAGTAATGGCATATGGTTCTGTTATGAAGTTCAACCATGCCATTTAACTGAGGATGAAGCGCAATAGCTCGGTTTTTCTTGATGCCCATTGTTTTCATTAGTTCTCTGACTCGAAGTTTCTGCCTTGATTGGAATGCAGCTCGATGGGTATTCCATGTCTGGCTATAAGATTCTCGATGAACGCTTCAGTGTAATGCATTTTGCTCCATATATTGGCAAAAACTTTCTCTTGCACCTATCTGACGCAGGAGGTAGAATTGGTGTGACTTTGACTTGGTGATTACGGTCGCCGGACTTAAATCACATTGCACAGGTCTGGGATTTTTACGCTGACAAATTAAACAAATGAATCATCACCCGGAAACCTTGGAGGAGTTGAAAAACTCTCTCTTGAAAGAGTGGGATGAGATACCACAAGTTCTCATCGGTAACCTGATAAGTGGAACGCTAAGGAGGCTTGAGACTGTGCGACGAGGAAGAGGAAGAAACACAAAATACTTATAAATTGTCTACTTATGTTCAACCTTCTCAATCTGTAATAATTTGTTTTAGAGAGCATAAACATTATGTAAAAAACATTAAATGTGTACTCATAATATATCATAGAATGTGTACTCGTTTCTTTTTCTAAAACAAGGAGCTTACCGGTTTTTGTGTTCGTTTTTAGTTTACACATACTTAACAAAGCACGAACAATTCATGCGTGCATAATTCAAAAGTTATATTTAACACAAATGAGGTCATTTTAATTTTAATTATTTTTCGTAAATTTTACGTTCCTCTAAATTGTGCACAGTGTATTTAAAGAAAATATGTTTTAATTTTGTTTGATGTCTTTTCGATATGCAATTCTTAATTTTGATCATCTCAAAAGATAATGCAGAAATTGTACTAAAAGGTAATTGTCAAAATATAAATGAAAACTCAAAGGATATTTAAAAAAATAACGTTTCAGCTTTACAAAAACACTGTATTGTCGTGTAATTACAAATATTCAAAACCTTCCGCCCCATATTGTAACGCCACAGAAAATCAACAAAACGGAATGATTCTTATAATATAATTTTCATTATTTGTTAAATTCTATTGTAAACTAGTTTTTTTTTACTTAACGGTGCCAGTTCCGCCGTAATCCTATTACACTTAATGGCTTCTCATATAATTAAGTTATCCGAAGTACCTACAAGCATTAGTTTTGTGTGCCTTTAGTTCGATCTTAACTCGTGCATTAGTGAGGTTGGCAAATAATTTGCGGCCCAGCAAATTGTAATCCAGCGAATTTTTATTTTTTGCCACTCAGGTACCTGATTTATATATTTAATTACATGCTTCTTTAGTTTAGTTTAGGAAAGTGCGTCATCATTTCCGTCTAAGACGTAAATCAATTTATAAAGTACACTACTATGTAGACCACTACTTCCTTTCATAATTTCATATTAAATTTCCAAATGTCCAGGACCGTATTATGAAAATTATAAGTACTTACGTTTCTTTAGAAAAAAAAACTTTTTTTTGGTATACTTTTCACTTATGCATAGTAGATTTCAAAGTTCATGAACATTACACGCTCTCATTTTTTTACTGGTGTTATATGAACTTAATTTTAGAAACTATAACTGATATAAACTCGGAATTGATACAAAACCCCAGTACTTTTTGTACAGATTTACGAGTACGTATGAACTATTAATGTACATGCTGTTTTACATACAGAATTAAAAAAATATATACACAGTGGCCTTTCTAAATGGACGCCAGAACAAAGAAATTTTGTAATACAGTCCTAGGCTTTTGAAAATTGTATATACAAAATATCCATATAATGTAAAGATATAGGCATCATATGTTGTTCATACTACCAGCGTAGTGAAAAATATAATAATTTAAAATAATCTTAAAATTTAATACCTAGCTACGTTAAATTATTGGAACACTGAAAATAAATTATGTGATTTTCTTTTCGCAACATTTTTTTATGTACTGATTGATTGACTTTCAAACTGATTGATTGATTTTCAGCAAGATTCTGAGCTAAATCTGATTTTGTCTTTTCCCGTTTTAAATTTATTAACTAAAAACCTATTTTTGAGTCTCACCTTTAAAAGATCGTAGCTTCATTAAGGTGCATTTTTGACACATACTTTGTATGACATTATTTTTGTGCATAAAATGGACTATCAAATTTTCTGTATTTACATTCGGACCACCCTATATAAAAAAATACTATCAAAATTCGCTTTCAGGCAAAATAAAGTTGTTAAAGTTTAAATACAGAAAAATGACCACAGACGACGACGACATTCCTAATCCAGGAGAACGATATGAACTTGGTGACGTTTTGGGGTACGGCGTTTTCGGAAAAGTTTACTCGGCCTTCGACAGTCAAGCTTGTAAGAAGAAAGTGGCGGTAAAAATTCAAAGGTACGATAGTAGTACGAAAGGATACGTTGACGAAGAATATAAAGTTTTAAGAGATTCAACGAACCAAACGAACTTGATTGATTTTTATGGAATTTTCCGGAAGGATAACAATATTTGGTTTGTCATGGAGGTAAGTTAAGCTTGGGAATATCTAATGTATGTCCATTTTCAAAATATAAATATCATAATTACCAATCAATTTCAATTAAAAGTCATCATTTTAAAGTTTAGATTACCAAAAATATTTATTACATACATTTAAAGACTTTTAAATGTATTTTATTGAAAATCCTTTTCAATAAAATATAAATACAATGTGGTTTTCGCGTTTCCAGATTAAGTTTTATTTTTTTATTTAAAACCATACATTTCTGCAAAATCATAACATTCATATTCAGTTTCAAAGCAATATTTAGTTGAAATGTGATAAAATATGCATCCAGGACAGTAATACTACGAATTTTTCAGAAATTAACTTGAAACTTGTAAATATTTAAATTATATTGGAACTGTTGGGCTCTAGATTGTAATGTAATAAAAGTAACAAAGGCTCTAATATATTTTATTAAAAATGGCGGAGGCGCCGATAGTATATTTTATCGAAAATAAGAGAAGCAACATGGTAAATATATCTTACAATTGGTGGCGTCCTCATTTTTATTAAATATAACACTAACCTATTACGAACAACTAATATTTCGATAATTTTTGAATAAAATGCCAACCAAGGTTGCTTTTTTTAGATCAGCGGAATTCTTGCAGAAAAGTAAAAAATGATAATGGAGCATTCTTTCCCT
The DNA here is from genome assembly GCA_029963805.1 of Aromia moschata. Taxonomy (NCBI): domain Eukaryota; kingdom Metazoa; phylum Arthropoda; class Insecta; order Coleoptera; family Cerambycidae; genus Aromia; species Aromia moschata. The sequence continues at coordinate 1,659,452 of JAPWTK010000048.1, read as the reverse complement.
ACATTAAATCCATGCTTCCCATTTTCTATTTGATCTAATAGTTTCCAAAAAATCTTAAAATTTACAGAGAATTTAAATACGTAAAGTGAGTAAAGTAAATTTACGAATAGTGCGTAGCAAAATCACCAAATTCAATTACATCATCCTCATGATGTAAATTTCCGAATGCCAAAGAAAAAATGTTGAAAACAGATTTTTTAAGTGTAACAATGATTCATTAGAATTAGTCTCTCCGAATCAACACATAATAGTCTCCATTATTTGCATATTTTCATAAAAATGTAATGTAACGAAAGAGCTCATTGGTAAAATAAGATACATTGAAGCACAATTTTTATAGTCGAAAATTGATGTTATGAATATCTATCGCTTATGAAAAAGTGAATACTCATCGATTTATGAATAAGTCAATTTATCACAACCATAGGAATATCCATTAACCGCCGTTTCTTCTTTGTTGATTGGTAATACGCTGAGATGATTCTCAGCATAGGTGTAACGTTGGGAAAGAATGCCCCATTTTCATATTTTGCTATTCTACAAAAACTTCACTGATCTAAAAATGTATACTTTGCCTTTAATATAACACGATATTAGCAGCATATTATTTTTTTACGGAAAAGAAAGAGATAATCTATGTTAAAAATTCTACTAATTTTTCTTTTCCCGTGCTATACAGTATTTTTTTTTTCAGCTATGCGCTGGAGGTCCTGTTACAGATTTAGTACGAAGTTTGTTAAGAAAGGGTCGTCGAATGATCGAGGAACATATTTACTACATACTCAAAGAAACAGTAAAGGTAGTTATCTTAAACTAGGAGGAAGATCAGTAGTATATTAAGTACACAGGCCCACAAAAAAAAGTACACAGGCCCACAAAAAAATATTGTTTTCTTGACTATGGATAAGAACATGGTTTTTCTCTGTATTTTTTGGACGCTGAATCTAAATCCGGTGTCCATTTAACTGTAGCACGTCAGGATCAAGGTCATTTCAAGGTCAAATCGCAAAATAAATAAAAACTAAAACAGAATAAACTCATACATGTTTATGTGTCTGGGGTCGCTGAATCCAAATCCGGTGTCCGTTTAGTGGCAGTAGTCACCATCTCCAGCATCCTCCGGGGCAGCAGAGTCATTATAGCAGTAGAGCAGTCTGAGGCATTATAGAATGCCTGCTGCCCCAGATGGAGATGGTGACTACTGCCACTAAACGGCCACCGGATTTGGATTCAGAGACCCCAGAAACATAAAGATATATGGGGTTATTCTGCATATATCACCATATGGGTGCATATAGTGCACGCACATGCACACAGTCACGCACACATGCACTTACATACGCACACAAGTACACACTCACGCATACACGCTTTTATACACACGCAAAAGTGTGTGTCTGGTTGAAGGAGTCTAAACACATTTATTCAATGATTCACTAACTGATTTTCAGTAAGATGATTACTATGTAGTTAGATGATATTCAGTAAGGTGGCTACGAGAATTGGTATCAACTTATCTAATGTACAGGATACACGGACTTAGATATATTTTACCTTAACAAATAATAGCAATACATTCACGAAACCGAAAATCCTTAACCACATTTCCCTAATACAGCCTAAGGTACATGATGAAAATGAGACTATTTACGGTCTTCTATCATGGGTTTCAGATTTGGATTCAGCAACTTTAAAAACATAAAGACACAAACTTTTGCCTCATTAATACGTTTTTTAGTGATTTAACCTGGGAGTGTCCTTCGAAGTCACGTGATGTGGTAAGAATAACACCAGATTCTAATTCAAGTGATCCCAGAAACATAAAAGATATATGGGTTTATTCTCTTTTAAGCCTTTATTTCACGATTTGACCTTGAAATGACCTTGATCCCGACGTGCTGCGGTTAAACGGACACCCGATTTGGATTCAGCGTCAAAAAATACAAGGAAAAACTGTGTTCATATCCATAGTCAAAAATACATAAAAAAAAATAAAAAAAAATTGTGGGCCTGTGGTATTACGAATTGTAGAGGCTATTTACCTGTCAATGAAACTGTTTAATCTGAGCAATGGAAAAGCTTTATTTTTTTGTGAACAAGTGGTCAACCCCTTAATATCCAAAATATTTATTATATTTTTAACCCATTGACTACTACAGTAATTTCTTGAAATGTGCCCTGACTGCTGAACTTACAAACTTTGACAATGTAGACATATCATTTCCTGCGTATTTTGACCAGCTGAACATCACGGCATTTTCAGAATTTGACGTAAATACTAATTTTTGTAGGATTTTCCCAAAAATGGCTCGAATTATGATATTTTGCTACTTTTACCAGACATTTAATTTCCAATGTATTTTGACCCACTGACCATTAATGGTGTTATCTGACAATGAGTCCGAACAGAAATCAAAACAATTTTTCCAAATGTCATTAAATTGAGTCACTATTGGGGCAATTTTCCCACAATATTGACCTTTAGGAACACTTGACTCAAATTTTGACCACACTACAATGTTCAGCGAGTCAAAATACTTCGAAAAATTATAAAGATTTTCAAAATAATACAGCTTGTCAATAACTTGAGTGTATGTGGACAAAGATTTCCTAAAAACTGAAAAAAATGGTCATTTCCTCAGAGCTCTAGTCTGTTTTGGATGCAAAATAGAACACAATAAACCCCAAGATCATATTCAACCTCCCCAAAAATATAGTAAAACACATTTTGATTGTACATTTTACACATCATCCGGCGTTAGTAATGCATTTACTTATAGGACAAAAAATTTGTGATTTTCAGGCAGTTTGAGCCGGCCGTTTGAGTCGAAAAAACAAGGATCTTTATTATGCAAACATGCACAATATTATATCCCCTTTAACAGACATACTTTCTATTGTACTCGTAATGTCCCTACAAATCAAAATTTCATGTCTCTGGTAATCAGTTAAATTTATATATCTGTAACATTATATTCATTTTTTAAATGGCATATTAGGGCGTAGTTTATTATCTCAAAATGTTATTTCTAAATGTCCATACATTGAGGCAATAAATTATTTGAAACGCTTCTGTTTTATAACTATAATTATGGGTAATTTGTAAAGGAATGTGCAATCTTTAACTCTGAATATGTTGCACACTTAAGCAAATGTGATATATGTATACACAATGCACTGCAATTATTGCCGCAAAAAGAATATCCTGTTTATATGGTAGGCATTACATTTGCGTTAAGTACCATTTGCTACGATACCAATATGGTACAGGAAATACAATAGAAAGTATCAGTAAATATGCTCTACAGTATAGGTAGAAATTAAAAACGGGGTAAATTACAGTAAAAATAAAATTTGGCACAGTCATATGACTAGAAAGGGTATTTGTGTGAAAGAGTTGATTTTTGCATTTTTATATATATTTTTTGGACTTTGGTCACGTGACTTCAACTTCAAAATTTTAAATGGAACATCTACAGAGGCTGATTCCTAAGTTTTGTCAATTTTTTAACAGCGTATTCAAAACAAATGTTTTTTCCAAATAAAATTTTTCAAAAACACTCAAAAATTAAAAAGTTTCCGTGTTGTCAATTTCGAAAATAGCATTTATCCAGTCCTGTCTTAAAATTAAAAAAAAATGTACAGCGTGATTCGTAAATACAAAATGTTTAATATAAGAAAATAGGAATAAATGATTCACAAAACAAGTGATAAACATAGACATGCTTTTCTCCTGTGTTTCGAACTTACCCTTTCTCTAAACTCAAGGCAGGACCGAATAAATGATGTTTTCGAAATTGATATGGTTACTTTTTAATTTTTTGTGTGTATTGAAAAAATGGTATTTGGAAAAATTTTTTGTTTTGAATCGTCATACCCGCGATAAAGAATATGTCTTATTAATGACCCTGTATTATTACATATATATTTTTAAATTCCTTTAAAAATAAATGTATAGGAGGTAACAAGTAAAAGCTTGGTTGTGTTATAATAGGTTTTGAATGGCAACCTATGGAGAAAAAATGCTTGCGTACATATGTTTAATTTGCATGAATTTTATACTTTGTTGCTATGAATTACAAATACGTTTCTAAAATGTACAGGTACTTGATTGAACAATAAGGGTACACTTTAAATCGATAAGATATATCCGAACCGATAAAGTACATATCAAATAATATTTCACCTTCATTTCTGTCATTAATTAAGGAGGGCTTTTATTAGAAAATTTATTTTGAACTTTTTGACCCCTACATTTGTATTCGAGGACCTATACCTAATCTTATTTGCTTTTCTGAAGATATATTCAGATAAAAAAAACACTCCAGGATCAGATATTCAGATGCAAAATTTAAAAAAGAACATCCTGTTTATTACGTATCTGCACCAATATAAAATACCATTTTCGTTACATTGTAATTTAGTTTTTTAAAATTTATCAGATTTTCTGTCAATTGATGAATTTATTTTTTTACGATTTCTCTAAGGGTCTCATTCATCTACATGAGAAGAATGTTATCCACAAAGACGTTAAAGGGAGCAACATATTATTAACTAAAGATGGTGAAGTGAAGCTTTGTGATTTTGGATTATCGTACAAGCTAAATGACCAGGACGAAAAACTGTCCCTTAGGGAAGGGTCTCCAGCGTGGATGGCACCTGAATTAGTTTCAGCAAATCCGAAAAAAGAAGATGCAGTGTACGACAATAGGGTAAGTAGAATATTACACATAATCGAGGAGTAACCTTCCCTCTAGTTTTTTCAATTTTAATTATTACTAATTTCGCGTTCAACGGTATAAGTTAATATGCACCATGTACCATGTAAATGGCAATGTATGGTAAATAAAGTATCGAAAAATGTACAAAGGGTATATAGTTTAAAATAAGAAAGCTATGCAGCTGTTACAGGAAATGGAGCACCCTGTATGAATATAAATACTTTACAAATATGTACCTTATCATTTTGGGCAACTTTTATTTTTTTTCTTAAATTTACAATAACATAAGTTAAGGAAGAGACCGCCTTAGGTGGAACACCCTGTATGCGTTATTAGGACACAGCTTATACAATTATATTTTGTTTAGGTGGATGTCTGGGCTTTCGGGATAACGGCCATTGAATTGGGAGAAGGGCGAGCTCCTTACGAACACATGAATCCAACAAGAGCTCTGTTTCAGATTGTAGCAAATCCTCCTCCTACATTACAAAAACTATCCTATTGGTCAGAACATTATCATGATTTTATTAACGAGTAAGTACATTATATTCTAATATAACTATAAGTTGCAGCAAGTGTTGATGTACAGTTTTCTACATTGTCTGTTAGTTAAAGTACTGAGAATTTAACCGGTTGTCTAGAACTTTGCTCTTACTTGCTAAGTATAGTCGATACAATGACAATATGCAGACTAGTATACAGTGATCACAGAAAGTTAAAGTAACGTTTAGTTAAGAAAATAAAATAAATTATACAGGGTTTGTCCGGAAAGTAATGTCAGTGAGCTTTGAAAAATGGTTTTTATTGGTTCTATGTGTACAAATCTTTAGAAACTTTAAAAATACATTCCTCCTGCGTCCACATATCGGTTCCAGCGGGTCTTCCATGCATCAAAAGCCGCACGGTAGTCGTTTTCCGGAATCGCCTTTAAAGCGTCGGTGCAAGCCTTCTGAATGTTTTTCACCGACCCAAAATGCTGTACTTTCATTGGGGTTTTGAGGCGCGGAAACAGAAAAAAGTCTGGGGTGGGGCACATCGGGGCTGTAGGGACGCTGGGGAACAACGGTGATGCCTGCCTTGACGAGGTAATCGGCCACGAGGAAGCAGGTGTGAGAAGGCGCATTGTCGTGGTGAAGCTTCCATGATTTTGAGATGTCTGGGCGGACGCGATTCACCCTGCGTTTCAGCCGCTTCAGCACCTCGACGTAAAACTTCCGGTTACGGTTGTCCCCTGCGGAACGAACTCCTTATGGACCAATCCCCGGCAATCGAAAAAGACAATCAGCATTGTCTTGATCTTTGACCTGGACATCCTGGCCTTTTTGGGGCAAGGGAAGTTCGACGTGTGGCATTCCGCACTTTGCCTCTTCGTCTCCGGATCGTATTCAAAGACCCAACTTTCGTCCCCGGTAATGACGTCATCAAGGAAATCGGGGTTGTCTTCGCAGGTGTCCAAAAGTTCTTGGCAGGTTTCGACGCGCCTCGCTTTTTGATCGTCCGTTAGCACTTTTGGCACGAGCTTCGCGCACACCTTCCTCATTCCTAAAGACTCCGACACAATTTCGGGAACAATGGTTTTCATAATGTCTAATGTTTCGGAAATTAAACAGACACTTAGCCGACGGTCAGTGTTCAACAAGTCACGCACACGTTTCACATTGTCGTCGGAACTGGAGGTTGATGGCCGTCCAGCGCGGTTCTCGTCGTTGACATCTTCCCGACCTTCTGCGAAGGCCTTGTGCCACCGGAAAATTTGCCTGTCCGAAAGACAATCGACGCCGAAAGCCTTCTTCAACATTGGAATGGTTTCCGCAGCACTCTTCTCCGGTTTCACACAAAACTTGATCGCCATCCATTGCTCAAGCGAACGTTGCATTTTTTCTTGCACCGGGTAACTGTAACGACTCTCAAAGAACGACTGATGCGACCGCTACAACGACCGGTAGCCAACTGACGCTTGTTGGATCTTGTTGCCAGATCCCCCCACCACAATCTCAGCACGTAAAGCGCGGGCTGGCGCGTACAGTCGGGAAAAATAATTCACTGACATTACTTTCCGGACAAACCCTGTATGTAAATCTTATATCTTATCCTATGGACGACAGAACCAGTTTGTTAAAATATTAAACGAATGTGTTTAACATTTTCCTCACATAATCATTGAAGAAAACATTTTTTTCCAGATGTCTGGTAAAATACTATGATTATAGACCGTATATAATGGAAATAATTGAACACCCATTTCTGGAATCAGTACCAGAAAATAATTACCATGTAAGTTCAAATATTATTTTTAAGTATGTATTCATTTTTTTTAATATATGTACATATGTCTACAAATTACACCAACAGGGTCCAACTGAAGATTAAGGGTATCAAAAAGGAGTAAACATGGATTACGGAACAACATACAACTAAACCGCTTCTAGTTTTTAAGTTATAATCCTCCAAAACTAATTTAAAAAAGTTTTTTATAATAACTTCTTGAAGGTTCTGATGATTTCGACAAATTTTGGCACATTTGTTCAAACTGTTGGTGGTGTAATTAGTGTTCCTGTATTTTTCAGAATCAATTAGTCGGAATATGCTAAACATAATTAAAAAGGGCGTTTTTGTGGTTACCATTAGCAAGTACTTCTGGACATTGCAGAAATTGTGGATAATACACTGAAGTTTTTGTTGTAAACGTTTAATAACATATATTCGATACTAATTAGGACATTTTGTATAAAATAACAATTTCATCAGCGAATGTTTCCACTTTCTCTTCGTAAACAAAATTTTTCATTCAACCCCACAAGTTATAATCCATAAGATTGAGGTCTGAGGACCTAGTTAGCAAAATTTATTGGTTGATCATTCATGTGAGCAGCTACTATCGAAAAATTAGGACCTCCATCAAGAATAGTTAGTTTCAACTTGTATCCACGACACACAAAAAGCAAACAATTAAAAATATATTTAAACATTGATAATAATAACAGAAAAAATGGGAACAGAACAAGTACTTCAAGTACACCATAAGTAAACCATTAGTGTCCTTAAAATAATTCAGAGAATATTTTTCATCTTCATATCAAATATCGTGAACACAAAACCCTAGTACCTTAACATTGACTTTTTTTAGTTATTCATTAATTAATCACTTAACTTAGTCTCCATATTTTTTATATATTTCTATTTCTATCTAATGGGAGAAATAAAAACGTTTGAGCCTTATTCCAAAACTTGAAAACTATATTTTTAACTTACTCAATCTGTGATTTCAGTTGACGCTGGAAATCAAATCCCTTCTGTCGGATATGGTGAAAACTGATCCTTCAGAAAGACATCCCGAAATGGTCGTTAGCGGTAGGTTCGTGAAGAAAAGCGTGGACGGAAAATGGAACGCATGTACGAGGAAGATCTGGCTGCATTACATTCTATTACTGAAAGCAGCGTATTGGCCTTGCTAGAAAAACGTGTCCAGATGGGGAGCATTATTCGTTTATAGGAGACATTTTATTGTACCTTAATCCCAATCATAAGAAGAGCATATATGGTGACAAGGTAATAACTTTGTAAAATATTAAGAGGAAAATTGAAGGAGAAGAAAATATTGTGCTTAATGAAGGATCTGTAAAGTATATTATGTCTAGCGTTAGATATTAAAATTAATCCGTCACATTATTTGAAGAATATTGAGTAAAACTACATTTGCAAAGCGTTGGAGAATACAGAACGTAAGACACGTTTGCCTAATATCACATTTAAATTGTGTTTTCTTCAAAAACAGTACATATTATATAAGGTAAGGAAATGCATATTTATTTCTTATTAAGACCTAAGGAATCACAAATCGTCTGGTATTTTTGCATATTTTATCTTCGGTAGAATAGTTATCTTTGAAATCCTGCATTTGCCACACTGTTTCAGAGCGAATATCGCAACAGGGGTGCATTCTATCGAAAAAAATATATAAATAGATGGTTACTTCTACCAAATATCCAAACTACACGCCACCGCTATTGTCAATATAATCTGGAACACATTGTATATTTGTTATATTTCTTTCATGGGAAACAATATCAACAAATGTACAGTTAATGATTACATTGTTGTTTGAGTCTTCTTGACATTCTCCTTGATAATCTTACTTTATTTCTGAATATATTTGAAATTAAATACTTATTTTACAGCTATTTCTTGAAACCACTAAAATATCTTTAAACTAAGTCGCTTTTTTGAAGTTACATGCTCGTACATAGGTCTATAACTAGACGTACTGAACATACTTTTTGAAAACTATTTTCGCAAATATCGAAATATAAATCGCAATTTAGAAACCTCGCAACGTTTAATAACATGTTTTTTTTTTGTATTTTTATCTTACTAACTCAGTAAAACAACGCCTTTTACAAAACATATGTAATTAATACCTTTTTAGTGCTTTACATTTCTCATGCGAATGTTGGGCTGCCTATACTTAAATTACATAAAACTAATTTAGCCACAGTATAATATTCAATGGCTACTTAGTTTATTACATAAAAAAGATATTTTAAGGTGTGTTTTGATCCCCCAAAGAATATGATTCTTTTCCCAGACAAATATTGTAGGATATATCTCACATGCCTCTCAAACAATTACACCTCTGAGGGATAGGCTCTCATGAAACTATTTACGACTAAACAAAAATGCATCTGCTTTACAAAACACCGTCATTTCCTTGCCAATATACAATATGTTCATAAAATAAATAGTCAAAATTGAATTAGATCGAGTGAAATAATATAAAAAAAAGGTTGCAGGTAGAGAAAAAGATCAATCTTTGGTATGACATAGACCAGTATTGTAAAGAACACTAATTGCGCCTTGATAAAGTCTAAGTAAATTGGACGAAACGTCGGCAGAAAATTATTAGATCGTTATTTGTCCAACATCCCAAAAAAAAATCCTTTGTCAATCAATATAAAAAAAATTCCCACTAATTAAGGTTTTCGTCATCATTTCATTTGCTCTACGTGCCCTCTAATTTTGACCACCTATTGAAATACCTTGTACAGTATCTAAAAAAAACTACATTCCATTTTCATCAACCTAATAAATGTGATTTTTTTTGTTTTCCAGTTTCACCGGAAATACTCTTGCAAATCAAGATCCGAGAACGCACCTCACATATACGCGATTGGCGACACAGCCTACCAAAACGCCCTACACCACTGCATGCCGCAACAAATCGTCTTCTCTGGCGAAACCGGATCGGGAAAGACCACGAATTACCTACACCTACTCGATCACTTATTTTACTTGGGAGCAAATCCAAGCATTAATTCGGAAAGGATAAAGAACGCTGTCAAACTGATACATTCACTTGTGCATGCTTCCACCCCTACGAACGATTACTCCACGAGATCCGTGTTCAAGACTATCGTTTCCTATGGGAAGACTGGGAAACTTAGCGGCGCAAGCTTCAAAGTACAGTGTTTGGAGAAGTGGAGAGTGTCTTCAACTGACATGTGAGTCATGGTTATGAATCTAGCAGCAGTATTTTACTGATACTTTTACTAGAATCAGTAAAAACGCAACGTGGAGATTCTAGTGTAGGGGTTACTTTTAGAGGTCTCCGTCATATTCAATAAAATTAACCATTGGGGCGGTGTCATGTCAACCAACCGTTTCCCACCCCTCATGTAAAACCTTTTTGTTGGGAATGGGAGGCAATTCTTAACCATATGTGTCCGGCTGTCTCTTCCAATTCGCAGCCTCGACTTGTGGGACTAATAATATAGTCCATATTATGGAGGTGCTTATTTAGCTTGCAGTCATCCTTTAGGATCCTCTAATTTTTCCGGAACAGTTGCAGCCAATAATTCTATAATATCTTACAGGGTGACTTTGGCTGTTAGCAGCTATTTAATTCGCCATGTCTGTCGTTATACCGTATACTCATTCATTATGGAATTACGGAGAGCTTAGGATAGTGCAACTGCAGGTTCCAGTCCCAACAAAGCACCCTCCGAGCCTTGGAGAGCAAGGGCATCTGCTTCCTCGTTCGCACGATTTCCTTCATCTCCCTTTACCCAAAGGCTAACGGTGTTGTTTTGTCCCAGAGTATTCAGGATCAATCCGGAATGTGTCCAGAAATTGTCCAGAGCAATTAACGTGACTCTACTGTCCTTGAGTACTAAGAATTGAATATGCCAACTTCTTTGTTGCTATTTGCTTGGGTTTGCAACTTCTTTGGCCGCCGGTATAGCCATGACCTCAACTTAGAACACTATGGCACAGATACCTAGTGGGCCACTAAGGCATAAATCCGGGTCTTCAGAGAAGACTTCGAACTCAGATCCAGTTTCAATTTTTAAACCATCAGTATAGATCTGAAGGAACCATCTACCTACTTCATAGTTCTTATTAAAACCGTAAGTGGGAGGCAAACAGTCCGAGGATGCCTGCAGGGGTGGCAGTTTGATATCCGCTTCCCCCAGCACCAGCGCTCGTCCATTTCAATTTCATTTTTAATAAATAAATAAAAAAAAAAAAAACACATCCACACAAAGAAAAAATAATTTTCGTTTTGGGGGTCATACCATGTTTACTACATGTTTTTGGGGTCGCTGAAACCGCATGGGGTCAGAATAACCCCATCGGTCTAGGGTTTCCCATAACCTCAAAAAAAAACATTTTTGACCTATATACCGATAAACCCTTCGCAACAAACCCCCTTAACCCCTTGAAACCATAACACAATAACCCCATGATACCTCGGAACCATAACTCCATAATCATATAACCCCATAACCCCATAACCCCACAACTCCATTACCCCCAAATCAAACGAAAACAGTTCATCTCAGGCACTTCTTATTAATGCAAATGTTCACGGACATTCAGGATACGTTCGAACAGTGAAATTAAACGTAATAATCCCATAACCCAATAACCCCCTAACCCCGTAACACAATACCTGTTAGGGGGTTACACCTGACACCTGTTCATTTCTGGCATTCTGTATTAATACATTTTGTCACGGATATTCAGAATAGTGTTAACCAACGGAATCAAATGTTATAAACCAATAACACCATTAAACAATGATAGAACCTTTATTACTTTAGCATTAGCGTTACTCGATGTACACCGGGGGAAGATTGCACGATCTGATTTTGTACATCACATAGCCCTATCTTATAAGACCATGACAGCATCTAAGCCGCAATCCAGGGACTCAGCCGGATAACGGGCTCACTCCTTTGCTCGCTGTCACCTCAAGGACGAGTGCCTTGGATGCAAACGCACGCAATTTGGGTAATCCCCTTTGTAGTGGTGTTATGGGGTTATTACCTTTCATTTCACTGTTCGAACTTATCCTGAGTGTCCGTGAAAATTTGCACTAATACAAATTGCCTGAGATGAACTGTTTTTGTTTGATTTGGGGACAACGGGGTTCTGGGGTTATGGGGTTATATGATTATGGAGTTATGGTTTCGAGGTATCATGGGGTTATTGTGTTATGGTTTCAAGGAGTTAAGGGGTTTGATTTTTTGTTTTGGTAGTTTAAGCACAAACAGGAGTCTTTAAGAAGACTGATTTTTTTTCACAAACCCAAAAGTAAAGATTTTTTTCTTCTCGTCAGCGTCATATTCATCAGTGAACACACTTTAGGTATAAACAGGAGTTTTTAAGAAGATTAAGTGTTTATTCCAAAACCCAAAAAATGACGATTTTTTTCCTCTCGTCATCTTCATCAGTGGACACACTGTATATGTATGTTCTTAAAGAAAAAATATGAAGTATGTCATATATACGAAGTTTTTAATAAATAGTCAATAACTAACCTATAAATACCTTGACGCTTTTCATTGCCAAGCGTTCTTAACGCGCTCAGGCCGTGCCCTTAATGATCCACATAAATCTTCCATCGGTTGAGCATATAAATAGGTAGTGACTTTGTCTACATCGATCTTTACACATATCTCTTAAACGTGAGTTTCAGACGTCACTAAATAAAGGCAAAGGGTTAAATTTTATTGGACGGCATCGCAAAAGATTGATCAGCGTTCGAGATAAAGATACGATCGGATTGATTGTAGTTGACGCAATTGATTCCCCGATGAATTCTAATCAGTTGAAAAATTGAAGTGGGTATTGACAAGTTGTAACTGCCTCTTTGAATATATAGTAAACTTACAAAAGGCTACATGCCAGAACCCCTGGATTAAAAGGTAATTCGTTGCCGGTTGGTTTAACATTCTCGGTGACTGCTTTATTTAGCATCACAGAATTTTTATTTTATCATGCGATTGAAAGTATATATTTGTATTTATTATTTATAATATTTATGCATTCACTTTTTCGCGAATAAATATGACAGAATTGAATTCATCTTTTTGGAATATTTTATTCCTATACTATCATAATAACATGCCAAGTGCAGAAATTAACAACTGACAATGCAAACAATTAAATACAGTGTGTGCAAAACACATAAAAATAATGTTCACAATGTAAGGGGAAAAAAACTAAATAGCTTCTGAATGTCCTGATACCTAAAAATATATCAGTCACGTAGTCGATAGTATGGCGGGAACTTTAAAAAATGACACGAAACAATACAAGGTAAAGTTAGTTGTTGAACCATAGAAATGTATTTGAAAATATACTTAGAATTTTATTTTAAGCACGTTTTTACTTAGACGCAAACACATCAATTACATTACCATATGTTTTATAACACATCAAAGAAATATTATGCAACATTTGTTTTTGTAATTAATTTCTTTTCGGAGCGCTAAATAAGGAAAAGCATTTCGCACTAGGTAGTAAACAAATTAGTACTGAACAAGATTGGAAATTATAAAGTACCTAATTTTAATTAATATGAAATGGTAATATAAGAAAACCATCGATTTTTTTATCATACAATTTCGTTGTAAAATATTGTCGTAAAAGTGAAGGGTTTATCGGTATATAGCTAAAAATGTTTTTTTTTTGAGGTTATGGGAAACCCTACCCATGGGGTTATTCTGACTCTAAATTCGGATTGAGAGACCCCAAAAATGCGTAGTTAACATGGTCTGACCGCCGAACCCGATTTTTTTTGTGGCTGTGTAATCATTATATCCGTTTTCAATCAAAGTGACCATTGGTACCTCCGTCATTTTTAATAAAATTTACCATCGGCAATTCCATCATTTTTTATAAAATTTACCACCTAATCTCATTAATAAAAGTAATATGGCAGCATCACTTCTTACAAAACAATGTATTTTAGGACACAAAGCAACTTCCATTTCTTATACTATATTTACGACGGACTGCTATCGACTAACTCCACAGAAGCATATCGGTTAAATTCTGACCGAACATATCGATATTTACGAATTGAAGAAAAGTCGAAAACCGGTCAACCGAAAGACAGCATCAGTCAAAACATTGTCAAGTATAGAAAGTTGAAGAACTACTTTCAAGAGCTGGAGTTTTCCGACGAGCAAGTGGCTACAATCATTTCCGTGGCGGCAGCAATTCTAAATTTAGGAGAGGCGCGTTTTCGGGAGAACGACGACGGATTGGCGGAACTGGATAACAAAGAGGCAGTGAAGATTTTCTCGGACCTGTTGGAAGTCGACGATCAGAAAATCTGCTGGGCCTTGACGAATTACTGCTTAGTATACGAGGGAAAGGTGATAAGAAAAAGGAATACTGTGGAGGAAGCTAGAGATACGAGGGATACGCTTGCTAATAATTTGTATGCGAGATTAGTTGACTACGTCGTTGCCGTTGTTAACAACAAATTGTCTTTCGGGAAAACAATTTTGTAAGTGGTAATTGTTTGGTGAGCTTTAACATTAGTTTTAATGAACTTTGTGACAAAACAAGTTAATCAAAAAAATTAAGTTAAAAATCATCTTAAAACTTTAAATTTACAAACTTTGTTAGAATAAAAACACTAATAGAAAAACGCTCAAAAAAAAGTCTAATTGAAAATAAAATAAATACAAGAATAATATTTTTTAACTACATTATTAATTCTCTAATTTTCAACGGATTTATATTCATCTATCATAATAAAGGCAACTTTCTCTTTGTTGTTGTTTATGTCTATGTCTAAGTTCAACGTTTTTATTTTAATTTCAAATACAGTTGTATCCATTTAGTCCGATCAATAAAAACAATGTTTACCCAAAACCTTGCAAAAAGGGAAAAAAACAAACTGGAAATTTTGGATTCAGTAGATGAAAATACGTACTACCCAACGAATTCTTTTACAAGCGAAGTTAATAAAAAAAATGGTTTTTTTTTTGTTTCTTCTTTTAACTTCAAAAAATGAAGATAGCGAAAAATATTTAAAATAAAGTTTATAGGTTGTGTATTTTTCAAAAATTGGACATTGATCGGACTAATTGCTTTAAATTGGATTTTGTAAACTTTGATTCTCCAAATTGACTCTGGTCCCCAGAAAACAAGAAATTATGTTTAAAATGTCAAAAATAGTCTAGTGTGATATTTTTTAAAGGATTTTATTGTTTTTATAGTGGCTACGACCAATTTAAATATTCAGAGTTAACAAAACTACTAGTATATTTGAAGGAATGTGAAATTTTTACTTGAAAATAAAATGAAAACGAATGAATTTAGACATAAACAACCTAACAGCCTATCATTATTTTGAAAGCTCTATACAAATTTGTTACGAACATAGGGGGGTTCCTATAAAAAATATAATTGTGTATGTAGGTACATTTTTTAATTAAATTTTCAATTGTTTTTGCTAGCACCCAATATAAAAATATGTGCGAAGTATGCTAAAATATAGTATATTCTAGGAATTTACAGAAACATGTTGCAAAATGAATAATTGTTTATGTTTATGTAATATCCGGAAATTTTCAATCTAAAATTGTAAATATTGGACATAAGTATGGAATATTATACATGTCTTTAGAATACCCCATATATCAAATGCAATCATCTACATACATCCTATTTTATTTAAAATAAGCCAGTTGACATCTACTTTCGATATAAGCGTAAATCTAAGTTATGAAAAAATATTTTAATTAACCAGAATATAACGAATTTAGTTAACCACCAAATTTTCAGGATTTTAATATACAGAGTTTTTAAGATATCAGTACAGGCCCACCGCGGTAGATCACTGGGTATGCATATTGAGTTGCCTATACCACGTAACTAAATGTACTGAAATATATTTTCCGTCTTGGTCAGCCTGTTTTTTTCTGCCAATAACTCGCTTTCAACCTCCATTCCTGACAAACTTTCTTGTGATTTGTCAGCATTGTGACTGTCTTTAAAAGGTTTTTTAGCAAACTTATTACAGCTAAGTTAAAAATGCCCATACAGGTTTTTCAGTAATTTTAAATCTGATTGCCTTCGATTGCAAAAAGTCGAAAAACGAAATATAGGTAGATCTTTGCTACTATTTTTAATGTCAATATAAATGTCCAAAGGAACTGAAACCTACATTTTTACTTTTGAAATTGACTATTTTAAAGCAAGGCAAGCGATGGAAACTGTTAGGTTTAGCACGACGTCAAAATATCGCATGATTTTTTCATTTCCTATCTAATGTTTAAAAACTTAATATGAGATTCCATTTGTGATGATTGTATCCACATAACATATAAAAATGTAATATTCAAAATAAATATTTTTTCTGAAATTTCAAAATAGGTTTATTTCAAGAGGGTTTGCGTAAATTAATTTTCTATGTTTGTTTTTTAATGAAATACTTACGAAATTCATATTTATTCGCGTTAATTTTTACGCAAATATTAAGAATGAGGTGTATAGTTTTTGTTTTTACCAAATATGAGTGCAGCCAAATGCAGCTGAAAAAGTTCTTTAATTTTTTCTGGAACAGTTCGTTGGAGAGAATATTTACTATTCACAGTGGATCCATTAATTTCCATAATCATGTGTACTAAAAAAAGTTTTGAAAACAGAACAATATCGATTATCGAAGACGATGACGTTGAAGAAGAAAATGAAAACTTTCAGTTCAACTCAGTTCAGAACAGAGTCTACGTAAGATTCAGAAAATTAAAGTTGAAAATCAGCGACTTCAAATTGACAGTTTTTTGGGAGAAAATCGCATTTTTTTCAGATCTTTACAGATATATTTGGTAATTTAATTCTGTTTCTTCTGAACATAATTAAATATAAAAATAATGTAAATAATGTAAATATAAAAAAAAATCTAAAGGAAATGCAAATTTTGTCTAAATTATATTAACTCCCTTTTTTTCCTAACTGAAACTATCTCAGTAATTTTAAATAACTTTGATACTCTTCTTTATAATTATTTAATACATATTTAACTCATGTAATACACAATAACTAATATTGAAAGCCATAGTCGCAAATATTCGTATAAATTCGATATGATATCCAACATCTTTATTTGACATCCAATATAACAACTTTGATTTGACTTCGAAAATAAAATTTAATGGCATATCGTTATACGTTTTTCTACTTTTCAGCGGGGAAAAATATACCATCAAAATGCTCGATTACTTCGGTTTTGAATGCTTCAAACAGAACAGCTTGTCGCAGTTTATGGTAAACTGTTTAAACGAACAACTTCATTACCACTTCTTGCAAAGAATATTTTCCTGGGAGATCATGGACTTACGGAACGAGGAAGTAGAATACACGCCGATTTCCTATTACAGCAACGAAGATACCTTGAATGAGTTGTTAGGTAAACCCGAAGGAGTGTTATCGATTATTGACGATGCTTCGAGAAAAGGTCATAGTGGCAAATATATAGTAGGTAAGTTGTGGGCACTACCGTTACCCAAACAAAAAAAAACACCAATGTCATGTTTCAATATGCAAAGTACATCATAAACATACACCGAAAACCATCGATTTGATAAAAAAAATGTTCACACGTCTTCCTATACCTACTGGTCATGCATGAATATGAATGAAGTATAGCTGGTTATATTATCATATTGTGAAACTAAATCTGTGTAATTTGAGCTGTGCAACAAAAATCCATATCTATCAATACTAATCTTTTATTACGAAATATTCTTTATTACACTATTCTACATTTTGAATTTTTTTTCGCTCCCTGATGTTTTTTTTTTATTTTTTTTTTGTGTCTTCTATAATGTGCTGAATTAAAATTTGAGCTCGGTTTTTACCTATCACCCGTACGTTTTTAGAGAAGGGAAGAAGAATATAAAATATGAGAAAGCCAAACCATAAACAATCTAGTGAATTTTCGAAGATTTAAAAAAACAGAACCACTTTTTTTTTATAAAATATACTTCATTTTATATCCAAAACAGTATAATATAATCAATAAATTATTTTTTTTCCTTTTTCCCTTGTATTCGTCGGGACCAGTTTCACGTTTGAGTGCCCAACAGTAGTCCGTTAACATGTTTGGGGTCCGTTTTTTTCTATACTGCTTCTCCATTTAAGCAATTTGCTATTGAAATATTTCGTTGGTTGGTCTGAAACTGCACCTAAATTGCCATGAAATAATTCTAAATGGGAGTGAAGAATATGCAACTTAAGTGACAACCTAACGTCTTGTAAGATTGGACAAGTTCTTCAACTAGATCTTTGTAGTTCTCCGATTTCTTGTTCCCTAGGAAGTTGCTACATACATTTTTGTAGGCAGTCCATGCCTTATTTTCTTTTCTCGAAAGTATAGTTTCGAAATTTTCATCTTTAAAAAGTTCTCGTATTTGCTGCCCAACGACATTCCTTCTTTAAGCTTTGCCTCACAAATAAAGAAAAACATTTCTTTCTGTATATATATAACACTTTAACAATTTTTTTTATAAGCCCTAGTTTTATGAAAAGAGGAGGTAAATAAATGTTCTGCTACTCTACTAAGGGTTCATTAAGGACTTTTTCAGACCGAGCACAATATTTTCACGTAACGGTCATTCTTTAACGACGTAATGTTGGTTTCTGGCTCTACCAGCCCATTCGCATAAAAAACAACAATATTTGGTGTAGCCACTCTGCAGTCCTGTAAGTAGTGCAACAACTATTAGATCCGCACAGATATTCCATTTATGGTCCTCGTATTTATACTTTTGAAGTAACATACACATGTTTTCCTACGTTTCTTTCATATTTGCAGCATAACCCAGGGGAACAGACGTTTTTCGTTTCCATTAAACAATAAAACTGCCTTCAGACTTGTCTTAGAAGAGTCAATAAACAGTCTGTCTCCTCTCGGTAGATTTATAGGAAAGGTCAAAATATGTTGATGTTCTCTAGATTTTGCTACGTGATACATCAATTTATAAGTCAGTATAAGGGTTATATAGGTGGAAATTATCGAAATAACACAATTAGTTTGGCGGGGAAGATTATCATGCAGAACAGTGTTCTAGTGATAGAAAGAATGATAATGAAACAATATGTGCAACTAAGTAATTAGATTTAGATCGATTTAAGATTTAAGAGACGAATTGTAATCGGACTTTATTGATACTACAGTTGGGTTTGATTAATGGTATAACATCAATAAACCCACGTTCAACATTGTGCAACATCTTCATTGTGCAACATCTTCATTCATAAACACTGGAGCTCAAAATAACTTCAAAATGATGAATTTTCGTGAAAGTTCCTTCCCTCGTAAAAATTCAAAAAAGTTGAGAAAATGTTACTCGTATATAAAAGTTTCTGCATTGATTTTTGACTTTGACTGTATCTGAAATTTGGCGTGTTGCGTTTTTTTTTTTAAGAAAACGGTTAATAACAAGGAAAAAAATTGATCCTGACAAAATGATAAGTACATTTGGCAAAACTGACGATTTTAGGATATTTTTTGAGGTTAGGAACGAACTATGATGTCATGGGTTGAAACCGACTGTGGATTTGAATTCCGCGAATCAAAAAAACTTATTGGTATGGTGATGTAGTGTATTATATTACAAATGTTATTAACCTACATAATAGAGATACTTACTTTTGAGCTTCAGTATAAATATTGATGAACTGTTGAATTGTTTCGCACTAATTTCAGTGATTTTCTAACACAAGTGTTTGCTTCCCTAGCTAACATTCAAAATGAAGAGAAAAGCCGAGTGATCGTAGTAGACGCCCAAGATTTTTTCTGTAGCGCATTACACCGGCACGGTATGTTACAATGCCACAGACATGCCCGAAAAGAACAGGGATTTCGTTCCACCAGAAATAACGGAAACCATGAGGAACTCACAGAATCCCATAATCAGCATGTTCTTCACAAGCAAATTGGACAGGACTGGTAATTTAACGGTTCCCTTCGAAAATCTCAAGAAGAGTAAATATAATTTTTCGTCTAAGGTAATTACACAAAGAGTATGGGGTTGAATATAGTGGTAATATTATTTTTTTTGTGCTGTACGAGGTGTGGCTATTAAATAACCAACCTGCTGTCATAACACTTTTTATTCGTTACCAATTACAGTAGCAACTTTTTCGCCTTCAATGTACTCCCCTTGGCGATCTCTACACCGTTCTATACGACTTTTCCATTGTTGAAAGCAGTGCTGGAAGTCCGCTTCTGTCAGCTGGTTCAGACCCACCGTCGCTTTTGCTTTAACCACTTCCACACTTTCGAATCCTGTTATCACAAGTAATCACCGTGTCCTAACAAGCCTGGCAGTATCAATGTTGTTTACAATGTCAGCGCAAATGTTAATTCTTGATTTCTTTTGCTCGGGAGTTTTGGCACCACTTATGCTCAAACTTTGCACATGTTGAACGATTCATGCAAAATCTGGCAAACTCACTCTTTGCCGATTCCTGTTATTTCAGCAAGCCCTCGAATGCTTAGACGACGATCTTCGAGGATTAATTTACTAATTTTTTCAATGTTTTCGTCCGTTTTTGACGTTGCGGGCCGTCCAGGGCGCGGATCATCTTCGGTCGTTTCACGTCCCTCTTTAAACTGTTTAAACCATTCAAAAACTTGTGTGCGGGATAAACATTCATTCCCGTACACTTCTTTTAACATTGTATAAGCTTCTGTAAAAGTTTTCCCCAGTTTAACAAGGAACTTGAGATTAATCCGTTGCTCCATCTGAACACTAACATTTTTTTCGACACGTCACTGGCGCGTAGACTAATTCAAACGACTGCTGAAATCAAACTGAGCGACCCACTGGCTTGTCCAGCGAGCTCGGGGTGGGGAAAGTATCACCAGGTTCTGATCAAACTTCTCGCGACATGCTCGCAGCGCGCTGGTAGCAGCATCAGATCTATTATTTAATAGCCACACCTCGTAAGTTATAAATTTTCTTTTTCATATAAATGAAATTAAAGTGAAATTAAAGATTTCACAGCCTCGATAAGTTCAATTTTGTAAAACTATCACCCTTTGATGTTTTATTCCGAGAATTATAATCCACATTGGGACATTAAAAACATTGATACAGGACATCAATTGAGGTTTCAGCTTCCTCCAGGATCTGGATGTTGCTGTCTTTTTTTTCTCTCTTATGTAAATTAGTCGGGAGTGTCCTGCTGAAAACCTGTTATTCCTTCGTATTTTGACCCCGTAGATCCAAAATTTAGTCAGTTTTAACATTGTGAAATTAAATCACTAATTAATTAATTAAATAATCAATTAAGTTATCTTTTGCCAACTGAGATTTAAAAAAATATATTTTTTTTAGAAAGTATAAAATTTCCTTATATGTTTTTTTGTGTTCTATAACATTTCCTTCCACATAGAACTGTTCATTGTAACAATCCAACAAATTAGCGTTCACGATAAATAAATAAATGTTGAATATTTTATTATGCTCGTATTGCACATTAATAGTGTCAAGCAGTTTTTCAAAGTCAAATTTCCCTGTCTTCAGATGAGTTGGTACTTGACGATTGACTTTATGTTCCTAATGTCTCCATTTACTTTTAATGTATATTACACAATAGGGTGGAGCGTCACAGTCGATAATTGTCTAATCGAAATGTTTGGGGCGGGAAAAGTTGCCTTTTGGCCTCAATAACAACTGGTTAAAATTTGAAAACGATTGGTTAACATCTTTTGCATCAGAAGCTCAAAGTTTGCAAATTTTTGTCAAAAAATGAAAAAAAAACATTTTTTGAAAGTTTTTTATCGTTATCGTGTTTTTTTCGTGGCACAAATAACGTCATTTGTTTTATAATATTGTAGACAAGCTCTTTTTTGCATCTTTAGTTGTCTGAAAAAGTGTAATAGATTGGGCCACAGTAAACGTAACTGAGCCCCCTCTTCTGGCTCATTTACTTACAGACCTTCAGTGCATCGTCAGTGAGGGCCTAGGTGATAAGTATTTATTTTCGAGACTGCCATGCCACACGCCGTTGAGAGAACAGCGAAACTTGTAACCGAAGCTGTATCCAAAGTTTATGGCCCATAGAAGAGAGTTGGCTTCATTCGTACAACTCTCCAGTCAAGGCAAAAAATGCCTCCCTTCGAAACTAAGAAGGACTTCAGATTTTGAGGATCCTTGGAAACCAATCCATTAAACAGCACTCATGGTTGGTTGTTTGGGTAGGGTGTGGGTGAAAGTCAAATTGCAGCTACCTCCCCGTGGTGAGTTCTGGGTCGCTTCGAAAACGAAAAGCGAGCTAAATGCTGCACTATAGTAAATACAAAAATCATAAATGTCCGTTTTAACTCGAAACATCAAAACGTTAAATTGTTATCACAGAAACAAAGCTGTGCCACCAAGCAAGTGTGCAGATCAGATACAAACGACAAATACACATATTTGTGCATTATAGCACTAAAATGAGGAGTATTTCAGACAACTAAAGATGCAAAAAGAGCCTGTCTAGAATATTTTAAAACAATCTTTCACAATTTATAAAGCAAATGACGTTATTTGTGCCACGAAAAAAAAACACGATAACGTTAAAAAATATATTTAAGAAAAAATGATTTTTTTTTCATTTTTTGACTAAAATTTGCAACCTTTGAGCTTCTGTCGGAGGTAAAAGATATTAACCGATCGTTTTCAAATTTTAACTAGTCGTTATTGAGGCCAAAAGGCAACTTTTCCCGCCCCAAATATTTCGATCAGACAATTATCGACTGTGACGCTCCGCCCTATTACACAATGCGACTATTAGATCCATTACTGTGTTTTGTAATATTTTCATGTAATTTATTCAATGCATCTGCTTGTTTTCTAAATCGCATTGCTCTTCCAGAGGTCCACCGCCAGAAATTATTCTCAAACGCGAAATATGCGTACCCAAGCATCGATATTCAGATCGCTTTCCGTGGACTTGTTGAAAGAATTGTCCATTGGAAGTGGGTCCGGTGGGACACACTTCGTCAGGTGTATCCGTACGGATCTTAAAAGGAGACCCCAACATTTTGAGAAAGAACTCATTAGACAACAGATACGGGCACTGGCAATAGTGGAAACGGCCAAGGCCAGGCAACAAGGATATCCCCACAGAATAACTTTTTCGGAATTTGTCAGAAGGTAAAAAAAAATATTTTTTATTGTTCTCTCTATAGTATACATAAATATGTAGATACTAAAAAAATTATAGAGCAAAATAATAACCTAAGAGCACTTAGTTTTCTTCTGGGCTCAAGTACTAGATCTGATGAATATTAGGATTGACCCGCATTAGGCTTATGCTAATTAGACAGTTGTGACATATGTGACATAAAATCTACCACGCCCACTTTCGATCATTTCCACAGCGATTGGTTCACTCACTCACTTTTACAATTTGCTGACATTAAGAAACTCTGTTGGTATATTTTTAGGTATAAGTTTTTGGCATTTGATTTTGAGGAAAATGTGGAACTAACTAAAGACAATTGCCGACTGTTAATGGTGAGACTGAAGATGGAGGGGTGGGCGCTCGGCAAATCAAGGATCTTCCTTAAATACTATCACGAGGAGTACCTTTCTAGATTATATGAGACTCACGTGAAGAAAATAATTAAAATTCAGACCATTCTGAGAGGGTTCATCGCAAAGTGTCGAGTAACAAAGAAAGTGAAGGAACAAGAAAAGGAATTAGTTGAAAGAGGTAAACGTTAAAGGAATCATACAATTTTTATATTCTAGTTTGTAAGATAATACAATAATATTTCTTTCAATTACCTAAATACTTATTTTTGCAGTTTGGTTAGCAAAAAAGTAATTTAGAATCACGAAAAAAATATTACCTAATAAAATAAATATACAGGACAAGTTGTTTCCATCTATGATGCCAAATTATACCATATATTTTTCTAGTACGTTTAACGAATGATTAATCATCATGTATACTCTCACAATCGTTTTATTGAAACAGCTAGTCTAACAAATAGTTAAAACATTATAATTTACGGCAATAGATGTCTGCCACTTAATTCTTGACCCTATTGCAGTTGAACAAAACATGAATCGAAGAAGGAGCAGCATAACAGAAGGAGAAGCCGCTTTGATAATTCAAAAAGGTAAAACTGATTCCGACGATTAAATTAATTAATGTTCTTTTTTTTAAGTATCTCTGTTGACATCTCATGTAAATAATTTTAATCGCATATAATGTAATCACTTATTTAACTTTGCTTTTAGTAAATTAGATAAATACATTTTGTGGATTTATTTCTATATTTTTTGGATCATTTGCGCAAATTCAGTAAGTAAAATTGTACTTTCAATTATAAAAATCAAAGACCATTCTGTTATACTCATTTGCAAGTGTAAAGAGTAATAATTTATAGTAACGGTTTCCAATATTTCCAGTATTTAAAATGAAAGCTATTTTTAACTCCACGAAACCAATATTTTCCCTATTGAACAATCTTTCGTGTGTTTTTGTTTAAATGCTGTGATCCACAGCACTAAAAAGTGCGACGTTCTTTTTTTACTTACCTATTTATATGTACTCAAATTGAAAAAAGTTTTTTTCTTAATTTGCAATAAGTGACAATATTTTCTTCACATTAAGCAAAAATTTAGCTTACAGAAAGACGATGAAACATAAGCAGCTTTACGATTTGTACGAACCAATAGGTGATGACGTTTATACCTTCATTAAACCATTTGCTATTAAATGGAAAAACAAAAGCATATTTTCTGTTTTAATGCGGTACAGAGCCGCAAGGTTGCAAGATTTCTTCAACTTATGTCAACAGGTAAATGTTTCTCGTTTTATATACGAATTTATTTTGATAATAAGTACCTGCTAATCAATGCCATATTTTGATCTGAAAAAAATAATAATTTTAGGTGCATTTTTATAACTTAAATGCCTTCCACAACATTCAGCAGATAACTGATGGTATAGATTTGAAATGCATAGATGAAAAAGCAACAGTTTATAACTGGCTTAGTAATAACATTAAACCCGTTTTGAAGCTGAAATTTCGCCTAGCTGATATACCGTTCTACGATACATCCCACATGTATGATTTTCTGACACATTTTAAGTAAGTACTTTTCCTTTGACTTACGCAGTTTTATTTATTATGCAGTTTAATGTTTAATTAATTATGCAGTTTAATGTTAGAGCAGACCTGTGTATTTCTACTTATTTTTTCTTTTCTTTTCTACTTAATTACAAACTTGATTAAGTCACTGTAAAAACGGTTCTAAAATATATATGGGGGGGGGGGGGGGGGGGGGGGGGGGGTGGGGGGGGGGGGGGGGGGCGGGGCGAGGGGGGCCCGGGGGGGGCGGGGGCGCCCCCCCCCCGGGGCGGGGCCCCCCGGAGGGGGGCAGAAAAAGGGGGAGAAAGGGGGGAGAGAGGGGGGGGGGGGGGGGGGGGGGGGGGGGGGGGAGGGGGGGGGAGGGGGGGGGGCCAACAAAGAAGGGGCGGGCGAGGCAAAAAAAAGAAAAGGAAAAAAAAAAAAAAGAAAAAGGGGAAAAAAAAGGGGGGAGAGGGGGGGGGGAGGGGAAAAAAAAAAAAGAAAAAAAAAAACAGGAGGGGGGGGGGGCGGGGGGGGGGGGGCCGGGGGGGGGGGGGGCCAAGGAGGGGGGGGAGGGAGGGGGAGAAGGGGGGGGGGCGGCGCCCCCCACCAACCCCGAGGGGGGGGCCCCCGGCCACCCCCGGGAGGACCCCCCCGCCCCCCCGGGCGGGCCCGCCCCCCCCAGGGGGGGGAGGGCGGCGGGGGGGGCCCGCGGGGGCGCGCCCGGGGGGGGCGGCGGCGGGGCCCCAACACGGGGGGCGGGGGGGGCAACCCAGGGGCGCACCACCAAAAGCCAACAACAAAAAAAACCAAAACACCAAACAAGGGGGGGGGGAAAAACAAGAAAGGGGGGAAAAAAAAAAAAAAAAAAAGAGGGGGGGGGGGAGGAGGGGGAAAAAAGAAAAACAACCCCCCAAAAAAAAGAGGGGGAAAAAAAAAAAAAAAAAAAAAAAACAAAAAGGGCCCCAACAACAAACCCCCCAACCCGGCAACAAACCCAAAAAAAAGGGCAAAAAACGGGGCAGGCACAAGAAGAAAAAAAGAGCAACAAAAAAAAAGAAGGAAAAGGAAAAAAAAGGGGAAAAAGAAAAAAGAGAGGAAAGGAGGGAGGGGGGAAAAAAAAGGGGAAGGGGAAAAAGGAGGAAAAAAAAAAGGGGGAAAAAGAGAGGAGGAGGGGGGAGAAAAAAGGGGGGAGGAAAAAAAAGGGGAAGGGAGAGCACAAACAAAAAAAAAAAAAACAACAAAAAAAGAAAAAAACCCACACAAAAAGAAAAAAAAAAAAAAAAAAAAAAGGAAAAAAAGGCAAAAAGGGGGGGGGAAAAAACAAAAAAAAGGAAGGAGGAAAACCCACCCGCCCCCGGGGGCCCCCCCCCACCCCCCCGACCAAAAAAAAAAAAAAAAAAAAAAAAAAAAAAAAAGGGAAAAAACAGGGGGGAGGGCAAGGAAAAAGGGGAGCCCAACAGAAGGGAAAAAGGGCCCCCCGGAGGGGAAAAGGAAAAAAAAAAAAAACGGGCAAAAAAACCCCCCGGGGGGAGAAGGCCGACCAGAAAAAAACAACCCCCCCCCCCCCAAAAAAAAAAAACCCCCCCCAAAAAAAAAAAGAGGGAGGGGGAACCCGGGAAAGGGGAAGGAAGGGAGGGGGGGCCCCCCCCGCCCCACCACAGGGGGGGCCCCCCCCCCAACCCCCCCCCCGGGCGCCCCGGAACCGGGGGCGGGGGAAACCCCCCCCCCCCCCCCCCGGAACGGGGGGCCCGAGGGGCACCAAAAAAAAAAAAAAAAAAAAAAAGGGGGCCCCCCGCGGGGGCGGGGATATATATACATATAACATACACGGTGACAATTTGAAAACGAACAGCATTATTGCCTAAACTAATAACACTATCAAAATTTGGCGAAACACGTCAATTTACATATCAACGGCACAACTTTTGAGGCATTTGTTGTATTACTTTCAACCCCCCTAACCCCCAGGACACTCATCCCTAAAATTTTAAATGGCAACCCCCTATTTATTTTGCCATTTTTATGTTTCTTGTACAATTCTAGATAAGTCCCATATTTCTTTTTTTGTCAAAACTGAGGTAGTTAACCTCATGAATGTGTGGAATGTATTTAATTTCTGAATTTTTTATTGGAAAATTATGCACTTATGCACTATATTTAAAATTTTGGAAAAATTGAATATTTGCAAAATTCAAAGAGTTGAAAATATTCCAATGCATTCTTTGAGTGATTTTAAGAACTTTTTATTCTTGAAAATTTTTTGTTAAAGTGCATCATTTTCCAATACAAAATTCAAATTTTTTTAAAAATTTAAAATTGGGAAAAAAGGGGGTTTTTAATTTTGGGGGTCGGGGTTTTAGGGGTTAAAAAAAATATTTTTTGTTCTGTCATTAGTTTAGGCAATATTAAATGCTGCTCGTTTTAAAATTGACATCGTGTATATATAGTATACCGGTTAGGAAAGTGCAAGATTTCAAAGCCGAGCATTAATAAATAAGAAAAGAATAAACTCTGACAGATAGAGGAACTGACAGAGAAATATTATATCCATAGTTGACAGACTGACATGTCATTTTAAAACTCTATGGGCGTTATTCTCTGTCTTTCGTGATAGGGTAGCAATAAAATATGTAGGCGGGACGCCCCGTCCATAAATAATGCGCACGTGTGAATTGAATTATTACATCGTTATTGGTCTACGGAAAAAAGCACTTGAGTATTCCTTGCGTACGCAGTTGGTATTTTAGGCGATTCCATCGTTGGACCATTTTTTATAAACGGTTCCTTAAATGCAAACAAATATTTAACAAATAAAACAAACTGTTTACGGGCATGAACATGAAAGACCACGAAATTTAAATGATTTACGGGCCAGAATTGTACAAGTCCTAAATTGTTACGCTTAAGAAATGTTAGAACGCGTAAGAACTGAGTTTTACGATAGACCATGGTTTTGCGAAGAACAAAGGAGCGACATTTTGAACCACTTATTCAATAGGCATTTTTTCTTTCTTTCGTCTTATAACCGGGTTGATTTATATTTATATCTTTTTTATTTTTTATATAACTTCAATTTTATTTTATTGCAGACCGGTTAGTTAAGGAATACAAAAATTTGAAAATAAATACAATTATGTTCGTACACTTCTTTTAAGTGTATGGGATAATTTTAAGTCAGAATTACGTAAGAATTTCGATTCATACAGCTAAGTCGATGTACACCCTCATTGCTGCGAAAAAGTACTGAGTCGGACTCACTCAAATTCGTTAGGTGATCGGCAGTGTCTCTCCACCTCCACATTCCAGTTTCTGTTAACGCGCAGGTAACGTTTTACATCATACGTATCTAATACGTACAGAAGCGTGAAACACTGGTGCATCTAACTGTCTTTGTCTGGCCTTACTGGTGTCTTTTAACATGTATCGCCAATATGTAATGGTGAAATTTCCTATGGTGTATATGCGGTAATGTTGAGCGTTTTCAGCGATTTAACCCTTTATTATGCAATTTATCGTTTATAATTCGTTGTTTATGCACCGAATTAGGTTATTTGGGCCTCTTGAAAGGTAAAGCCACCAGTCTAGCTTAGTTTTGTACAAAATTTGATTTTTCCGGAATTTTTAATTTTTTTTACATTGTACTTTCCGTAGCGTCCGGGAGTGGCACTTAACTATATGTGTATATTTTGTCCATGATGTACAATTCAAATCAAACGTAAAAATAAAAAAAAACACGTTTTGTGTTATAAAACAGAACAGGGTATTGTTTTTGGGTGGATGATTTGAATTTACGTTAAATGGTAGTTGTGTTTTAAGGACCCTGTCCATAAAAATCGTCTTTGCAAAGTTTTAGATTTCTACTAACCACAGTACCAATACCGATAAGTAACTGCTTTTCTAAACTTACCTCTACAGACAGTTTCAAATATTATGGCAATAATGAATTAGAAATTAAAAACCAGAAATCACTTAAAAACGATAAAATATTGGTATAGGGAACCTGATGAAAATCTACTTAAAACGCCTGTAGAATTGGAATAATAAAAATGTAATAAAAATAACACTACTCCATTTAAAATAAGGATGTATTTTCATCAAATTCATCATGGGCCTATTAGCCAAACTCCAAATTTTCAAAAATCGATCATTCCTAGGAGCTCTAATACTTTTTTTGAATGGATTCAATTAATCTGTATATACTAGATCATCAACTTGCGTACATACCTACATAATAATATGTTAAGTATTATATAATTATTCATTAATGTAAGGGTCATCTACCCATTGTGTTAAATTATATGTAAATTAGTAAACACAATACATTTTGAAGTATTTGAGTACCTGTATCAATTAGTTTTGGATGTTATCAGCAAGTAATATGCCCCATTCTCGTGAAGATTGAAGAGTATAGGGCATATTTTATTTTTAAAATCTTAATCCTTTACGTACTACTTGTATATGCAATCATAAAATTTGACAAACTAATTACGTATATTTTAAAACTAACGATAACGGTTCATTTAATAAAGGTCTTACCTTTGGTTATTGGCCTTATAGGTTATATAGTTCGATGCAAAAAACAATGATGAAAATACAGGAGACTCAACCAAGTAAACTTCACTTCACTGATCACTATTATAACAATTTACCAGAAAACACCTACTTAATCACATACTAATTACATAATTAATAACAGTTTAGCACATATACATTAAAACAAACTCGTCTTATCCTCACAGAAACGACTCAGCATTCAGCGTTGCAAAACTATTGAAATTTTTTGCGACAAAAACCGAAAAAACTTATCTAGACTGCTACACTGAATGATTCGTTTAAATACAAATAAGCAGCAGCGATGAATTTGTAATATTAAAGAGGTAAATAACTAGAACAAGAAATTATTGACAACTAAATGGTTCATCTGCTTGAGGCACACTCTTTTCATATGGTATAATTCGTTGTAGTCCTTCAGTATTTTAGTCCTATAACTCCATAACATTATGGTGTTTATTACAGGTTTATTTGTCGGCATTAGTCAACGCCCACTTTATAACAATAATATTAAAAACTGAGAAAACAATAGAAAATAACTCAAAGAGAACAGAAGACAGTACGTTATAAAAATAAAACACATTTAGCAACATTTAAATAAGGTACTTACCTATTAGGGAAAAAAAATAATAAAAACATAGGATCTTCGTGAGTAAATCCAATAATATCATACTAAAGTTTTATTGTGAAATATTAAATTATTGGAAAAAAATATTTCTCGGCGCATTTGGGCCATGATACTTAATTTTTTCATACAAGCTTACGCGCTGTAGTAAGTAATGTTTAAATATAAGCTGCTTCTCTAATGCTCCTCTAATGAATTTGAGGAATATTCTTCAATGTCGTAATAGCTGCGTACCCTGTGACTTGTTGATGATATACCTGTAGAATTACAACAGAGGTGTTTTCAACAAGACGGCGCCATAGCTCACATTGAAGCAGAAACTATCAACTATTTGAGGATTTTTTTTTCAATATAGATTAATTAGTTTAAATGTCAACGATGATTTCAATGCAACTTGTTTATATGGCCTCGTTTTAAAAAACACGATTTTTCAAAATAATTTTCCTATTTTAGTGCATATCCAAGCTAGAATTATAACAAAAATAATGAAATAAATGGTCATCCTCATATCTTACACAATGTTTTCAATTCGATCAGAAAGAAATGCCAGATATATATTGAACATATTCAGCAAATGCTTTAAATTGTTTTTATAAATAAAGTTGTAATTATGAAACCTTTCCTGTTTTCTCAATTTGCAGAAATATTGACAAATAGCTTCAAGTATTTGAACCCTTATAACATTGAGTTTGAAATGTAATCAAGTATAGTCTATGACTTATTTCATAGTTAACAATATACAATAAAGTAACAATTAAGTTACGAGCTACGTTCCCATCACCACGGCCGTCTTTGACTTTGTTTTTTGTTTTTGAACGCATTATGTACCTAATGCCTACAACAGTTTTCGTTGTAGGCATACTCCATACTACACCGTTTACTTTTAAGCGCATTAATCACAACAAAAATTCCCGCCCAAGTTATAGACGACTCCTCATATTGTTTATCTCAAATGACTACGTTTATTCGCAGGAGTTACGAGAGGGAAGACACTTGGAACACTCCCTACCGCTGGAGAGAATCACAAGTTAAAGAAAACACAGGCGAAATGAAAACCTTAGGGAGTGCTAAAGCTTTAATGGACATGAACTATATTAGAGATCCAGATGAACCAATACGACCCCTAGCTAGTCCATTTGATGAAACAGAAGGACATACAGGAGGATTGTATAAAGACATTATTAGAAGTGCGACTCCTATTCCTATAATGCAAAATAATGAAGGAAACTCGGAAAAAGTTGACGCTTCTTGCCAAACCACGGAAATACTCGAAATTGGAAGCACCAATTTCAAAAAAATCGAATTTTCCCGCGGGGAAACAGATAATAACTTTATGAAAACTGACGATGAGAAGGGAAACCAACAAGTGCAAAATATTAATTATACAAAGACTTATAAAAGTTCGTTCGAACGTGAAGATTATAACATGAACACGAAACCAGCTAATAAGGACTTCGACTATATCAAGGCTACACCGGTTACTTCGAAGTCTAAGAGTAAGCCCAGCGCTGATCCTGTTGCAGAACTAAGAAACATGGCACGAAGAGAAAACTCTACAGATGACGATCCGCCGTTCAATTTTCAAGGAATGCTGAGGAAGACTAATTTTAGACGTGATTCTTTAAAGAACGCGTTTGAAGGCGTACGCAGATTCTCGCTTACCAAAGAAAAATCAGCTAATAATTTTATTATCAATGGCAATTATATCGAGGATGATGAAGTAATATTGAGCAAACCAGTGACTCTAGAAATATTGCCCGGACTTGTAGTAGATGGCCTAGAAATTGAACTGTAATATTGAGAACCATTTGTGTGAACTGTTGTGGAAATAAACCAGATGAAGATACCACAGACAGACTTTTTAATTATCTTAACTATTAGTGTCTTGTATAGTTGCCAGAACATGTAGATGAGAGGTATTAATAAATGTTCATATTAAAAAATACGGCCTAGCCATCTATTTTTATTATCATTACAATTATTGTACCTGTCGTCGATGTCTGTTAGATGTGCTAACGTTACAATTTTATGTCTATGTTAATCAGTGACCTGCTCAAGGAGAGAGGGTTCCAGATTAACACCCCCTCTCACTTTGAACCAGGTATTTACTACAAATAAAAAGTAGTAGCATTTGTTATACCCCTCTCCCCATAGGAACGTAGTCCCCCCCCCCAAGCCAAAATTTTTGGGCGCGCCACTGTGGCACAAAGTCGGATTACGAATTTTGATATGCGAGTAACAAAGAACGAGGATATCTTTCTCGCTTTATCTAACCTTGGGGATTTCTCAATCAAAGTACTTTTTGGAAGGAGATTGGGTAGTTGCCAACTTTGTCAGGCAGCCAAAAATACGTTTGGTCTCATTAACATGCACTAGAGGGGGATACCATGAATATATCACTACGGTATTAGAAATTTACACCAACATTTTCCACAGGAACAAACACTCCAATATTTTCCACAGTTTTATTTTTAACAGGAACAAACTTAGCAGCATCTCTAGTCACTTCCCCTGTTTCTCAGAGCTAGCCAAAAATCCATTTTTTGGTGACTAACGTCAAATGTATCAAAATCCTGAGGAGATGGATAAATTCTGAGGCCATGCAAAAAAAAATACATAGGATATGTCTCCAAGTTGTTAAACTGGGCCCTTCCACAGGGCCCCTCAGTTTCCAACGCGTGTTATTTGTTAGTTGTACTGTCGATAAAAATAACTGCATGGTTTACTATAGACATTTTTTAAAAATAATCATCAATACAAAAATATAAATAAGGAAACCGTAGCAACAGATGAGAAGATCTGAAACAAAACACAATTATACTGCATTAGGTACACTATAGTAATATAATTACTCACATCTTGTTCCGTTTACACAACGCTTCTGCTTCTCCAGATCTACTAGGATATCGTTATTTTCGTTGTAAATATACTTAAACCTAAATCGACAGCCGTTAATGTCTTCTGTTTCGCACATCTTGTCATTCAAACTATGTTTCTGCACATTTTCAACTACATTATAATAAATATGACAAGAAAAGATGCAATTCCTTCCTTGCAAAACACATTCCAGGCAAGGTTGAATTTGTTCACATCTTTGACCCGTGCAGTAAGGACACTCCTCGCAGAACTGCCCTTTGTATTCATACAACGACTCAGTTTCATTTTCTAAAAGTTCCAGGCGATCACATTGGCACATTCCATTTGTGCAAGTGCCATGACCAGAACATATTTTCTCATATCCTGGTTCGACGCAAACAGATTCATCTGTAAAAATAAAGATTAGCTTTAAACTCCTAGCTCTAAAAGTATGACATATATATTACATATTAATTACTTCCACATCCACGTAGTTGACTGAAAGTACCTATAGTACAGATGAAAAAGTTTTCAATAATTGGTTTAAAAGAAAATAGTATTGATTTAGGAGGGACCCCCAATATTCGGAGGAGATTATGGGGGGGGGCAAACTGAACAAAAAATAAAACGAACTGACGTTTGCGTCATGTTTGGTTTCATTCAAACCAAAATGGCCGCATATTGTGTGCGTAGAATATCAACTAAACGAGGTTATTCGCAAAAATAAATGCGAAAATCACAAACACCACAATAAATATGACAATCATTAATCACTATTGTGTTTTACTTAGAATCCATGACATACTTCAAATAAAATATAAAAATACTCGTAATAACAGGTTTCGCAATATTAACCAAAATATTTTCACTGCTATCTCAGAAACCGTTGATATTTGATTAAATGTTTATTAGGCTTTTTGGTTCACTTCTATTCCCTCAACACCCCTGAATATTTAATGTTCCTCTCCTATTCACCCTGTAGAAGGTGGCACTTAACAAAATAAGGTCAGAAATAGTTACTACACCATGATTGTGACATAACTTTACATAATCAAACACCTTTACAGCAACTCGAACAGCAATAAATTTTTTCTAACGGTTTATTACTTTACTTACATGATTTATACATGTGACCCTCAGACGTTATATGAATATTTTTATTACAAACTTCAAAAAAATCAACATATGTATAGAAAAAAAAATTGAATATAAAATAAATTAAATATTTTATCCGCTTGTACTTTACATTAATAATTAATGAATTAAACTGAGGGTGTATTAGAAAAAATACCATCAGAATTTGATGAACTGAAAACAATAGTCAAAGAAATGAAACATAAAATTAGCTATGTAGATGGTATCACAACAAAAATACTGCAGCTTGCATTTGAAGTAATAGGTGATAGATTTTTACAAGTAATAGGTCAGTAACAGTTTGGAGAATAGGGTTTTCCTTAGGTCATGTAAACCTTAACTATTATCCTGTTGGAAAAGAAGAATAAACCTATTAAATTCGAAGAGCCACAGGCTCATAAATATGGTATAGATATAACAAAATTCCTTGAGATGTATCCTGCATATAAATCCTCCTGATAAAATATACAGATAACAGATTATATCGCAACCAATAAATTGTTATCAATCTACCAAGCACGATTTAGAAAGCAGAATTCATGTGAAAGTTCGCTACAAACAGTATTAGCCAAATTAAAAGATGGATTAACAAAAAAAACAAATAATTGGTGTAGTTTTCATTGACTTTCGTCGTGTATTTGAGACAACAAACAGAAATTTGTTGTTATTAGCATTAAAAAGGTGGAACCAGCAGTTTTAAAATAATTAACAGAATATTTTGAGGACAGGTATCAAATTGTAATTTATAATAACAGTATATCATCAGTAAGTAAAAATAGTATTCATGGAGTTCCTCCACAAGGTCATATGGGTCATAAAGATCGTATGAGCCATACATGTCCTAACGGTCATACCGGTGGATCAGACAGGTCATAAATGCCATAAAGGTCACATATGTCAATTTGGTCATATTGTCATAAAGGTATTATCCAAATACATAACATCACACATTTAAGAACATTATAACCTGATGTTTTTAGCGGTTTAGTCTATTTAAATGTGGAAAAATGGATGTGGACGTACTGATTTCATTTTCAGCGCTTTTTTCTGAAATTTCAGAATACTAGTCATTAGAAAAACAACAATTATGCATAGAAACAAAAATCACATATTTTTGAGAATGCAATTTCCTGTATTTTATATTTGTTGAATACCGAAAACCATCACCACTTCCTTGCGAGAAGTTGTTTCTTTTAAATCCGAATAATTATCGAGTATTTCATATTTTATACAGAAAAGGCTGCCTAACTAGAAATTTAAATGTGACCAAAGTAAACAAAAAAATCAAAGTCGGCTGATTATTTTGAAATTTGGCATACAACTATACTTTTTAATGCTAAACAACCTTTCTTATTGTATATTTTGTCTTATTGTATATCTGGCTTAGAAAAGTCATTTTATCTACACAAAATTTCGTGCCAAAGCCCACTTGATTTTTCAGAATTGAATGTAGGGTAAAATGATTTTAGCTTATATTAACATTTAACATACATATACAGGGTGACTCACCCTGTATATTTAATTTCTTAATTCCAAAAGGTCCAATTTCAACTCGAAAATGATTTGTCTGTTTCACCTCTTATTTCACCTACCCTGGAACGCACAGTATACACTGCGACTTTAATCCTGTGTCCCATTTTTTTCTGAACTAGATAATGTATAAATAGTACCACAACTAGTAGCGAAGCAAGTTCGTTAAATGATATCAATCAGAACACTCACCACTTATAGTACTGTTATCTTCCTCCGGAGTTGTATTTCCGGTAATCGTCGTAACGCCAACATCTTCAGTGTTCGTACCATTACTACCATCACTAAAAAACAACTTAAACACATTATTCAAGTCTAATTCAGCGCAACCAAGGGACGCAACTCACTTTGTAGCAGGTATTGTTGAAAATTTTACACAACATCGACGGTTTTATGAATAACAGTAAGCAGAGGAGAAAATAAAGATAGTTAGACATAATTTAAAAGAGTGCATTGATGTATGAGTAAATCAGGTGGTTTAGTAGAAGTACAGGGAATTTAAGTTATGAATCACAAACGCGCGTTACTGATTAGATAACGAGGTTAAGTACCTAGTAATCTATAATCCGTGCTCATATTCAATAATTGTGTAGATAGGAGAATTAGAATAGGTATGTGTGTAGGTATTTATCTTTATGCAGTGCGCGGAAAAGGTAATTTTTTTTAAGAAAAATCCTAAAACGCGTAGTTTTTTAAAGTTATTAATTTAAAATTTTTTGACGTCCACTGTTACGTCTGACATCCCTCACACCTTCTTAGGGGTATAGCTACCCCCATAAAATTTTTAAATGCGAAGGTGAAGCTAACGTTTCCTCTACCTCATACGAAAAGCATTTTAATTCTCTATTCATCAATGTAATATTTTTTAAATGTACACTCAGAATCCAAAATACGATACTTTCATAATAGATCATTCCTTGTGAAGCAACAGTTATATCTGAGATGTATTTTGATATGTTACAAAATATCTTAAATGGATATGGTTCCAGCAAGATGGTGATCTAAGTCCTCATTTTCATTACATACGAATTGTAAGGAGTTATTTAGACCAAATATTTCTGTATTCCTATAAAGTAGACATTTCGCAAATCCGATTGTAAGTATTAATAATCACATACAAAAATATGTTTATATGTCATTATATTTGTTTTAAACAAATAAATGCCATCTATTAACACATGTTTCACTAATAACAAGCCATCCAAAAAAAAAAACTCATTAAATTTGTCCGAACAAAAGAAGACATATTTCTGTTCTTAATCTTAAATTTATAATCTTAGTTAATTGTCAAGGCTGTTACATTATGTGACAGCCATTATTTATTTTACAATTGTGACATCCACTTCAAAAGTTTGATAACAACAAAGTTTAGCTTCGAGCTTCGACATAAGCCCTATTTCCATCTCTCTTGTTCATGGCCAGATTTGATGACGTTTTTTTAATGACTCATTATTAATACAATTGCCTATAAAAATAATGACTACATATAAACATTATTTTTGGAGTTGCGCTGCATCTCAGCAGATGATATAAACATTTTTTATCGAGACTAATTCATGTGCTCAGTTTAACTTCATATACAGTAGAAAAAAAAGGATAGGTCTACTTATAATACATAATAATTTAGGTGTGTGAATATCACTATATTAAAAAATAGGTTTTTCCACCTATTCGTCAACCACAACTAAGTGAATTGTCTAAATTAAATGAAAGATGTACATATTTCATGTCATCAAAAGATGTATTGTGGAAAAATCCAAGAATGACACATAATTTTTAATGCCCAGCTTTGTTGCCTCATTGAGAATAGTCGAATAATTTATTTTAAAACTTCCAATAGCTTAATAAAAACTCTTTACAGTACTCTAGCTGAAACGAATATTTGCACAGAGTGTTAATCCTAATCAGATTAAAATATCACCCGATTAATAACACAGGACCATAAAAGAATAATATATGTTTGTCGGGCAAAAAATGTAATTGATTTCCAGACGCAAATTAACTTTCTAAATACGAACATGAGCTTGGTTTCCCTATCCCTATGGAGAGCACTATCCCCTCTAGTTCTTCCCCTAGGTGAAAAAAAATCATTAGAAAACCCCATAGCTTGCAGATACATGTTATTAGTAGCGGATAGGAAAATTTGTGACAAAACAACCTCAAACCCCATTATCTTAGGATGAACATCTGGGGAAGGTCATTTTGGGGGGTTATTAAGTCAAACCCAATAACCCCGTATGTTGGGGATCTGTAGATCTGAACAGTAAAAACCACGTAGGTATCTTGAAGAATGGTGATCAATATGCTGAGATTCAAATAACCATCCAACAACTCCATAAACACAAAACCCCATAACCCGGGGTCTGCGAGTTAGTATAACCCACTTTACGCTAAACTCCAAGGAAACATGGATTTTTTGCATCAGACGTCCAAAATCATACAATTCAGTGTTAGCTGGCTTTTATAACCCCATAACCTGGCCACCCTACAACCCCCCCATATAACCACATAAAGCCCATGTGGCTGGGTTATGGGGTCACATAAGCCAACTGGCACTCAATTGCGTGATTCTGCATGTCTGAGATATGTATAAAGTCCACGTTTCCATAGAGTTTTGTGTAATCTTCTATAATCAGGCTCCAGACTAAACTTAGTATTAAGCTAATAATAATTACGGGAATATGAAAAAGAAACAAGTGTTTTTCTGCATTAAATTTTATTCACGATCACTATATAGGCAAAAAAACCTTAACGACCTTCCTCCTTTTTTCCTAATTTTTATTTCATTATTATATATTTTATGTTCTAATTTAGCGTAGAGGGACTGCCCTGCTAAGACAACACACTCGACGCGGAAGCAGTGAGTACTAAAAAAAATGATTCCCATGGATGATACCACACCATTAGATATTCTGAATCAAAATTACAAACAGTAGGTGGTAAATTATAGCTTTTATATTGTATTTGGATCGTGTCTACCATTGTCTTTTTTTATAGAATTATTTAATTCATACTACCTTGTCGGATATATACAGTTACTTGCAAAAGTATTCGTACCCTGAATTGATATGTAAAGAAATTAACAGCATTTTTATAGCTGTAAGGAAAATTCCATGTAATAAATAGATTTACAAACACACTATATCAGCAAAGCATAGGTACCTAAATCAAGTTTTAGCTTCATATTGCATTAAATTCCTACATAAAAAAATATTTAATTTAAAGACTGGCAATATCTAGGCAGCAAAAGTATTTGTACTTCGCATAACCTCAGTGTCCCAGGTATAACGGTGAGACCCCAGTTGTTAAGACTTCAGTCACAGTTTTCAGTTATACATTCAGACGAGTGTAAACAACTGTATGTTGTGTGAATCTGTTAAAATATTTCTAATAATAATGGGACGTAAATCAGAAACAACAGCACATGAAAGACAAATGGCAATACAGTGGCATTTAGAAGGAAAATCATATAAAGAAATATGTGATTTGTTAAAAAGAAGCAAAAGTACTATACAATATATTATAAAAAAAGATATAACGAAAATCAAATAGTTTCCAATATGCCTTGAAAGGGCCGTCCAAGACTATTAACTTCTCGAGAAGAGAAGGAGAAGGCAATAGTGCATGAAATAAAAAATGCCCTTCTACAAGTGCCCCAAAATTGGCGGCATTAGTAAATAATCGTTTTAAAAAGCAAGTAAGTGCAGATACCTGCCGCCGGGTTTTAAAAAGGCACGATCTGCATGGTAGAGTATCTAGGAAAAAACCCCTTTTTTTAGTAAAGTATATCGTCTAAAACGATTAAAATTTGCCAAAAAGTATTTTTGCAAGGATCACACCTTTTGGGAACGAATTTTATTTAATGATGAGAGTATGTTCAACATTTTTCAGTCGGACGGCACACGTTTAGTGTGGCGTAAGGTAAACTCTGAGTTTGAACCGAAAAATGTGTGTCCTTGAAAAACTTTTAAGCATGGTGGCGGTTCAATGATGGTGTGGAGAAGTATGAGTGCGAGTGGGACGGGGAATTTAGTTTTTATTGATGGCATTATGACTAAATTTACGTACCTAAACCTATTAAAAACAAATTTACCATTAAGTGTCGCAAAATTGAATTTAGGAAATAAATATTGGTTCCAACAAGACAACGATCCAAAACACACTGCTTACATAGTGAGACACTGGATTGTATACAATACTCCCCATCAGCTAATTACACCCCCTCAAAGCCCTGATTTAAATGCAATTGAGCATTTATGGTCGGAAATGAAATGAGAGTTACGAAATTATGAAATAAAAGATAAAAACACTTAAACAGGGAATTACAAATGTATGGCAAAATATGGACCCTGATATCATACAAAATTGGTAGCAAGCATGCCTAAACGTTTGGAGGCTGTGATCACAGCTAAAGGTGGACCAACCAAATACTAACCAAATACAATTTCACCAAATAATCCTGAAGTACGAATACTTTTGCGACCCTTGATTTTGCAATAGAGAATAATTTAGTTTTTATTTTCTAAACAATAAATTATATGAAGTCCAAGTTTAATTTATGTAATACTTACACAGGTATGTTTATAATAAAAATATTATGATTAATTATACTCACACCCATTAAAAGAAAATTGTGGTTATTTACAATTCCCTGTAAAGTACGAATACTTTTTCGAGTAACTGTATGTATTACACATAACATTTAAGATGTTTCGGAGGTGTATCTTTTGGTGTTGCAAATTACCTTCAATAAATACCAATCAATAATATAATAACTATAATGATCAACCTACTGATAAAATTTCGCGTGGATTCTATCCAAAGTTATTTGTTAAAAGCTACTTACTGTCTTATTATACAGTTTTTATAGTTATTTGCGTGAAAATAGGCGACAATTGAAATAATTTAATAAGAAACCAAAAGAAATATTTTATCTAATCTATTTATCTTTTTATTATTTATTAAGCACATTAAGATTCAATTACACATACAGAGAATTTTATTGACTCTTTTACAATTTTATTTTCCTTCCTTTTTAATTTATTAAAAAAATACTTTCTTTGATCCAGTAAATATTCTTATATTAAACGACTTGAAAGGAAATTTGTTTCAAATAAAGAAACATTTTTTTCACACAAGAATATTTATTAGAATCAATGAAACACTTTTTTCTGAGAACGAAAACTGATGTCTACATTATTTCGTTGTCTTCTAAAAAAAAAAACAGTTTTACTAATGTCTTTAAGTTTTACCTCCATGCATTCAGAAGAACTGAAAATACGAAAAAAAAAGCTTATGTACAGACCATAATAAATATGGGCTTTGAGCAAACACATGCTAGTAAATAGAGAATAACATTGTAGAACACTATAGATTCCATGACATAAAATATTATGTCATGGAATTTAATTTTTTGGCAATATTGTTTAACTGTTTAACAATTATTAGGTATTATTATTTCACCTTTATTAACTTTTTAATTGATCCTTTTAAAACACTTCTGAAATGTTACAGTTTTAGAAAAAAGTAGTAACTAATACAAGACTATTCCTACCTTTTGCAGACAAAACCGCGTCCAAAACCGTCTCTTTTTAAAAACACTCCTTACTCCAACGATTCCCTAAGCACTATGGTAATTAATTAATATCCTATTAATATAAAATGCTATTTCGCAATTCGTAGTCTTTATATTTTTATTAATCATCTCTATTACGCTTCTAATACAGGATGTAGGCGTAATAGGTTATTTCATTTTATGGTCATTTGGTTCAATAACAGTCTAGAACACCTATAATCTGTCATATCCTTTTTACCCTTTTCCCGTCGGTATAGGATAATTTATAGCGGCAATATTAGTTTTTAATATTAATTTTTGCGGCGGTTTTCGTTTCCTTTCAAATATATCACGTTGACCTATTAATCGGTTAAATTACGATTCTTCAACCTAATTCGTCTTTTGGTTAAAGTTTTTTTATAAACAAAGTAAACTGACCTTGCCGAAATCGAGCAAGATATGTCTCTGGCGCGTGATTTATTTTTTTAATGTGGTAGTTCCTTTGTAGATCCCCACATGCGGTTTTGTTTACACAGAGGCGTAACAAAAGATCGCTTTTCATTTCAGGATTGTATCGTTTAATGTTGATATTATTCCATAAAAGAGACTTCTGTTGCTGTTTAATATTACGAGGTTTAAAAAAGGTACATGATGTTCAGCATAAATTTTAGTATTCAATATACAGAGCTATAAAAAAAGTTACTTCTTTGATACCAATCACTAGAGCTCAGGTAGATCGGGGGTTAATAATAGATGTGTTTTACCAGGGGCGGCTACAGGATACCACTGTTAGTGCGTTCCGAAATGTTAAACAAGTCTTACCTTACACATGTAATGGCGATTGTTGTAGCCCAACTAATCGGCAAAGGAACTATAATCACAATACACAGAACTTGCATACACACGGTAACCGATGCTATAACGTGTTCATACTGCCAGTTGAGTTTCCATAAATTATCAAAAACTGTTCCATATGTTCAGGAGTTAAGCTCTAGCGCCTGTCACTTAAAGTAGCGGCCTGTACCCATGTGTCCCAACGAGTCAAAATAGGTTACTCTGGTAGTGGCGTTGATAGAACGTTGGTAGAACGTCCGAAAACGTTTTTCTTCTGGATGTTGCTTTCACAAATAGCTGTATCACATTCGCTTGTATCACATTCAAGGCTGTCAACAAAAGAGTAACAGTTTCGGCAACTCAGTGAGGCCAGTGTGCCAAACATGTGGCGTGAATGAAATTAGTATATGTCCGTGAAGCTTTGAAATGCATTTTCATGGCTTTTGCCTCATTCAGTCCCGCAACCACTATGTATATTCTGTCCTTTAACATCCGTTGTTTCTTCAACGCTAAGCCATATAGGTTTATCGTGCAATTCTGACACCATACTTTTTTATGTCCTCACACAGTGGTGCTATGTAAAATAGTCTAACAGTTGTTTCTGCAGGTAAACCTCGCGTACTTTCCACTCACAGCGTTCTGGATAACTAGGACTAAACTCTGGATGATCTAATTTGGCGAATTGAATATTACACGCTACCGTCATTTTGACTAAATTAAGTTAAATTGTCTTTGTTTGTCTCGCGCACTCACATCACCACTTACACGAGCTTTTGTCTGTAGCAACATGCTGAAAGATCTATTTGCAGCTATAAAACAAATACTGACTACTATCTGTCACAAAAATATTTGATGGGTCGTAATTTTATAAAAAATGGAAAACGCTCAACTCTGATTGACTGAATATCCACCTCAAACTGAATAGTTAAGTCCAAGATGAAATTCTGAACAACTTTTTTTCGATAGGATTTTTCGAAATATTCATTAATAAGCCCATTTTTCTGTTTGTTTGTTTTTTGGACTATTTCAGATGTTGTTTTTTTGGCTTCAAAACAACCCTAATGCTCCTTGAAATTAGTTTTAACATGTATCTGAAAATAAAATAAATCCCATATCGTCCGTACTTTTTGGGAAACACTATATGTATGTAAATTCATGTAATTTCCTAAATATATTTTGAGTTGCAAAGCAAATGCTAATATTTTTTTAAAAAACATGTTTCTCCTAATTACAAACCAATACGTAAATCTATTATAGCTACGCCACTGATGATTTTTTCAGTGTGGGAGAAAATAGGGTGGTCCCACTGTGACATTTCTTTGAATCTCCTTCGTCCGTATATAAAGGAAACAACAAAAATTAAGTAATCATTCGAATTTGTAGTTTCATAATATCACTTCCAGTATTACGAAAATGTTTAAAGTTGTAAGTATGTTTACTTGAATGATCAAAAAAAAATTTTCGTAGTGAAAGTGTTAGTGTGTAGTGAAAAGAGATTACAAAAATAACTGTTTCCTTAGTGATGAGCCATTTTAAACTGTACAGTGCAGTACACATTTCAAATATTATTATAAAAACTAATGGTTTACTACACACTTAAATATAAAAATAGAATTCATATATTATATGATTATAATTACATTTTTGCCTTAATTTGGAGATATATTTTATTTCCATTTTTATTTTTATTTGTTTATTTTGTTATAAGGGGAGTACCAACTTGGTTGAGAATATGTTCTTAGTAAAGCAAAATTATACAGGGTCGCTGATATATATGGAAACGATCGATTATCTCCTAAATTAAGATAGCTAGCGGAAAATATTAAGACACAAAAGTTTTAGGTTTTTTAAAATCTATCACAATAAAGAAAAATTAAGTATACAGATCAGTCAAAAAGTCATGACGAAACAAAGTTGCTTTTTCCTTAATGGAACACTCTGTATATTATTCCACATTTCAATTATTCTCGAAATTCTAAACAAAATTCATATGGCACATCGTTACCTAAATTTAACCGTTTTCGAGATAT
This sequence comes from Aromia moschata, assembly GCA_029963805.1. Classification (NCBI taxonomy): domain Eukaryota; kingdom Metazoa; phylum Arthropoda; class Insecta; order Coleoptera; family Cerambycidae; genus Aromia; species Aromia moschata. Next base: position 1,615,231 of record JAPWTK010000048.1, on the reverse strand, counting down.
CGAATTTTGAAAATAACTTTTTACTATTCTCAAATTTATTAAAGGAAAAGCCCGAAATGATGGATATTTATTATGAAAATTACACAAGGTGGAAGATATGGATGATTAAATTTTTAATTATTATTTTTTTACAAAAAATAAAAAAGCATAATTGTTCAGGGTTGATAAAAATGCATGAAACGAAAAAATGTATTTTTTAATGAATGTCCTGGATATTTCAAATTTTATGAGAAACAATAGTTATGCCAGAAAAAAAAAGAGAGAAAACAAGTTTTAATAAACAACAAATAATTTTTTTTGGAATTCTATTTTATTATAAGGTGCTCAAAAGTGTTCACCATTTACCTCCTGACAGTAATGAATTCGTTGAACAAAATTTTGTAGTGAATCTAAAAGTGTGTTGGGAGAAATGGTGGAAATTTCATGCCTTATCCTTTCTTGCAACTCTTCGATATTTTGCGGCCTATTTTTGTAGACTACATTTTTTATGTGACCCCACAGAAAAAGTCAAGTGGGGTCATATCGGGAGACCTAGCTGGCCATTCAATTGCCCCCTGCGTCCAACCCATTTATCAGGAAAGGTTTCATCTAGATATACCTGTACCAAACGTCCAAAATGTGGAGGAGCCCCATCTTGTTGAAACCATATTTGTTCTGCCGGTAAATTGGGATTGTTATTGTTCGGGAATAATCGTCTAAGCTCTGGAATAATACGCTCTTGCAAAAGTAATAAATATCGTTCAGAGGTCAAATTTCCGTTTATAAAATAGGGTCCTTACGTGTCCACCAATAATGCCACACCAAACATTTACTTTTTGTGGTCGTTGGGTGTGAACTTCCTCCATCCAATGTGGATTTTGGTCTGACCAATACCTACAGTTGTGTCGGTTTACATGCCCGTTTAAACAAAATGTAGATTCGTCAGAAAACAATATGTGGTTGACAAAGTTGACATTTTCGTTTAATTTATCCATAATAACTTCGCAGAACTCGATTCTACGGTCAAAATCGTCTTCACTCAACTCTTGTAACATATGAATTTTATATGGATGGAATTTTTCACGTTTGAAAATTTTTTGAATGGAATATCAACTCATGTTATGATTTACAGCCCTCTGTTGCGTCGAATTTATTGGATTTTCCACCACATCTAACATGACATTCAAAGAATTTTCTTCGTTTGTAACGCTTACTGGTCTTCCACTTTTTGGTCGATTTTGACACCTCCAGTTTCATGAAAACGCTGCAATGTTTTTGAAACGGTTGATTTAGAAAAGAGGTTCCCGATCGGGATGCAATTCATTAAAAATAACCACTACTTGGTCAAAACTTCGTCTTCTATCACCATATCCTATGATCATTAAAATTTCAATACGCTCGATTTCACTTAAACGTGCCATTTTTGCGCGAAAATAATTTACACTAAATGTATTTTTGACGTGTGTTTCAAGATCATCACTGTTAGACAAAAAGAACGAAGCGGCGTTTTATGGAGCTAGAAACCTTCAAAGGTAACTTGATGGACTATAAACTTAATAAACTAAAATATTTTTGTATACTTTATAAGAAAATGATTTTCAAAATACGATATCTCGAAAACAGTTAAATTTAGGTATTCGATTGCTATATGAATTTTGTTTATATTTTGAGAAGAAGTGAAATATGAATAATATACAGGGTGTTCCATTAAGGAAAAAGCAACTTTGTTTCGTCATGACTTTTTGACTGATCTTGTATACTTAATTTTTCTTTATTTGATAGATTTTAAAAAACCCTAAAACGTTTGTGTCTTAACATTTTTCGCTAGCTACCTTACTTTAGGAGATAATCGACCGTTTCATACTATCAGCGACCCTGTATAAAGTTTAGTTTTAAAGCAAATAAAATGTAGTTACTCTAATGATATTTAATATAATTTTTAAATGTGGCAATATATTGATAAATTAGATATTTTTTTAAAATTGAAGCTAGTAAATGAGATTTCTGGGAACTATGATTCAACATATGTATTCAATATGTTCAAAATGATTCCTAATTAAGGATGTTATATCCATTTTAAGCTTCTCAGGACCTCAAAAATGTAACCTAATTCTTACAAAACCGTAGGGTTCAATTATTTTTTATTATCATCATTGATACTGAAACGGTTATTGTTTTGATTTCGCACACTTTAATTAGTCCTTGGACTATAACTTCTAAATTATCGATCTGATAATCTCCCTGACTGCAGCATTATATAATGCGTAATAACATGGGGCACCTGTTTGTATGTTTTTGTAATAACTCGTTTATTGGGGGTGGTAACCACCATTTCCGGTGTGAGCAAAGGAACTCAAAACCATTCAATTTCCGCAAAATAAGGGGTGCGTGGTTTCCAATCACGTCAAGTTACTCTTGATGGATTTTCACAATAAAAGGCTGTCAAGTTGACACTGATTAATATTAATATAGAGACATCCAAAAAAAAAGCGTCATCAACTCTGACTATGAACGAGAGAGATATAAATAGCGGTCATATCTAAGCTTTTCGGTTATGTCAAACTTTTGACAAATGACTGTCACAATTTGTAAAATAAACAATATCTGTCATATGATGTGACAGTTTTGACAAGTAAATAAGGTTATAAATTCGACTTAGAAATACGTCTTTTTTTCTTGGCCAACTTTGATGACTTTTTTTTTGGATGTCTCTGTATATCCTATCCTTGGTAGATACTAATATCCATATCCTCTTCAGGTGCATTTTCGTTTTCTAAATTATCTTTAATTGGTGGTTAGAGATAGTTATATTATTTTCACTTGCTAATGAAGCAGTTGTACTTAATATTTTTTTGCAGTGTTTATACATAAGCCCATTTTGAATTGAATAAACTTTTTTTTTCATTTTCTGAATCAACAACTACCTGTCCTTATTTTTTGAAATGAACTGGAGGACCCATCGAAAAATGTCATTGGTGCAGAATAAGAAATTATTTAAAATTACAAAACAAAACAAAACAAAAGTTTTATATTTTATTTGCAGATTTTCACTTTTTCTTTTGGAAGGTGAATTCGAGAATTCCTTCTCCTCTTTTCACCATTGTTTTTAGAGCTACGAAAGAAACTTTTTGCAGGGGTAACTTATTTTTCCGTCAATTTTAGAATATTCTGTAAGAAAAAGAATTGAAGCAAAAATGTAACAGCTGTTGAATTAACATTAGTTTTTTTATGAAATACCATGTATTTTTTATTGGTTGAATTTTGCTTGTTGTTCTGATTGCAATGATATAACATACGTCATATTTTCTTCCACAGGTTTTTGAAATATTATGGATTGAATATATAAAATAATACAGTCGACAATATGATGTAATTTATATCAAGCCGTGAATCTTTGTTGTCAACAATAAACACAAAAATTCTTATCTTGGTTCGGTCGTAGCTGATATCAGTGAAACACTCTTTAGAAAAAAATATAATAATAATAACACTGACTATTAAAAAGTTTACCGATTCGATATTTCTACCCTTCTATTATTTCCAGGTGGTAGCCTTTTCTGCCCTGGTGGCAATGGCTTCCGCTCAATATTCACACGGTGTATATCCATACGCTAGGCCTTTCGCAGCTACTCAATATACCGGTTACCCTCAATACACCCCGGCTCAAGTTGTGATTACTCCCACGCCCCTTCCAGCAATACAGACATACACTGCAAGGCCTCCTATTCCAATCCTTCGTCATGACCAAGAAACGGGAGGGGACGGCAGTTACCATTATGAGTAAGTAGATAGCTATTTGTTATTATCTATCATTAACTGATGGGATAAGGTCGTACAATTAGTCTTGCAAATGATGCAAATCCAATTTACGAAACTTCATGAAAAACAGATTGTTTTTTTTTTTTGGAAATATTCATGACATCCTATACAGGATGGTCCTCCGGGAACTGCATCCATCGATTATGGGAAGACTATAATTAGTAAAAATCTGAAAATTTGGTGACATACTAAGGTCGATGGGGGACATACGCCTAAAATATTTTCACGTTGCACTTCCGGTATAACCGGAAGTGCAATTATTATATTAAAAATATTGCCAATTTTTTGAAATTGAAAATATTTTCATAACTACACATTTTTAGAATAAACAACCTAATACAAACTTACCCTTATTTTTAATGCTAAATAAGATAAAATTATGAGAATTGGGGGTTGCCATTTGAAAAAATCGATTTTTGGCATTTTTCTCAATTTCATTTTTGATCTCATTTTTGAACACCCTGTAATTATAGTTGCCAGAATATTACAAAAAATCTATTAAAGTGAATCCTTTTCAACAAGTAATCCGTCCCAAATTGAATAATAAAGGCTTTCTTATACGAAAAATTGGTAATTATCTTAGGGCCTGCAGACGTCATTTTTGACATAAAAACTTAAATATCTCAAAACCGCTTAAACTTAGGTATACCTAAGGACATTATACATTAATTATTCTGAGAATTCACCATAGAATCTAAAAATGTATTAATATACAGGGCATTCCATTTAAAATAACAAAGTTGACATGTACTTCCGGTATAACCGGAAGTGCGATTAACGTGAAAATATTTTAGGCGTATGTCCCCCATTGACCTTAGTATGTCACCAAATTTTCAGATTTTTACTAATTATAGTTTTTCCATAATCGATTGATATAGTTCCCGGAGGACCACCCTGTATAGTTAACGACACAGTGGCGGTTGATGACATATTTCAGTTTTAGCCATATCTTGAAAATGACGCATGGGACCCATTTCACTTTTTTAGGTGATGACTATACACCTCTTACAAGAAAGGATTTATAGTGAAAAAACAGTCAGCAAAGTTTGCGAAAAAAATTTTCAAAGAAAGTACAGAACACCCTGGGATCTCAGTAACGTTCTGTGGAATATTTGCAGTATATATTTTTTTCATAATCTAGAAACAAATATAAGGGGAGGTTTTTCGATTTGTTACAAAATATATTTTTTTCAAAAAGTTATGGCCATTTTAATTTTAATTTTATAGGAACATTTTGTTGCCCAAAATAAAAATGGCCATTACTTTTTGAAAAAAAAAATATTTTGTAACAAATCGAAAAACCTCTCCTTATATCTAGATTATGAAAAAAATATATACTGCAAAATATTCCACAGAGCGTTACTGAGATCCCAGGGTCTGCAGTTTTTTTGAAAATTTTTTCGAAAACTTTGCTGACGATTTTTTCACTATAAAATCCTTTCTATAAGAGGTGTATAGTCATCACCTAAAAAGGGAAGTGGGTCCCATGCGTCGTTTTCAAGATATGGCTAACTGAAATATCACCAACCGCCACTGACGACACATATACCGTGTGTGTAAAGCCGACATCGGCCAGTTATGAAAAAGGACAAACAGAAGTGAGACGACAGATAAGAAGCAATCGCACACGCATCGAAGGTAGTGAGGGAATAATACCGTCTCTCTCACTCGTTATGCTTTATATATATATATATATATATATATATATATATATATAATATAAAGTTATTATTTGGTAATCTAGTATTTTAATTGGTATCGATGACTGTTTATCTAGTTGTACCATAGAATGTTATGTAAATAATGCTGTATGAGAAATTTTCATTCAGGTTTATGTTCTCCGTTCATAATCTCTCTCAGGCCCTTTAATGGGATGCTACTCGGGTTTACTGATCCCCACACATGGAACGAAGGAACAGAAAGTTGAAACATACGCAGTACCTTATATCACTGAAAATATGGAGTGTTTTTTCTGGAAAACCCGTTTTCTTTTTCGATTTTTTTTTTGTAACAAAATTTTATACCAAATTACCATCTGGTTCCATCCGTTGAAGTTTCTGAAAGTTGAATTATCTGAAAAACATAAAGTATCATAACGAGTTGAGTCTGGCCAACGACATCCAAAAATTCGTCAGCACACAACTAACGAAATTCTGATGGTGATTACCTTGATACATAAATGGTGGCGTGTGAGGGAGATAATAAATGAAGAACCCAAAGCAATAACTTCTATAACACCTGCAAATTCTCCTAAAAATCGAATTTCTACTTCGAAACTATCGAAACTATTTTCTTTTTTTCGAAATTTAAAAGAAAACTATTGTTTTCAGTCGAGTATGTGAATCAGACTCCATATTTTCAGTACTGAGTTCAACCCCCTGTTCATTTGTTCTAAGATTGTCTTCCTGGTTCATAGTTGCGGAATCCAAAAAACACATTATTATTTTACTTCTGATTGTTATCCTACTGTACTCTCATTTTTCTTAAATTTTGTAATTTTTGATTTGAAGGACAAGGAAGTGAAAGGAAGGCTGCGCCTACCCAATGAGCCCTCTCTAAGGAATTTTCACCACCTCAAAAATTTTTTTTTAGATGGGGGGGGGGGGGGGGGGGAAGGAAGAAAACCCTTATAGAAAACCCAGTGTAACTGCAAAGGGGTGGCTCACGGGGGCTGGAAAGGAATGGGACAGCGACCAAACGTTCACGACATGTTAAGGAGGCCTTATTGTATGCCAGGATAGGTTTTTTACCCACCAAAGTCCTTCTAAGTCCATCCTGTATGTTTATGATTTGCCATCAGAATATTGTGAATTCAAATTTCGATATGGGGTAGTTTTTGGGGTTTTAACGGCGCATTCTTTAAGCAGCTGTGTTGCGACTTGGGAACAATAAAACAAACCCTGTAGTCTTCCGAAATTTGGAAAAAACCGCAAGTCTGTATCTCGAATAAAATGCAAATGGTGCTAATCTAAAAATTGTTACCCTAATTTTGAGAAACAATTTATAAGTAAACGGTGAACGATCCACGAGAGTCACAATGGAGTGACTATTATGGATCCACTTATTACATAAGCGTTTTTTAGTTATAGTGTCTATAAAAATTTAAAAACTGTAACTAACTTCAAAAAGTTCATCAAAATTATCACTTTCCACATTTTCCAACCATGATTTCATCATCAGGAGATGATTAAAACTCCTGAACTCTCTTACTTTTTTTTATCCGAACCATAAATACGAATTACTTTCTAGATACGAGACTGCAAACGGTATTGCCGCCCAAGAGCAAGGAGGTGTGGTCAACACAGCTTCTGGACCTGGCAGTGTAGCTCAAGGATCCTATTCGTACACTTCTCCCGAAGGAAAGGTAATCTCAATTTCGTACGTAGCTGACGAAAACGGCTTCCGAGCAGTTGGGGATGCAATTCCAACCCCACCACCTGTACCACCAGCGATCCAAAGGGCTTTAGCTTACATCGCAGCCCATCCTTCGAGGGAGAGTGTTTACGAGCAGGGAAGATACTACTGAACATAGTTTGTTGTAGATACATTGGTGAATTACATTATATTATTATTTAAATGAAACTGTTTTATTTAATAGTTTCTTACTCGCCTATTTCGCTTTTAGCTTATTCATTGTTAGTCACGGATGAAAATACAAAAGTAAAAACATAAGAACTGGACAACTGAGTATGAGGTGAGTATTTGGAAATTATCACAAGTAGTTGTGAAAGTAGTGTTGCTAAAACTAAACGCCCTAACAACATTCGTATTGGAACTTATCTTAGAACTCATAAGTTTTTTTTAACATCATTTTACAGAAAAAAATGGTCACCAATTCTGTAATGGTCAGTAATTCTTACTATCAACCATGTAAAGAAGTTCAAAATAAACTTCAATCTGTTATAATTCTTGTTACACCATAATCTAATAATAGTTATATTTTCTCATTTTTATAATGTAATCAACTTCTCAGTTTTAGTAAAAATACTTTTCTTTATAAAGCTAAAGCTAATTCCAATTTAAACATCTGACTAATACTAAATCAACATTTGGTTGTCGTATATCAGATACGTCTTGATTTGTGGGACCATATAGTGGAGGAAAAATATAATGTCGAAAAATTATACCATCCAATATGTACCAAAAGTTTAATGACCTAGTTGTTTTCGATACACAAACAATTTTTAAAGTTCAAAGGTATACACTGGGTCCATAAAACCATGCATAAGTTCATTATTAGCTGAACAAACCATTTTGACATCATTTCCTAAAAGAGTTCGACTAGTGATTTTAATTTCCTGTAATTTCATATAATATATAAGGTGAACCGTCTGCGACTGACGATGTCATCTATAATTTTTTGTTAATGTAATACCCTGTATGTTAGTCAACTGTTCAAAAGTGTTTAGAATGACACACCTCATTTTATTTGAATACTGGAACACTTTGTGGACTATAAAAAGAAATTTGAAACTCTACAGCACTTTACACATTACAAATTAAATTTTAAAAGTTTTCTAATACTATGTTTTTTTTGTACTTTCCATTCAAATGATATTAACATTTGTAAGAGATTAGATGAAAATTCGCCGCAATTTTTATGACCATAAGCTGTTTTTAGTTGTCAATAAGATGTGTGTATGTGTTGGCACTGGATGAAACTAACTGCATTTAATTAAATGTAATGCCAATAATCGTAGAAGTATTCAAATTAATTTAAAAGGGTTGGTCGTAGTGAAAAAACGCTGCATCAACAATTAAATCAAGACATTATTTTTAAAAACTGTATAAAACCTATTATTTCGTTTCTCCTACAAGCTCCTACACTGTGCAGTAGAATGAAGCAGTGTTCACCGCGCATGAATATTTATAGTCGTCCCATACAGTCTGAATATTACGTCAAGACACCGTTATGGTTGTATTAGGGTTTCACTTTCCTACGCTTCAGTCTACACTAGCCGCAATAAAGATGGAACACTGAAATATGCTCCGAAAATTTTCAATATCGTTCAGTTTTCGTTCAGAGTACATCCAAAATTTGTTCAATATCTTTATTTACTCCTTTAATTCACTATAAAACCAGTGGCGGCTCGTGGGTGTGTTACATGGGTGGGCACAGGGTGTGTCAGTAGGATTTTTGATGGCTTAAATATATTAAAATAATGGGTGGCAACATGTGAAAAAATTGATATAGGTATCTTACCGTTATTTGTAGAGGAAATCAGCTCGCATGTCATTATTGTTCACAAAAAATGTTAATCGCCTTTTCATTAAAGTCCCGGATTTGTTTCATAAAATTTATTATTAGGTTATTAATTATTTGGTTTAAAATATATCTGTGTTTATCCACATTTTCATTGTGACGTCTTATATTTTCACGATAAGCACTATAAAGCTGTTGCCTTATGTCTACATTTCCCAACACACTAAAACCTAAGATGTTATGTAAATGTTTTTCATTGTAGTTAGCATATTTCTTAGCTCGTTCATTTAAATGTTTTAAATCACTCAACCCTTCTTGAGTCCATGCACTTCGGTTGCCACCCCTCACTAAACAAATAAAAACAAAACAATTTGTTTCTTTTAGGACACCCACATAACCACTTAAATCTGTCGTAGACACTACTATTAAAATGTCGTGAATAATTTCGCGATTTTCCTACGTCTGTTTTGGAAATAATCAAATCGGGTATCGACCTTCCTAACCGTTTAATTTCCGTTCCGATCTCGTATGTAATATATTTATTAGTCAATAAAACGTCCACCCAATTTTGAAACGTTTCACAATCAAAAACAGTAAAAACACACTTCTCAGCGAAGAAAATAAAAGTTTACAGTAAAAATCACTAAAAAAGGTCACTCAACAAGTGTGACCCGTTCAGCTGATTTTCAAACGATTTAAGGACGTCTGTCTGCTGCAATCGTCTTAAAATTTAACCAGTCACCGAAAAAAGCCCGAATAAAAACGAGGGCTGACAAACTGTGTGCCTTCGCCCACGCGCGCGAAATGCGAGGATTTCAGACTACGGTGGCTCGGTGCTCGATCGATAGTCTGTCATATATATGTGATAAAAATCATGATTTGTGGTATAAAAGGAATAATAATTAGAATATGAATAGTTTATCGTATACAATTAATTGATATTATTGTAACAGTAAAGCATTTTTTTGCAGTTTTAGGCTAAGTTTTATCAAAATAGTGACGCTATAGAGTAAATCGGACAACGGCATTGTGTTCAGCATGTCAAAAACCTTCGGAATCACCTATTAGGGTTAAAAAAGTGTTTTTTTGCAGATATGTGGAATTAATGTATGTTGTACATGAACAACTAATTATGTGATTAAAAAAAAACTAATAATTTATTGTCTATCATAAATTAATAAATTTGTTAATTGAATAAATTAAAAAATGATAATACAGTGGCAATGATATTGATGTATTAAATAAAATAAAAAAACAAACACACGCGTTACGTTGTGTAGTACGTTTTTGTGAAAAATATGTGTCTCCGTCACATTTTTTGTCAGTCTCAAACAAAAAATATATGAGAAAACTACAGACAGAATATGGTAATGATTTTCTGTTAACGAGTTTATTTCACGGTTTATGATAAATTTAGAAGATCCTAAATATAAATTACCACGTTAGCAACTGACATTATCGTTAGGAGCCATTTAGTTACGAATAAAGAAATAATCATTTTAATACATTAATAAAATAATATTATAATATTTTTAAACTTTTTTTCCTCTCAGACATTTACATATTTAAAGCAAATGTCATGTATTCCAAGTTTTTGTGAAATATGTTAATCAGTTACGTAACAATCGTTAATACACAAGGTTTTTCTCGCATACGGAACAACGTCTACGTAGGTGAGACCTTACAGTTGTTCAGTAAGTTACTACATTACTATTTACTTGAAGTAACCATCCGAATATAAATAGCATAACTATTGCCCAGGGAATTATTATTTTACGATAATTTTAAATCTACTGTATATTTCCTACTAAATCTTTTTAAAAATTGTTTTTCCTTAAATTATCTTCTTTCCATCTTTATAAAGTAAAGAGAATATCTGCATATACAGGGTGTCCTGTTTTTCAGTGGGATTACATTTGTTACTTATAAACAAATTTATTTTACCAATGACTTCTTCTATATCAGTTAGTATTTCCCTGTGTAAAAAAGATATTACTCATGACTCTTGGGGGAGTGTTTAGGAAGGGATGTCATGGAACATATTTTATTACTTATATTTTACTGAAAGCACAACATTATTCTGAAAGTGCGCAAGATACAAGGTGTCAAAGATTTGTAATAAAGTCATTGTTTTTCGAATATCTTGAGAACGAAGAAAGATTTCTTTGCAAAGATAGAAAGGTTTCTTTCCTTCTTTTCCTTGCGTAAACGGGCTGGACTATAATTGCGATTTTCTGTTAGCAAAAGATCACTGTTAGCAGAGACGCGCATATTTAAAATATAGCTTATAAAAAAAATTCCAAACACGTTTTTAAATATTGGTTTTATAAAATCAACACTTAGGAACAACAATTTTATATAACAAAGGAGTTTTGCATTGTACTATTCAGAACTATGAGCTGCATTGTACTCTATAGATCTTTTTATAACAGGAGATACCGTGGGTATATTGTCGCCTGTTGCTATAAAACCATCTTTTCCAGCCACGTAGGATACTACGATTAGTTTCCCCTTCAGGGGACGTGTAGTGAAAGCCACCAGACACGGAAGATCCGGCATCCGGTGATTGTAAGGGCTCTGCATCTTCATGACCGACAATTCCGTTTCCTGTTTCGTAGCTGTACATAGACAGAGAATTCTTATCTACATATATTGATTTTAAATGTGATAGTAAGTGCAAAAAATAGGCACGTTCTTAACTTCCTCTTCTACTATAATCCAACCAACAAATATTGAAATGAGCCATCACAAAGTACGCGCTACAAGTCGACGAAGGTGTTCAGAATCACGTGTTCACGCAAGGGCAGCACGTTATTCCACATTAATTAAGTTTAGGTTTTACTTATGGATAATAAAAATATATCACAAAGTACGCGCTACAAGTCGACGAAGGTGTTCAGAATCACGTGTTCACGCAAGGGCAGCATGTTATTCCACAGTAATTAAGTTTAGGTTTTACTTATGGATAATAAAAATATATTATAGACAAAAATATATACAGTAGAGTCTCAATATAGTGAACATACCATATAGTGAACTATCCACTGCAGGGAACATAAAAATTTTAACATCAACCTCTGAATATAAAGTATATTTTACATAATATAGTGAAATATGTTATAAAGTACATTATGTACTTTATAGCTTAAACTGCTAAGTTGTTAATGTAATTAGCACGCTGTAAGTATCACTGTTGTGTTTTTCACCTGCATTCTAAATAGTAAACAACTACAATACTGATGAGACGCAGGATGGACCACATTAACTTATAGATTAATGTAAGTTGTATTATCCCTACACAGGTTAACTAATAACAATAAAATGTCCCACTTAAATAAACCGTACGAATTTTTGATACCTCTTGTAGGTGAACACGTTATTATTATTAGAGTGACTCAAACTAATTATTTACAAAAAGTAATTTACAAAAACATCTTTCTTCGTCTTTACGTCTTTTTCTAATTTACAAAACGTCTTTTTTCATTCCGTTTCACGCTGATGAATCATTTCATTATTTGTTAGTTAGTTTTAAATCACACCACATATATTGACATTCTCCCTCAAGGAGCCATTACGATTGTATCAGAGAGACAGTGTATACATATAGAAAATACATACGTAAGGCACACAACCAAACCCTGTGACAGGTGCTAGTTGTCATTGGCGGGTTTCGAACCCACGCGGATAATACCTCTTGGAATGATCGCCATCTTCTCACATGGTTATCACCTAAGTGGTGAATATGCGTGAAAATGTTACAACTAAATTTCATTGATATTTTGCGATACTCGGCAGAAAATAACATGTATGCAAAAATAGGTTTAAACAAAACCAATGTTTATCCAAAAAAAAAAAACAGATTAAGAAAGAAAGAAAAAGAAAGCTAACAGAAATTATATCAAAGCAAACAACTGCTACTAATATTCTAGGTTCCAAAAATAGTTTTTGAGGTATTTGACCTCAAAATTACAGAAGTTTTATATAACTTGAAAAGTAGTACTTTTTTTGAAGTGCCTATTTTTTGCACTTACTATCACATTTAAAAAGTAGTACTTTTCAAGTTATAGATAACTTCAACCCGTAGAAGTTTGAGTGACAGAAACTTGACTGTAATTGTCACTATCTAATAAATTGTTTAACATATTACTTCCAACAACTTACTAATATTTGTAGCTCCCATCATCTCTGATATCTACATCTTGACGAAGAACAGGACTTTGGGCGTTAGGAATGTGTCCGGTTGACGCCAAAATATGCGACACGTCACCATAAACTGCACCCAATGCAACGAAGAATACTATCTACAACAAATATTTATATACCTATATGTATAACCTAACAACAAATAACAAAGTTATCGCAAATCGCGCGCCATAAACAGGGAAACGTTTTTTTGCTCGTCACGCACAGACAGCGTGTCCTTCCACAATAGTTGAGATATTCAGTGGTGGCGCAGGAAATTGTTTTATTTAAGAATAATTATATTTGTTGTACTGGAAATAAAAGAACTTGTTCCGTTAGTTGAAATTTAATCATACTCACCATTAAAAGTTTACTATTATCGATAAATTGTTTCACATAAACAAATCTATGCAGTGGGGTCGTACAGTTTGATTTTTTTTTTGCTCTATTGTTTATATTTGAACTAATTAATTTCCATAGTTTTTGAGATATCTATTTGGGCCCCGTGACGGGGCAATGTGTATATATCATTGAATCTTTTATTATATTGTCCCATAAAATGTGTATAAGATATTATGATAAATATGTTAACATCATATTGACATCACACATCACTGAAACTGGTGCTTGCTTAGTTACTGATAGAAATAAGAATGATTTTTGTGTGTGTAAATTAAAGTATACCTAAACTTTATAGTTTGTAAGGTATCTGCTAATAAATGGTAAGAGTACAAAATCAATAACAGTTTTCCCTCAAAATACTTGAATTTAAAATTTTAATGAAATGCCGACAAAACCATTCGTAATACAAACGGTTTGATTATACAGAGGCTACCAATTAATGTACTGGGACCGCATTTGTCATTCTGACATAAAACTAAAAAAAAAATTAGCACTAGTTACAGATCTGAATTTTAATTTAGTTTACCTACTAGACTGTGTCTACGAGAAATGCGTATTTTACATAGCAATCGCCTTCTTGTAAGAATGTGTTGGAATATTTATTGCCATCACAATTTGCGACAACTTTATATAATTTATTGTAGCGATATTATAGCCAACGACCATTAATATTGAAATATCTCCTTTTTTCAAGAGAATACCGACACAACAGTCATCTCACCAGGCTAAAAAATACCTATTATAATAGGGGGATGTCGTCAGGGTTGGGCCACTGTCTAGGTTGGCCCACGGCTATTTCTCGTATATGACACGTGCTGCCTCTGTGTTTATAGCGTGGAATTATTAATCTCGATGGCAGAAAACTTTTCCGAGCATTGCTTGTCACGGAGATTATCTGTAAAAAGTTTCGTGCCTTCGTCTTGTGTTCGGTAGTCCGAAGAGTTTTGTAATAACCGTGAAAACGACTCAAAACTTGGACAAAAACGATGTCACCACCAAAGTAAGTATATATTTCCATTATGGGGTTAACCATTAACACGTTCCCAAAGGAAAAATTGTATTCCTTAACCTGTTTGCCTGTAACGTTTAGCGATTGAAAAAAAAACGCGTGTCTAGGTTGGGCCACTCGTATAGTCAGGGTTGGGCAACAAGTAAAATAACAGTCTTGCGTCAGTTTTTCGCACTGCAGAACATTAATATAATTCATTGCCGCAATAAAAGTAATGTTTTATCAATAAAAAAAATAACAATAATAGAATAAAAATAAAATAATAAAAACAATAAAAAATTAATAACAAAATAACAACAATAAAATTTTTAATTCAAAATTGAATATTGATTCCGATTAATGTTCTCTTCTTCTCTTCTTCTTCTTCTCTTGAAGATTTCTCATCAAAATTATGTAGAATTGAATGAAAAACAATAAAAAGTAACATATTACATCATTAAAAATTATTTTAGTACACATTTCGGCGATATTCACTAGTGGCCCACCCTAGAATACTTTCTTTTTGTCAATAACTTTTTTTATAAAGCGCAACAATTCGCCCTAATTAAAAGTTTCTTATGACTGTCCAAACTTTCAAATAATACGTCAACATTGAGAATATTCGAATATAAACAAAAAGATATAAGGCAAAGTTAAAAAGTGGCCCAACCCTGACGACATTCCCCTAAATATTACAGATGCCTGCAAATCAGTTTACCACGACATTTTCTCATACTTACAGCATTTATTAGTTATAGTTACAAGTTTTGTATTAATTTTTGGCATAGCAGAACCGTCACAATTATTATTTTATATTAAGTATATTCATAACCGATTATACTTATACTTATTCTTATAATTTAATACAAATATTTGGTATTTTGGTCTTCAATAAGTATTTTACAACATTGAATTCACAAATGCCAAAAAAAAATATATTTTAGTATATAAAAACCGCTACATGAACTTGAAAGTAACACTCACCAGTTTCAACATTTCTATATATGTATGTAACCTTACAGCAGCCAGTTCCACACAAATTAAAAACAATTTTTGTTTGTTATTTATATATGTACACGTTTTCAGGAAAAAAAGAAATGTCATCCGTGAATTTCCCTTTCGCTATAAAAATATAATACTCTAACGCATCATTTAACGTGTTGATTTACAACTTCTAGCTACGTTAAAGAAAGGTTACTTTTTGACGAAATTAATAACGAAATTAATTAAAAATCACAAGGTTAACCTACTTAGAGCCTTCTTTGTATGCTTACACAACACTAAACTTACTACTAACCGTAAGATAAAATTGATTACAACCACTTAATTCGTTTGATTACATCTGAAAAGAGGACTTAATAATATAAGTACGTTTTTCTTTTTATTTTGCCTTATTCCGCAAGCTCAACTATCGAGAATATGATTTATTTTTTGTTTAAAACGGGAATGTGAATATCAAGGACGTTAGGATAGTCGTTGAGTTGATTTCCTAGCTAGAAAAAGCCATACACTTACTAAAAGCTATAAACTATCATCACGTATCCTCGCAATTTATTTGTTGGAACATGCAACTATGACATCACTCATAAGTAAAAAAGACGCATTTATAAACACAACGTTGTAAAATGGTGACTACAGAGCGAATAAAATTAAAGCACCATTACTTTAAACCTTTAGAATGAATTGTGCCAATCTAGCCATTTAAAAAATGTTGTAAGAGTAGAATTAGGTAGGGGAAGTGTAGATATCAGAGCACCTTTTTTTGGTTTGCAGTTTTGTCTATATTTACTTTTAAAAATACAATATATTTGAGATTTCGTTTTTTTTTTAAGTTAGAAATTTAAATTCGTTCATAGTTTTGATATCACTAATAGAGAGCATAAGGATCATCACGATTCTATAAAATGGTATAACTTTTTTTGTGGTTTGGGATATCGACTTAAGTATTGAAATTATCAGTTCTCAGTACTTTTTTTTACGTGAAATATTTATACCCAGTTGAAGTAGGTAACATCGTTCTCGAGATAATTGCATTCCCTTTTTTGAAGCTTAGACACACGCAAAGCATACCTCCCTCTGAAAGCCGTGACTGCCTAGAGAGAAGGCACACATACAGTAAGCAACGAAAGTCATTACACACCCAGTTTTTTGAAATTTGCTTAAATTCTGATAATTTTTGTATTACAGCATTGGTTTTTTTGTCTGACAGTCTATAGCTTGTGATATTCTGCGTCTAATAAGCCGAAGTTGAAGGCGGTATGTCGATTGTGTGAAAAGATATCGCTAAGAAAGTAAAATTTCAATGTTTTCAAAGAAACGTAAATAACTTCGAAAATAGTAGATCCCTTTCGATGTTGTTGGACTTCGTATTAAAGGGAAATCTTCAGTGTATCTATTTGACTAACTGAGTCATTGTGAAAAAATGTTTCCCAGACATGAACCAAATCTAAAAGTTGAACCAAAAATATCACGAAAATTCAAAAAAGCCCCTGTACGCCACACATTACTCCAACAAAAATTTGGGATTAATATCCCTCTAGATCTCACTGTCTTTTATTAAAATTTCAGGAACAGTGATTTTTACGAAAACGATACTAAGGATGGTAGAATTTTGAATTTTCGTGATATTTTTGGTTCAACTTTAGATTTTGTTCATGTCTAGGAATTTTTTTTTTTTCAAAATGACTCAGTTAGTCAGATAGAGACACTGAACATTTCCCCTTTAATACGAGTCCAACAACTTGGAAAGGGGATTTACTATTTTCGAAGTTATTTACGGTTCTTTGAAAACATTGAAATTTTACCTTTTTAGCGATATCTTTTCACACAATCGACATACCGCCTTCAACTTCGGCTTATTAGACGCAGAATATCACACGATATAATCCTGTCAGAAGCAAAAAAATCAATGCTGTAATACAAAAATTACCAGAACTTAAGCAAACTTCAAAAAAGTGGGTGTATGATAACTTTCGTTGCTTACTGTAGATAATAATAATAATAATAATAATAATAATAATACTCACCCTATAATTACTCCGAAGAGTAACCCCTTAGGTCCCTCTCAGGGATCTGTGCGGGAAGGAGTGGCTATTATTATTATTTGCCATGGCGCACTGGGAGCGCCAGAATATGTATTTATTCACTTGCTAAAAGATACGTTTTTTTAAACAGTTTTATAACTTCGCTGCATATTTACACGAAAAGTTTTGATAAACTATATACAAGGTGTGTAAATTAAGTAATGAGACTGGCAATGTAGCGCATGATCTGCGGAGACGGGACTTGGGGGCGGTAGGTTAACATGTAATGCACCTTCAGTACAAGTTTGAAGTTATTAGAATCTTTTGCTTGTTCTTTTGTGACTGTTTTTATAAACCGATTTTTTCTAGTGCGTTTTAAAAATAAGTGACATTAATTTTGAGCAACGGTGTGCGATCAGGTTTTGCTTCAGACTTGAACACAGCGCAACGGATACTTTTGCAAAACTTCAACACACCTATAGAGACAGTGTTTTTCAAGAGCCCAGGTTTTTCAGTGGTTTAAGGCATTCTCAGAAGGAATCGAGTCGATTGAAGATGATCCAAACAGCGGAAGGCCTTCATCTTCAAGAACCGATGAAAATGCCGATAGAATACTGGATCTTGTGCGTTCAGATCTTCGGTCGACGACAAGTAAAAACATTTCTGTGGCTCCTCAGCCCTCTTGTTCGCATGACTTGAGTCTTTTGGGACGGTAGAAAAAATTCAAACGGCTTTAACCGTCCAGCTGAAGGCTATTCCAGTATACGAGTTCCAGCACTGCGATGAGGAATGGAAGAACCGTCTCCAGCGCTGTGTGGCTTCCCAAGGAAGTTATTTTGAAGAAGATAATACTGAATTGTGATTATATTCAAATAAAAAGAAAACAAAATCAGTCTTATTTATTTAATTTACACACCTCGTATGACAGCGGACTAGGGATTGCAATCCGGCAACAATTTCAATCCGGCCGGATCCGAGCGAATCCCTTCGTATTGGTTCCAGCAAAACCATTTTGCTTTTTCATTCCAAAATCAACTGTATAAAATATGATCAAGTGAATGTATTACAGAGTATAAAAAAAAAACGTTTATTTCTTATGATATCAACTGTATTTACACTGTTATAATTAATCAACATTTACGTATGAATCAGCAATAAAAATTTCGTAGATATAGTGTAACTAGTTAAATTGTAATTGTTATATTAGTTTAGTAATAATTAGATAATGACGGGCGGTTAAGTTCAGTTTCACTTACTAGATTTCACAAATAGCAGCACCAATGATATCTTATAATGTAACTTACATTACATTATAAATCCATAAAAAAATAGCGTCAAATCTAGCTATGAACGAGAGAGATGGAAATAGCGGTTATGTTGAAGCTCAAAATGAAACTTTGTCTTTTGACAAGTAGCTGTCAGAATTGTAAAATAAATAGTGACTGCCACATAATTTAACAGCCATGACAATTCAATAAGGTTATAAGGTTAAAATAGAAATATGTCGTTTTTTATCGTCGTTATTTCGAATCGTCGAAATATGTCGTTATTTTTGCTCGTCCAACTTTGATGACATTTTTTTATGGCTCGTTATAAGTAACCTATATTAAATAAACTAAAATCAAGCTTATCAACTGAGATCACAATAATTAGGTAATTTAGGCACACCAGGCAGTTTCATTCTTATAATTATGATAGTCACCAAAAATCAGTTTAATCAATGGCACAATTGTCACAATAATGAGTTCAAAACTTCTTTTTTTTAATTTAATTTAATTTGTTTTTAATTTAAAACAATCATAAAAAAATCACGTGGTTTTGAAAAAAATTATCTTAGGAAACAAACAGTTTTTATCATCTTCCAATCGACTTCTTACAGAGCTACAAATGTAACCAGCGGCCGAGAAGGCCCTTTCTGCTTCTACTCGTACAATAGGCGGTTTTATTGTCAATAAATTCATGTTTTATGTATTTTTTTTTTAATTTACCGGATCCGATAGATGTCTTATGATGCCGGATACGCCGGATTACCGGATCCGGTTTTCCGGATTGCAATCCCTAGAGCGGACACACGAAAATAGACTTTTTATTGTTATTCTACGGATGCCAGATTTCTTTTTCTCCATGTGGATGTGGAAAATGTGCTTTAAAACAATAACTTGTTACTTACAGTTACCTACAGTGGTGAGACAAATATTTTAAAGAATGAACTAATGAAAAAAATGAATGGCAATTAAATTATATCGTTTATCATATTTAAAAAATTCAGAGACACAAGTATACATTGACCTCATTTTCCAAAAATATTATAGGTTATTCTTGCATATTATGTTTATCAAAACCTCAATTTTGGTTAAATTTTTTACGGAAGTTTGGAGATGTAGGAATTTTTATTTAAGGTGTGGATAATCGTTACGTAAGTATACCCACATTTAATTATAAATAAGATGCGACATTTTCTGTTGGAGGTTCAAGGAGATGAAGCTATAAATAATGTGTCTGCCACAAACAGAATTATGGTTCCTTTAACTTTTTTTATCAGATTTTAAAAACTGTGACCTTAAAAATTTCCATATAAAAGTATCACGAAGATTCAAATTCGTTAATATTATTTCATAAAAAATGTATTTGGTTGATCCGTTCTTCTTGTAAGTAACCAGCCCCCAAAAACAAACCACCACCCCCCCCCACCCCCACCACCCCCACCAAACCACCCACACCCCCCCCAACAAAACAACAAAAACCCCACCCCCCCACAAACCCCCCCCCCCCCAAAACCCCCCCCCAAGGGGCCCCAAACCCCAAAAAAAAAAAACCCCCCCCCGGGGGCTCCCCCCCCCACAAAAACAAAATTTTTTCCCCAAAAAAAAAAAAAAAAAAATTTTAAAATCCCCCCCCGCAAAAAAAAGCCCGATCCGTTTATTTCAGTGTGTCTCAAAATATACTTTTTTTAAGACTACTCTAAATGCGCGTCCATATTAATGAACACATTTCTTCTTTCGCGTCCACATTTTTTTCTTTCTCCCTTCTTTCTCCGACATACATATGTATATTGAAGCTGCAATTTGTCTTCACAGCGGCATCCCATAACCCAGAGATTCTTATAATCAAATTACGGGATGGCGACGCACTTTATTATGCAGTATTTTGTTATGTCCAAATTGTGATGCAAAACAAAATTAAAAATCAGTTTGGTCATTAGTATTTTAATTAAACTTAAAAAGACTACGCAATAAACGCGCTGAAAATAAATATAATTTACAGACGATTTTCAATTTCATTTCATTTAGTTTGCATACAAATTGCCTACAAATTAATTATGGTGATTAATTTTATGGCTGGTATGATCAATTAATTACCGAAAAGGACGAATCAAACACATTGCCACTAAGTGTTTCATTTACTATTAAGTTTGAAAAAATACAGGGTGTTCCATTTCAAACAAACAAATCCGAAAATAAATGTCAAAAAAATACCATACTTCAAAACACTCCACTACTTGAATGTGGAAGTAATTAAAAAAAAAAAAACAAAACAAATTATCTCCTAAACGGTGGAATTAAGGTTTGACACATTTTTTCGACAATAAAATATGTGCTCTTCTCTTTGTAAAGGATGCTCTACTTAGAAGCTCCATTTATAATAAGTAAGTTAGTCGATGCCCAGAAGTATATGAACACCCTATAGATTCAGCAATATTTGGAAGTAGCAGAATAGGGTTCAAATAACCTCACGTATTAAATTTTTATATATTTTAAGAAACAGCGATTTTACAGGTCAAATACTCACTAAAACTCGCCTTGTAGCTAAATAAAATATATAATAATAAAATCGAAAATTAATGTTGAAGAAAGTACACTAACGCATAGAATACCGTACTCTTGTAAACCTTATTATTTTTAATTTTGCAAAAAAAAAAAGTCATTCTCGACAAAAGTTAGCTTTTACTAGGATACTATGACCAATAGTCAAACTTGTGATAAAGCGTAGGGGAGAGGGAGGCACAATGATACAATTTTTGTCGTGATTATGATTTTGTCCAAGACAATATACTTGTCGCCATCTTCTTATTTTAGGCTTACAGGCTATGTATTTGTCTTTCATATGATACTCTATTTAAAGGAAAAATAAAAACAAGTTTGGAGTTTTTGCAACTTTTTTTAATGTCTACATTTGCATCAAACTACCTCTCTGGTGGGGTAAATTGATACAGTGCTGGGGAACATTGATACACATACAATACACTAGAGAAAAAAAGTCATATTGTAGTGCAATATTTACTGAATTATAAGATTAGGAACTGTTGGATAATAAAAAGATCTATTTTGGTGAAGTGTACCACCAGCAGCAATGGATTTGGGCAGTTTGAATACATCTCCTCGAAGCATTAAACTGATGTCCTGAACGTTAGGAACAACAAGTCTTATGTCAGATTTTCTTTTCCGTAAAAAATTGACCTCTATTTCATGGTCATTATAAATCGTGACAATTTGTCCAACAAAGTGTATGGCTGTTTTCCTTGTTAAAAACTTGACGACAACAAAATCGCCTACATTTAATTCATCATCGCATAACAATGGTAGTTATTCATCACTGACATCGTCAATTGAATCAGATAAGCTCATTTCCACTTCACTGTCACTTTCGGATGAACTTGGAACACTTCGGACCGTTTCTTTAATATTAAATTTCACCTTCTTGGTTACTTGCTTAATTTTTTCATATTTCTTTTCTTAGCGATGTCCTTTAATCGTGCTTTTTCTGGTGTTGTGGTGTAAATACGAGACTTTCTCGCCTCTGCCTAGTTGTTTGTATAACTTGTATATTTAGAGTGATATATTCTGATTTGGTTTCCGCCCGTAGCTTCTTCTTCGTGCCCAGATTCATCTGAAACCTCTGGATTCTCATTTTTATGATTTTTTTCTATACTTTTCGATTCTATGTTGAAGTGTAGTGGGTTTTAAACCATGATCAGCTGAAACTCTAATTGATTTGTGATTTTTAATAACATCGGTTATTGCAGTCTTTATAGCTCCTTCGCCAATGAATGCTCTTTGTGATAAGTACGTACCATTTTCATTAACCTGAAACAAGTAACATGTCCTCGTATAACTTACTGAACCTTGTTTATACGAATAAAATAGTACATTTGTAAATTGCAGAGGTACATTGATACACTGTAGAGGCACATTGATACACTGCATCAATGTACCTCTCATACATATGTATCAATGTACCCCAAATGCACTCTGACAGAAATAATCACTAGTGATATATTTAACCTTACAGTGCATACACTTGGTTGCAAACAATGTTTACAAATAATACTTACGTTTAGGAATGGTGACACAAGCAGCACTATATTGCTACCACGTTGGTAAAAACACACACATGTAAAAAGGCATTAAAAAATCACTTTCTCGCTCCAAAATAAACTAAACACATGTAACTTTACTCTCACTCGTTTTTCCGTTACTAAATTTTTATGACAAGTAGCCCACACTAGTGCCATCTTTGAGGTAATAAGTTGAAACAAATGGACTTCTTCTGCCGTGAAATTTTAAATGCGTATCAATGCGCCTCGTGTATCAATGTACCTCTCTCTCCCCTAGATACAGAGTACTCGATTGAAAGTTGGAAAATATTAAACTTTATCTTAAGCAAAGTGCCTCTGTTTTTTATTTTTTAAGACTTTAACAAAGTTGTTTGCAAACTGAAGTAGTGCTTAAATACGGGGTTTGGTAAAAAAAAAAAACAAGCATCAACAAAAAATAGACGCCACAATGTTCTAACTAGTTCATTTTATGAGTATACGAGACAAGAATTAATAAACTAATGTTGAATTATTTAACAATAAGCTTAAATATCTGTAAAAATATATACTTCAAAACTACTAAATATATACATCACTACAATTAATGTCTGTACATTATAACACTTAAATTGTGATACCACTGGAAAATATGAAATTCGGGGAAACATTTTTAACACACCTTAATGATCCAGTTACTGTTAAAGTCTATATTCAGCTTTAAATTGATTTAATGTATCCAAAATATTAAATTATCTAGACATATTCATTTATGAGTTTTTTTTCTTTTTTTTTTATAAAATGAAATAGGATATACTTACTATTGATTTTAATATAACCACTTTTCTTTTGTTATAAACCGGCTGGTCGCCGACAGTATGAATAATACTATACATATGACACTTTAAAAGATTTATTTAGCCAGGTTATGGAGATATTATGGATTGACTGGATGAGATCACCAGTCTAGACCAATTGGACGATACTGTCTAGTGCCAACTTCTCTTAATTACTACCAATAACATTAACATAATAAGAAACAAAGGTTTTATATAAACCCCGATAATTTACAAAAAGTAGCATTTCTTGTTAGTTCCTCAGCGAAAACGTGCAAAATGTTGAAGTTGGTGAGTTGGTTACTGCAGTTAGTGCGGGACCTGAAATATTTGTAGTGTTCCATAAGAGACTTATTAAAAGTGCCTGTAGGATGAGTCGCATGTGTCTACAACACATGATGGCACTTAGAATACGGAGATAGTAAAAACAATAAGTGAATTCCACAATGTTGGTTTTCCAGTATTAATGCAAGAATTACATAAGTGACAGACGCTTCGAAAAAAAGTTTTTGTTTTTTTTTTTTTTGGTTTTGAAACTAACGTTTAGTCTTGAAATAAACTTATTTTTTGTTATTTTTAGTGTAATGAACTTTTTATAATTATCGACTATATGCCAATTCCAAATATTTGACATGAATTTGACATTTATTTTCAACACGATATATTCGTGTAAACCAGAAGTGATTTAGGAACTAAACTTGTTACTCTTAAAACAATCGAGTTCTATTTAAACGAGAGTTGACACCACATCATATGAACTATAACAAAGTAATTTTTATTTTATAATGGTTTAGTGTTGTAAATCTAATTTCATTCTTGAAAATATCATTTTTCATTCATCGTTTTCGAAATAGGGGGAGAGGTGGTGATACTTTACAGACTTACCCTGTGTAGATTCATAAACAAAATAACTGAAATGAAGTTTAAAAATTCTAAAAAAAAAATATCTCTCTTATGCTTATAAACTGTAAATATAAAAAAATCAAAAAAAATATCTTGTTGTAACAAAAAATGTACCTTTTTAAAACCAATGAGTTTTTATTTTATTATTGTATGAGGTAATCAACAATTTTAAATATGCATAATCTCGATTTTTATAAATAATATAATGCGATAAATTTTTTTCAGGCGATCTTCTGCGCTTGTGTAGCGGTCTGTCTCGCTGCCAGTCCTCGAGACTATCTTTACTACAACAGTCCTTATCGTCACTATAATATATTACGTTTGGACAATGACATCTATCCTGACAACAGCTACCGTTACGCGTGAGTATTCATGATGGTGTTACGTAAACACATGCAGAAACAAGTTTTTTTTTTTACTTTTATATAAAGGATCTGTAAATCCATTTTTTTTTCTTTAATTTCCAATCTCGGAATCATTTTAGAGACAGGTATAGCATATAAAAACAAAATTTCATGTTATTTAAAATAACGAAGTTAGTGGAATGAAACTGAAATGAAAAAAAAAAATACAGCATCTGTATTTTTTAAGTATACACTACATACCCTTTTGGCATGAAATACTAAGACATATCAAGAAGCTAATAGAAGTAGGTAATATAATATGTAAGTTATACCTACATATGTATCTTACTTTTTATAGGTTGTAACGCATATTATACTTTAGGCTTTGTGTAAATTAAGTAATGAGATGTTTTTTTTTATTCTAATGGAGTTAAAATTCAGTATTGTCTCCTTCAAGATAACTTCTTTGGGAAGCCACATAGAGCAGGAGACAGTTCTTCCATTCTTCATAGCAGTGATGTAACACATATACTGGAATAGCCTTCAGCTGGTCAGTTACAGCCGTTTGAATGTTTTCTATGGTTCCAAAATGACGTCCCTTGAGTTTATTTTTCAATATCAGGAAGAAAAAAGACACAAGGGCTCAAGTCGGGCAAATAAGAAGGCTGAGGAGCCACAGGAATGTTTTGACTGGCTAAAAACTCGTTTACTGAAATTGCTGTATGATAGCGCATTGTCGTGACGCAATGTCCAGTTGTTCTTGGTGTTTGGTCTCACACTCATAACCCTTTTTCGGATTTTCAAGACCCTCTCTGTAAAGGTATTGATTTACTGTTTGGCCTGGAGGCACAAACTCTTTGTGGACAAATCCCTAGCTATCAAATACACAAATCAGCATGCATTTGATCTTCGATTTGCTCATTATTGCTTTTTTGGGTCTTGGAGAGCTTGAAGTGTACCATTCCATGTTTTGGCACTCGGTTTCCGGGTCGTATTCAAACACCCAGGTCTCATAACCAGTAATGACACATTCCAGAAATTAGGGATCATTTTCAATCGATTCCAAAAAATCAAGACACCTTTCTCTCCTGATGTCCTTTTGTTCCTGCGAAAGGTTTTTTGGAACCATTTTTGCGCAGATTTTTTTTATTCCCAATTCGTTATTCAAAATCTGATGAACAGTGGTGTGATTCAAATTTAACTCTTCCCCTATAATTTTTGTCGGCAACCGACGATCTGAACGCACAAGATCCCGTATTCTATCGACATTTTCACCTGTTCTTGAAGATGAAGGCCTTCCGCTGCGTGGTTCATCTTCAGTCGACTCTCTTCCTTCTGAGAATGCCTTAAACCACCGAAAAACCTGGGCTCTTGAAAAAACACTCCGTAGGCGTGTTGAAGTTTTGCAAAAGTATCCGTTGCATTGTGTCCAAGTCTGAAGCAGAACCTGATAGCACACCATTGCTCAAAATTCATGTTACTCATTTTTAAAACGCATTAGAAGAACACGGTTTACTAAAACAGTCACAAAGAACAAACAAATGACTCGAACAAGTTCAAACTAGTACTGAGAGTGCATTACATGTTAACCTACCGCCCTTCCAAGTCCCGTCTCCGCATTTTTGCTAGATCGGACGCTACGTTATCAGTCTCACTACTTAATTAACACACCCCACATAAATATAAAATGATAAGTAGGTCATTATTGCCATTATCACAAAGAGTTTTAAACTAATCTTCAAAACGACACGCACCCACACGCACACACGCACATACACACAAGAGGAGCAAACTGGAAATGGCCTCCTGGTGCTCCTTGGATAACACTAATTCAGTACGCAGTAAGAAAACTTAAAAGCTTTTAACTTTTTTGTTCATAATTTATATTCAGGACATCTATTATGTTTATTATGTATGAATCTGTACTAAATTAATTCTGAATATTTAAAAATTAGAACCATGGACTATCAGTATATTTTGATGATATATAAAAGATCGGAATCCGACATTTATCTCCAAATAATGCTCCACTCACGTGTGGACCGCAAGCGTCCAATTACTCGAAAACTGTCCATTATTGGACTTTGTGCCCATTGAGACTTTTGATCGGGACATCAAGGAGAACGGATTCCCAAAGTTTCAAAAAAATTGACCGAGAACCATTTTCCATAAGGTGTGTGCGGGGTCCTTTCTTTAAGAATAGGTTGTTAAAAATGAATCAACAGCAACCATTTGAAAACCTACTTGGAAGTTTACGGGCAAAAGTCACAAAATTCAAAATTAATGAATGACAGTGATTATAATGAACCTTTGCAACGTATAAAAAGAATACGAGAAACTGGACCTAACTCTAGTAACAAGAATGATTATCATGTGATAAATACTTATGATTTACATAAAAGATGACTCTTACATAAAAGATCTGGAAAGATTATTTTACGTTTGAGTGAATGTTATGATGCCATTAGAGCTGCCCACCAGGGAACTGTGCATGGTGGTCGTCAAGCAACAACAAAATTATTAAACGAAAAGTATTACAATTTATTTTATGATGTACCGAGTAGTGTACCGTTGAATAACCTTTATTTTTTTACCAATACTTATTTTACTATCCTAAACTAAATTAGCCAAAGCGAATTGGTTAGTTTACCTACTAACCAACTCGTTGGTTATTATGTATTTCTAGGAATATTAAGTTCACACTTTATCCAACTACCGTGGATTGTTTGTAAACTAGCCAAAAACACCTGTTAATTTGTGAAATTTTCTTGTGGTACTTTAGCGATAAATCTTGGAGAGTTTTATAAACCAGCTCGATGGCTGGAAACAAACTAACGAATATTCTTGGCTATTTTAGTAGAATATGATTTTCCATCAAAATAACCAGACGTTTGGATAATTTGTGTACTATCCAGCTAGTTTATAAACTAGCCAATTAAACAATTTAACCGTAACATTGAAAACAATTTGATTTTTATACTTATAAATTCCAGTTCAAGGTTTATCTTAAATTTATGTGTAGATACGATACAGAAAACGGAATCTCGGCCGAAGAAACGGGCCAACAAACCATCGCAGGAAATTCTGAGGCTACATTGGCTCAAGGATCTTACCGATACACTTCGCCCGAGGGAGTTCCGGTCCAAGTGCAGTACGTCGCGAACGAGAACGGCTACCAACCGGCTAGTAACGTGTTGCCAACTTCTCCCCCCAATACCCCCAGCGATTCTTAGGTCCCTTCATTACAACGCCGTCGAAGAACAGCGGCGAAACCTCTACGCTAGACACAATTACTGAAGCGTCCTAGAGGGTACATAAACAAAACAATAATTTAGAAAAACGTGTGATAATTTAAAGACAATTATGTTATAAAAACATATGACATATAAAAAAACTTATTTTTCGTATGACTTATATGTTATTATTTTTAAAAATAAATCGGATGTATGTAAATATTGTTTTTTATTTTGATATAGTTATTGCTTATTGTGTACCAAAACGACAAAATGGTCAGACAAAAAAAGTTATTTCGAGTTTCAATTTTAGAATATATAATTTTTGAAGAGAAAGCTTTGCAGACCTGATAGGGTAGGTCGGAAATTTATTGTACCCTGTCAATTTTAAGATAATTAGGAGCGTTTACGGAATAAGTTGTTTCGGCTAGAGGATTTTTGTTAAATTTTAAAATTGTTTCATTCGGAGAAAATAGTACTTATATACGTTACATTTGGCAACCAGCAGACGAATATAAAGCGAGTGGACAGCGGTAGGCATCGCTGGCCAGAGGCGGACCGGAATAAAACTCCCGCAGGGTTACGGCCGTCGAGGTAAATTGTACTGAGGAAATGATTCAGTGAAAAAACGGTATATAAGTTATATATGGGAGGTCAGGTTTCTAAATACTTATATATATGTAAATCCTTGGTCTATTACACCGTCTATCGCGGAATGTCAAAGGTTGTTAATGGGAGATCGGCTCAGAACCGAGGAGAACCTTAACGTCTGTTACGCCACTGGGTGGCTATGGAGACTTAAAGGTTCGCTATGCTAGTGGGGTGAATTTAGGGTCTTTTCTAGAAAATATACCGTGTTCATAAAAACGGGATAAACCTGAAAAACTTCAGTTCTTTCTCCTGGCTCAATGAGTTCTTACGTTGTCGTGTTGGCTCTGATTAATCCTTGAAGTTTGCTATTTTTATTGGATTTGTTCAGGAATATTCTATTTGTATGTGTTGATCAAAGCGCCTTTAAGAATTAATTAGTTATCGTCGGAATTAAGACGTGTGACCAGGGTATTGGTTAACGGCATTTGTTACAGTTTGTTTTGGTTAAATTAAACTCCTTTACATATGTGCACATCTGTGTTTTTTTTTCGTGCCGGAACACTAAGAAGGCTGGGTACCTTTCGTCGACTAACTGAAGCATTGTCAGGTAAGCTAAACTCTTCTCGTGGATGAATTAATCAACGAATCCACATAAAATAATATACATAATTAGTGGGACAGTTTCAAGACCGCTCGGAATCTGGAAACGTAGCTAAAGGAATCACGGGGTCGTGGATAATTCCGCGTGCCCCTGTATCCCACCTGTTACAATTGCGAACAGTATACATTAAACTTATAGTAAACAGAAGAAATCCCACAATAACAGCACAAAGCACCGCGTAGAAGGAGAATCGAACACCTGACCATCGAAGCCCGAGTTACACAGCGCAAACCCTATACAAATAATGTAGCAAACTAAGGCATAAAGGCGAAATGTTACGATGAACGGTGTAATTCAGGCTGCTTGATCTTGGACACTTGACTTTTTTTTCAACTCTTTAAATGTTCGTCATGAAATGAAAGTAGCGCATTGTCTAAATACGACGAAATACAGAAACAACTGTGCATATGATATACTGGTTACTTGGAGTGTTAACTTACAAAAAATAAAGTTTTATGTTTTTTTGTAAAATTTAGTGATAATTACATAATAACTTAGTTGTCCTTGCAATAGGAAATTTTAAAGAAAGTTTGAAATGAAAATTTTAAAGCAAATGTCTATATCACCATATCACAAAATTTAAAGGAGTTAAAAAAACAGAATATTGTGCGAAATTAGCCAAACGGAAGAAGTTATTCGCAATGTACTCAGTGAATTTTTAGATAGATTTGATTACTGTCAACATGTCAGTGGTTAGTGGTAATTTGAAAACCAGGTGGCCTGTGGTTTAATAACAATAAAGGACAATGTTAAAAATCGATCAATTTCTGCCCCACTCCGGAACTCTCTGTAGCTGTTTTAAGTAATTCCAATAGACTTGTATTTGATAGAAAGACACTTTTAAGGCTGGTATTCTGCGGGGAAAATCGTTCAGATGGCAATATCCGTGTAATATATGGTAAAACTTGTTGAGCCTCAACATAGATTCTTTTGAATCGACCATGTTCTATATCAACTTCGGAACTTTTTGTACCAATGTTAAATGACTCCAATAGACTTGTATTTGATGAATTCCAATTATAAATACATGCGTAATATCGTATGTAACTTGTTTACTTCGTAAAATAGACTTCGTCATTGATTGCTTTGGGTCCCCTCTTATCCAGCTATGGTAACTGGTTCCAATATATTTGAATTACTGAAAAAAAAAACATTGAAATCCGAATTTGCTTTCAATCTAATGGCCTTTTCATGTAGATTCAACATTTGTGTTGTATTTTCTACATACACCACAAGTTAACAATTGTTATCGCTGTGGATATTTTTGTGCGTATTTTTAAATATATTTTCTGTTTGTTTCCGTTTTTTTTTTGGTTCTGTTTTTTTATCTTTTCATTCCCTTGTATTTTATGTTCCGAAATTGATATAGAACATGGATCGATTCAAAAGAATCTACTTAGAGGCTCAACAAGTTTTACCCTATATTACGCAGATATTGCCATCTGAACGATTTTCCCCGCAGAATACTAGCCTTAAAAGTGTATTTATATCAAATACAAGTCTATTGGAATTACCTAAAACAGCTACAGAAAGTTCCAGAGTGGGGCAGAAATTGATCGATTTTTAACATTGTCCTTTGTGTTTCATAATTTTAATTTCCAATTTTCTCTAAATCTTTTTAATGCAAAGTGGTAAAATTTTTATCAGTCGTTTTAAATAAAACTTTTACCAAAACCAACATCAAAAATTCAAGATTGCCGTTTGAAACATTGAGTATGATTTCATCTCTTGAAAACAGTTAACGATCGAAAGGTGATGTGGCAGTGAAAGTATGCATTTTTGTAATTACAATTTGACCTGTTTCGATTTTTTTTTTGCGAAAACTTGTTTGTTTCGGTTTTATTGAATTTGTTACATTATTATAATTTTAATTTATATACTGTGTACTTCATTTCAAATGATATATCAAGTTTGTATCAAATCGCAACCACTCTTTCCACACAACAAGACAATGCAATGTTCACAACGCGTGCATTTCGCAATCATGTTGACATCATGAGATGATTAAAACTAACGTTAACTTTGAGTATCTACCCTAGTTATAATGAAATTAAGGGTCGATAAAATGTAACGTTTGTCCTTAAGCCGCTTAACATATAACCTACTTATGATGTATGTAAGCTTTTGCCACAAATAGCTACCTACCCTTTTTTATTCTGTACCTTGTTTAAAGTGACCCATATATTAAACATATTTATAATTGATATTTTTCTTGGCAAAATATACTATGTTAAAAATCTTCAAAACTTATTCCATAATTTCCCTTTATTACTATCTACTTTATCATTTGGGATGCCTTTTTTTCCTTTTTATGAGTCGTCCTTGATGCTGGGGACGAATTTATTAAGAGGAGAGCATGATAAACGTGAATTACAAAACAGAAAATTGCTATTTAATGAATCATTTAAAATATATCTGAGATTAGCGATTTCTTTTCTGTATATAATAAATTCCAAATTATTTCACTATTTATAATAACTAATATATTTAATAATGTAAAATGTACCATTGGGAAACTGTTATGTAATTTAAAAACAAAATTATCTAAATTAACTTTATAGCATACAAATTCGCGAACACATCAGCACACCTAAACCAAACGCTGGAGAAATAGGAAAACAGTTCTTTAATTCCCTAACTTTCCTCATCAAAAGATTTGCATAACAGGTGATTTGCAATACAAGGATTTCCCCATTTCTATCCATGCTGCTAAATATCCCGTTGTATGGAAACTATTTTTTATTCTTACAAAACCGGATTTTGCAAATTTTATACAAAAAAAAATATTAGGTATTTTGTTAATCTCTTTCATAGTTCAAGCTATTTTGCATAACTGCATTTGAATATTTTACGTTTTAATTTTTCGCAATAAGAACAAGTGAGAACATATCTTCGTGATATTTTAAGTTTATTGTTTACTTTGGTTTTACCTTATGAATTTAAAATTTAAGTTTTAATCTTACACCTATTTTAAGCAATTCTAATGACATAAAAGGAGGATGACGCGGTATCTGGTTACACTGTTAAATGTCATCAAAAACCAATGAATGCATATTCATGTAATGTGTATTGATGACTAAACTTCATTCTTGTAGGATAAAAGTATATGGATAGGATTGGTAATACCAATCACACATGTGATATTAATTTTATTCGAAGGAATTAAAAAATTACATAAATGCTTAGTTTTATTCCACTTTCAATACACGTCAACGATGCTGTATACCCAAGAAATATAAACATTTGGTGATGATTAGAAAAAATGTTTTTTCAGAACATGCTAGTTTTATGGCATCATTATAGACAAATATTATATTTTTATTGATTGTTACCCAAAATTAAGGTAGAAATAAAATATCAATAATTGTGTACAGTGGTTTGTACAATAATTGTGTACAGATGGGTTTTAAACTGAACAAAGCACTGAAGCGGGTGCAACCAAAAGAGATTCGGGGTGCGAAATCAGCATGAAACCTAAGGAACTCAGCAACCATATTTCAGGCAGAAACAACTACAATGTCCGCTTATATCACATATCACCACCCTATCCCTTTTAAATGGGTCAAAGAACACCAGGGTCACAAAGGCAATGAACGAGAGGACTTTGTCGCAAACAAAGGGAATGAAGTTCCTCTGATAGGACAAGAGTCCACCTGTAGTCTAGCCACGTCAGGAGGCTAAAGGAGCTATTATTCAAAAATGGCGTTGTTTGGTTTGAGGCAACCGCGGATATCCATTGAACCATCCTGGAATACAACAAAAAATCTAGTTATACTGGTTAGAAACCAGCTGAGATGGACAGTTGGACTATTCGCAGGGCATATACCATTATAGGGTGTGAACTTCTTCTGGTCGCCATACCAACAGAAGAAGAGCTCCGGACGCAGTTGATGGAAATTGCTTTACAGGGTCGTTTTCCAAAAATGCTACAGCCAGACCACATCGACAAAGAAAATTCATTAAAATGGCTTATCGATGGCTATCTGTACTCCGAAACCGAAGGCTTCTTGACTGCCATTTAGGACACGGTTATAAAAACAAGAAATTACAAGAATCATATCCTAAGGGACGATGTCGAAGACATAAGTAGACCAGATATTATGCTGATCGTCAAGGAACAACAAAGAAAGATCATCATAGACATCGCTGTGTCACTGACTCACAACGTTCAGAAGACTGAACGGGAGAAGATCGCGAAATACGAAAATATGTCAATCGAGCTGGAGACTGGAGAAGGTGAAGACGTACGCCCTAGTAATATCGGCAGAGTGAGTGATGACGACCAGATTCACCAAGAACATCGGTGCATTGGGAATGTCCTATAACAATATTAGAAATGGCCAGAAGGCAGTTATATTACAAACGGGTGACATTGTTAGAAAGGTTTTGGGACAGGATGAATTTCCTCCCCTCGCCTGAACCTAACTTCTGCTGGAGGCGGGGAGATTTCAAGCCATCACTGTCTGCAGCAGGAGTGGGTGAATGTTTCCCAGATTTTACGCTGAAAATTGTGGTTATAAAGTCGGCGAAATAATAATAACATCACGGTATTTTCAGATTTGATCTTCTCTTGGAAAATTTTTTATTATTTTTTAATTTTACTTGCATTTTTGTCCCTCAAAAACTTTCATAGTAGGATTTAATAAACAATATACATTTTAATAAGCTTATTAAACTATAACTTTAGACAAATTTTGTTTTTTCTTTAAAAAAAACAATAAAACAAAATCGCGTCTCATTCTGTTTCAAAAACGAATATATTCAATATATTTACCTAATTTATACAATATCGCCTTTCTGCACTATATATATTCTTGGTAATTATTACTTACTTTTCTGTAGTTACGAGAATATTCTTATATTCTATTCTTATACATGAACCCAATACAAATTTACGAGTACTTTGATTTTTTTGGACATCGGACGTCTATGTCCGGTATACTTAAAAATGTTCTTTTGATAGTGTCGGTATAACGCTTTACATTTTAATACGGATCTTGTTATTGCCTGGTAGAAACAAATAAGACGTTTCATCCAAGACAGCAATTAATTACCGAATTATCATTATATACATTTTTTGACAACTGGTTAGATCTTAACGTTTGTGCGCAATACTCTATCAACAAAAAATATAAACAATAAAACATTTCCATTATATTTGTATAGTCTACATCAGAAATCTATTATAGTCGAAATCTGATTTATGTATGCGTTTCTGCCTAACAGTTTTTTTTAAAAGGCGAACAAAAAAGTTTAGGACCATGAAATAAATCTAGATAATAGGCGTTTTATTTAAATTATCATATAATAATATTAACGAAGTATACCAATATTTTTTTTATAATGTTGCTAATATTATAATGACTATCAGTAATAGTTTTCGATGCTCATATTTTTTAGATGTTCCCATCATGAATATATGCAGCATGAGATCACCTGTCACCTGTATTAGTAGACGGAATTATCTGTCTCCAGAATGCGAGACGCCCCTGCCTGATTATACGCCGGTATCCTATTTAATTCGCTAAATTATTAATACCATTAACATAAGTATTAGCAGAAATACATATAAATACCAAAAAATCCCGAAAATCGTCATCATTATAGATCAGTCCCTCAAACAATTGAATACAAAATGATCAAACTGGTAAGTTCAGTGATATACCGTATGATAAGTTTTCAAGTGTATGACGATACCAAGTATGACAAGTGTGGAGTGACCATGTTTTAAATAATAACTTAATGAAATGTGTTAAGTGCAAGTGTTGCGGTATGAAGTGCATTAAATGAATCATCAGTCATCATAAGAGGAATTATCATCAATAAAATTACTTGGAATTAGTATACTTTACATACATATGCTCCTACAGAGTGTCAGCAATCTACAACTGGATATAATCATTTTTTCGCCAAAAAGAAAGTGCATTGTAGCATAAAAAAGCATTTGGTGCACATAGATCATTTTCTGATGCAATTGTATTTCTCATTAATTCATTAATAAGCTTTTTTGTACAATAAATATAAGGTGTGTCTGGCAGTGGCGGGTGGAGGAATTTCAGATTCTCGTGTTTTTGTAGAAGCATGGAGCCCACAACGTATTTTATGGGATAATTACTAGACTTACGTAGAAAGCTATAATAGCAAAAAGACCTCAAATGAAACGTGAAAATAATTTTCAGAAAAAGGCTGCCTCGCCAAAAGAACTTGGAAATGGTTTACAAAATATTTGCAATTTTTTTTTTTATTATCAAATGAATATATAAACTTTTTATTGCAGCCTTTTTGCAAAAATTTCATTTTTCGTGAAGATACAGCTATTTTAAAATTTCAAGTACGAAATGCTGAGATGAAATAAAAACTCAAATTACAATAACCTTTACAGATCTCGAAATTTTGGAAAAATGACAAGTATAAAGAGACTTGTAATTTGAAAAACAATGTTTTGCACATATTTTGCAGGCTGTTCCCAAGACAATTTCGTGAGCCAGACGTTTTTTGAAATTCTTTTCGAAAATTTCGTTTGAAGTTTTTTTAACAGCCTTCTACTCAGGTCTAGTAATCACCCCTAAAATATGATGCGAGTCCCATGCTTTGTTACGAAAATACGAGAATCTCCGCCACTGGTATCCGGATTTAATTTTTGATACCCGCGAAGTCCATGAGGGCTAAAATAATCAATATATATATTTGAATATTAATAGATGGCTCTAAGATCTAATTTGGTATACTGTGTGTTCCATTTGAGCAACCGCATCCTTTTCTTGTAGAGTCTGTTAATAGATTTTCAATTTCTCTAAAATCTTTTTTTAGCGAGTACTTTCAGTAACTTACCTGGCTGTATATAATTTTTTTTTTAGATTCCATTAAATAGAGAAATCGTATTAGTCCATTTTTTCAGAAAACTTCCTTGAGTTCAAATTCTTAATTGAAAAATTTAAATTAAACTCAAGAATTAGAACTTGAAATATGGCATATATGAAATATAGCATATAAAACTACGACTTTTATTCTGAAGAACAACTTCCATTACTAAGATTTTTTGACATTCGAGATTTTCCAAAAAGGCACTCTACCGACATAGAAAATAAATTGCTCCTGTCGACACCTAGTACTCGATATTTTTTGAAAACAAAAATATGGTAAAATTTACTTTTTCATCGAGCAGGTCATCAAAATATTCATCAGGGATATCAAAATATTCAATTTGAACTCTTTTTTTCTCACTCCTTTCTTACTTATCTTGGCACACTATACATAGTTTTATGGTAAATACAAAAATAAAGACATTAAGATACTAACAAACCTAATGTCGTCCACATTTCCGACTGGTTACCGCAGTTTCCACTACACACTTCACTAGTGTTTACGTAATTCATATTGTTCAAAATAACATACGCCAAAAAAGTTTTCTAAAACAAGTGTACTTATGTGATCAAATATTTTAATAATCTTCTGTGTCTGTACGCATTTCTAATTGCAATATACAGGGTGTTCCGAAATTAAACAGCAAAAATAAGATTTTTTCCTTTAACACAGGTCGTGAAAGTCCTTCTAAGGGAGCTATAGCCTTTTGAAGGTAACGTAAGAAAATGGTATTTTTAAAAATATCTCCAAAACCGTTAGAGATAACTTAATAAAAATTGATATGGTGGCTGTTTGGTATAAAAGACAAATTACTTGAAAACTATTTTTAAAATGTTGTCCAATCTCAAATGAAAAGATACTTCATCATACTTTTTTTGTACGCAATTATTATCTACATCTGGACATTTTTAATCTGATTTCAGGTGATCTTCTCTGCTGTTGTGGCAGTTGGTTTGGCTGCACCACAATACAGAAATTACCAGTTAGAACCAAGACATGCAGCAATCCTTCGACTAGACAGTGAAGTTTATCCTGAGGGTCGCTACCACTACGCGTAAATATATTATTCTATTTAATATTTATTTAGGTCTGATAAGTCTAGATACTCTTTTGTTTGCTATAGTTCATGAAATAGCTAAATACATAATATATGCTATACATAGTATATATGTACTTAGTTACAAAATCAGATCACAAGCTTTTAACTATATCATACATCCACTAATACATTAATGTATGTATTATTGGTTTTAATATATTTTTTTTTTAAGAAAATATACCTTCATTGGTTATGTTTGGGCTAATATTACAGTGTTAGTTTTTAATTGGTATTAGATTAAATAGTTAAATTTTAGTTTTCAAATATGGAGTGAACTCTATATTAACAAGAAAAAAACACATATTGTTAATTTCACTTTGGAAACATTTAAAAGGCACTCAGCTTTAGAAACAAACATAGAGAAAAATGATATATTTCTGGACATAACACATTTTAGCAATCCCAAAGTCAACAGCCGTTATAGCAAAATAACTAAGTCAACTATGTATATTGTGTAACTATAACTAAATCAACTATTTTCTACATTCAATATGGAAACACACGCAGTCGATCAGTAAATTATATAGGGTGTTGACAGACTTAATGAAAAAAGTTTGCATATTATATTTTGATAAGATGTAACTATTTATCGACACACAAAATCTAATACTAGTATGTACACAAGATATGGAACTATACCTTGAAGTAATTGCCACGGCCTTGTAACAGAAAACAGTTTTAGTAGTACTGGCTGAAGCTCACGGAAGCAACAAACAAAAAGGCTCTGTTTGCGAATAATATTAATTGTATTTTCCACACATTGACTTAATTCAAGAGTGTTAATTTCTTAAACGTACACTAAATTTCAAGGTGCATGAAATAGCACCAGCATCGTGCCTGTCAATTCCGTATTTCTTACACATACGCATCTCTCCACTTGCAACGGTTTGATTGTTTTCAGCAATGCTATGTTTTCATAACCGACAGAAAATTCATAATTATATGCAAGACCATAAATAATCGGAAACCGGAAACTAAACTAAACTAAGTATATTGCTGTCGTTCGTATGTTGTTGGTAGACTCCAGCAGTCATTCACCTCACAGTGGCACACGAAGTTTTGCAGTAGGATAGGTCAGCATTTTGAGACAAAAATTGAATCACAGAACGTCAAATAGTTAATTTGAAATTTCTAAAATTATTTTCTCAAAACTGGTGGCACCTTTATTAAGACAATTGTAAAATTGAGTTATTTAGTTGGCATTTGCCTGTGTTTACCTGTAGATATTTTGGAAAAGCTCTAAGAAATATCTTTAATTGCAACAAATATGTCTTTAGAACTCACATATGCTGACTTATGTATATCATTTTTATAGTTCAGATTAATAAGATTCAATAAACTTTTAAATGAATGGTACAGCCACAGCAAGATGCAATGAAAGCTCAAAATTTTTAGAACAACCCTATTAGAGATCTAAAGTATTAATGATTTGTACAACTGTAACTACATCGCCAGATAAATCCTTTAAAACAGTGTATTGGGGCTGGAAAGATTTTGCGGTCTTCCCGTGACGTAATCACAGACTTGTGACTTATGGTCACACCACTCTGAACACGGACAC
Source organism: Aromia moschata (assembly GCA_029963805.1). NCBI lineage: Eukaryota > Metazoa > Arthropoda > Insecta > Coleoptera > Cerambycidae > Aromia > Aromia moschata. The sequence continues at coordinate 1,576,232 of JAPWTK010000048.1, read as the reverse complement.
TTTATGTAATGTAACTAACTTTTCAGTACATATTTACTGAACCCATCTGGCAAAATAAAGACAAAAATCAGCTCACACTTACACAAAACTATGTTTATTTAGCACGCTAAATCCTATAACGAAATCCATCATTTTAGAAGCCAGCAAAGTGACAAATACCATCTCTACGGAATGTCTACAGAATGATTGACAACTTTGAATGTGACTAAGTTTACCTATAGAGGCTAAGTTTGTCTGTGGAATCTTTAGTTAAAGGTTGTACAGTCATTTTAGGGGCACTCTGTATAATACAAAGTACTAAACTGATTCGCAGGTTCCTGTACTGCTAGAAGTATTCCGTACTTTCTATCATTATACTGTGTCATTTCAGATACGACACTGAGAACGGCATTACTGCAGAGGAACATGGAGAACAGAGGCCTGTAGGAAATAATTTAGGAACTATCGCTCAGGGATACTACAGGTACACCTCTCCCGAGGGAGTACCTGTCGGTGTAGACTACACAGCCGACGAAAACGGGTACCATCCCGTTGGATCTCACTTGCCCACCCCACCACCAATACCTGAGGCGATCCTCAGGTCTATAGCCTTCATTCAGGCTCGTCAGCAGTCATCTCCTAGCTCCTACAACAGGTACTGAATTAAGTTTCCGTTGTACTCCAAATATTAATTTGTATTTAAGTATTTTTAATAAATAACATTATTATATTAACACTGCGTGTTATTTTAATCATTTCAAATTGAAATATTCTACGACATTGAACTTATTTCCTTATAACATAGCGCATGATTGCCCATTAATCGTCATTCTCCATCAGAAACAGCAGATCCAGATTTCAATTTTTTTAGATTTCATCAGTGTTATGTATCTGACGACGAATGACGAATCAATATGATAATTTTTAACTGAAATGACCCTATTTTTCTTTGCAAAAAATTGACACCTCACTTTTTACCAAATACATTGATATTATAACGTTGTATTTGGTAACGATATTATATTGTAACGAATAGTTTATGGAGTAGTCCAGAAGATATAATTCAACATATCAATTACAAGTTGGAATAAAGCCTACGTGTTTCACTATCAGTTAATTAAGTAAACTGTGATAACTAAAAAAAATGTATTACAAATGGTTTGTTTTTATGTTACCACTAAAATTGTAATTATATTTTAAATATAACAATAGAATAAACTTAAGTATGAAATACCTACAGGATGTCTGTCCACTTTCTCAATGAAATTGCTTTGATGATTTCTAAACAGTACGAAATACAAGGTTATTTAAATTAGAGAAAAAATTGCAGCACGCATATAATGTAAAATAAGTGTAAATAAGTATAAATAAAATAGCTTTAAACAAAGCATGAGACTATAAATTTAAAAAGGCTAAAACATAATTAGTATTTTTTATTTTTCAAGAAAGTTACTAATTCAGATTTCCAAAAAGTTTAGGTTATTCAAAAACTAGAAAAACGCTATTGAAACTACAACACAGTAGATAACAGATCATCAAAAAAAAACATCAAATTGTTGCTCGTACTATATTTGTAAACGCTCTGTATAGTGGATTTAATAATAAAAAAAGTAAATTAATGTTTGTGCAATATTCTGAAAATTGTGATTCTAAATTGACAAATTTAGATTTTCCTTTTGGAAAATAATACAAAACAACGATTTACAGTTAAAAGAAAAACCAAAACAAACAGATTTAACAAGAACAATAGATCTAATTTTACAACCTGATGACCATCACGTAAAGTTTCATTACATAAGTTTATTTTTTTCTGCAAAAATCACCTTATTCTTGCAACAATTCCATGGTTATTTCGCTCAAACTTCATTATGATTTCTATTGGAACTTAGGACTTTAAATAAGACTTTAAGTAGGACCAAATACAGACGATCCATGGATTTATATCATCTGATGAACTTGTCCAACTCATCATCAGCTTGGGCGAAAATCCAATACGCTTGAGATTTACACATAAGAAGACAATTATGCATTGAAATGGATAGTTGTCATATACAGGGTCGCTGATATATATGGAAACGATCGATTATCTCCTAAATTAAGATAGCTAGCGGAAAATATTAAGACACAAAAGTTTTAGGGTTTTTTAAAATCTATCACAATAAAGAAAAATTAAGTATACAGGATCAGTCAAAAAGTCATGACGAAACAAAGTTGCTTTTTCCTTAATGGAACACTCTGTATATTATTCCACATTTCAATTATTCTCGAAATTCTAAACAAAATTCATATGGCACATCGTTACCTAAATTTAACCGTTTTCGAGATATCGAATTTTGAAAATAACTTTTTACTATTCTCAAATTTATTAAAGGAAAAGCCCGAAATGAACGAAAAAATGTATTTTTTTAATGAATGTCCTGGATATTTCAAATTTTATGAAAACAATAGTTATGCCAGAAAAAAAAGAGAGAAAACAAGTTTTAATAAACAACAAATAATTTTTTTTGGAATTCTATTTTATTATAAGGTGCTCAAAGTGTTCACCATTTACCTCCTGACAGTAATGAATTCGTTGAACAAAATTTTGTAGTGAATCTAAAAGTGTGTTGGGAGGAATGGTGGAAATTTCATGCCTTATACTTTCTTGCAACTCTTCGATATTTTGCGGCCTATTTTTGTAGACTACATTTTTTATGTGACCCCACAGAAAAAAGTCAAGTGGGGTCATATCGGGAGACCTAGCTGGCCATTCAATTGCCCCCCTGCGTCCAATCCATTTATCAGGAAAGGTTTCATCTAGATATACTCGTACCAAACGTCCAAAATGTGGAGGAGCCCCATCTTGTTGAAACCATATTTGTTCTGCCGGTAAATTGGGATTGTTATTGTTCGGGAATAATCGTTTAAGCTCTGGAATAATACGCTCTTGCAAAAGTAATAAATATCGTTCAGAGGTCAAATTTCCGTTTATAAAATAGGGTCCTATGACGTGTCCACCAATAATGCCACACCAAACATTTACTTTTTGTGGTCGTTGGGTGTGAACTTCCTCCATCCAATGTGGATTTTGGTCTGACCAATACCTACAGTTGTGTCGGTTTACATGCCCGTTTAAACAAAATGTAGATTCGTCAGAAAACAATATGTGGTTGACAAAGTTGACATTTTCGTTTAATTTATCCATAATAACTTCGCAGAACTCGATTCTACGGTCAAAATCGTCTTCACTCAACTCTTGTAACATATGAATTTTATATGGATGGAATTTTTCACGTTTGCAAATTTTTTGAATGGAATATCGACTCATGTTATGATTTACAGCCCTCTGTTGCGTCGAATTTATTGGATTTTCCACCACATCTAACATGACATTCAAAGAATTTTCTTCGTTTGTAACGCTTACTAGTCTTCCACTTTTTTGGTCGATCTTTGACACCTCCAGTTTCATGAAAACGCTGCAATGTTTTTGAAACGGTTGATTTAGAAAGAGGTTCCCGATCGGGATGCAATTCATTAAAAATAACCACTACTTGGTCAAAACTTCGTCTTCTATCACCATATCCTATGATCATTAAAATTTCAATACGCTCGATTTCACTTAAACGTGCCATTTTTTGGGCGAAAATAATTTACACTAAATGTATTTTTGACATGTGTTGTCAAGATCATCACTGTTAGACAAAAGAACGAAGCGGCGTTGTTATGGAGCTAGAAACCTTCAAAGGTAACTTGATGGACTATAAACTTAATAAACTAAAATATTTTTGTATACTTTATAAGAAAATGATTTTCAAAATACGATATCTCGAAAACAGTTAAATTTAGGTATTCAATGTGCTATATGAATTTTGTTTATAATTTTGAGAAGAATTGAAATATGGAATAATATACAGGGTGTTCCATTCAATAAAAAGCAACTTTGTTTCGTCATGACTTTTTGACTGATCTTGTATACTTAATTTTTCTTTATTGTGATAGATTTTAAAAAACCCTAAAACGTTTGTGTCTTAACATTTTTCGCTAGCTACCTTACTTTAGGAGATAATCGACCGTTTCCATACATATCAGCGACCCTGTATACGCCTGCGCTAGCAACTAGATTGCGATTGGTTCTCACCTCATTTTTCCATCTGCTCAATAAAGAAGATAAATTATCAATTGCCCTTAATTCGGCTATGTACGCATTAGGGTGCCGCTTACTGTATATCTAAAATTCGAAGAAAAAATATGATCCTCCCTCCATCTCAGATTAATTATCACATATGTATCTTGTATTTCGATTAGTTATACGCCTTATATTATTTAATGGCTAAATGTTTTATCAAGATTTTGGTTGTTATATTTTGTTAATCAATGTAAGAAAATCATTAGATCTTCATTTGTTTGTCAATATAGGCTATTGTCAGAAGAACAGTAACTGGATGCTGTCAAAAGTACACTAGCTAGTTCGCAGGTGTGCGCCGAGTTAAAATAACGGGTCATGACTTGAAAGTTAAAGTAAAAAAGCCTGAAATGAATAGCCTAAAGACTTAAATTTTACAAATCTGTTGATGAACTAGTACTGGCCCCAAAAATGTTGATGAATTAATTGTTGCAATGCAAATGGCTTTTTAAAAATTGAGAGAAAGAGAAAAGTTAAACAGTATATTATTGAACATATGTCAAATTAATCTAAATTTTCAATTTTCTTTGTAGAATCTTGTTTGTAGAAAGTAGGTGTTTTTTACGTATGTGACAATTATTCTGAGGCAACACTATTAGGACAAGTGTGACAACTAATTTTGGGAGAAAGGAGTCATTCAAAATCCATGGGCCTTCCCAAGAGAAACGGTTCTGATCACATTAGAGGAATCTTAATTACAGTAGCCAATTAGGTAATGGAAACTTAGTCATTGTGTTAAAACCTCAATTGAAGATCTTCATATTTAATCTCCAAAGAGCTCTAATTCCCTTAGGAAGCATTTCTGGATTAACCCATTAACGTCCAAACGGACACAATTTTTCATCCTCTTTGGAGCGTCAATCTCGACGGAAAATTAATGAATTCACCCAATAAAAACCACTTATCCTTATGTTCTCGGATGTGATCTTTCGATTTCCGGGGTTTGTTTCCGAGAATTGTGATTAAATGCTCTAGAAAAAAAATATGGCTGACTTTATGGAGAAAAGTACTGAAAATTTGGAGATTTTTTTTTAATATAACTATTTTTTTTAGTCCAAAAAGTACTCTAACCTACTCTGGATTGTGGAGGGAGGTGGCGCGTTTTTCATTATAAAAAGTAATTATAATTTTGTAATTATAATTTTCCTATGCCATTTCATGTTTTAGTAACACTTTGAGTTATTCCTGGTGAAAAAAAGTCTGAAATCCAAGATGGCGGATTCAATATGGCGGACTTCATTCTTGAAAATTCAAAATTTGAAAACGGAAAAAATTACGATGGAAAATGTCCTCTCAATCTTTTTCATAAAAAATGCGTTCTATCTGAGTAAAACATTTGTCATTCTACCTCAAAACGAGGTTTTTTCCGGTGTTGAGGTTCTCATGATGAAATCATGAGAATTATATATTATGCCTTGGGGAGGGATGCTCGGGCGCAAACTACTCGCCAGAAGTACACAGCCTACTCGTTTCTCGTGGTGCATATACGATTTTTTCTCACACCCACCAGAAAGTACGTTCTACGTACTATTCTTTGAATAAATATGCGAGGAAGTTCCGGAAAAAAATTCGTCAATGCGCCCGAATTCAAAATATATATTTTTTATTTATATGCGGAGAAGTTCCGAAAAAAAAATTCTTCAATGCGCGTACATCCCTAAGTGCATAATATATAATTATCATGATTTCATCATGAGAACGTCAACACCGGAAAAAAAACCTCGTTTTGAGGTTAGAATGACAAATAATTTTTTACTCAGATAGAACGCATTTTTATGAAAAAGATTGAGAGAATCTTTTTCCATCAGAATTCTACGTAAAATATGACTTTTTCCGTTTTCAAATTTTGAATTTTCAAGAATGATATCCGCCATATTGAATCCGCCATCTTGGATTTCAGACTTATTCACCAGGAATAACTCAAAATGTTACTTAAACATGAAATGACATAGGAAAAGTATAATTACAAACTCCTATTTACTTTTTATAATGCAAAACGCGCCATTTCTTGAGAAATCCGGTCGCCATTTCGAATCCGCCATTATTGAAAATTGAAAATTATAGTCAAATATATTCTGTAGTATTATTGATTGATTGAGGAAAATGACTGTGGATCAAGAAAAACTCACAATAACATTATTTTCTCGTTAATACTATAGAAAAATTCATATTTCATGAGATTTTATGCAATATCCGCCAATTTGAAAAGATTAGAGTCAGTTGAGGTCGGCAAAAAAAATCCTATCATCAACTCCTACTATTGCCTCCACCTCCCTCCACAATCCGGAGTAGGTTAGAGTACTTTTTGGACTAAAAAAAATATATTAAAAAAAATCTCCTAATTTTCAGTACTTTTCTCCATAAAGTCAGCCATATTTTTCTAGACCATTTAATCACAATTCTGACCCCGGAAATCGAAAGATTACATACGAAAACATCAGGATAAGTGGTTTTTATTGAGTGAATTCATTAATTTCCCTTCGAGATTGACGCTCCAAAGAGGATGAAAAATTATGTCCGTTTGGGCGTTAATGGGTTAAGGCCATTAGGTTAAATCGACATAAAAATCACGTCTAGTATCTGAGGTGAACGTTTGGCAAGAGAGTTTTTTAAATCAAAATTAATAACCAGCGGTTTACGACACATATTTAATGTATTGCTCAAAAAATTATTCTAAACAAATTTAACTAAACGTTACAGTAATAGCAAACATTTATCTACGTCGTTGGTAGGACCCCGCGGATTTCGTGGCTGGCGAGTTGGCAGCAATATATTCGATTGACCTCAGTATGGCCTCGGGTATTGGTGGAGGAGTAGGCAGAACGTCGCCCACTGGATGATACCCGTTTTCGTCGGCCGTGTAGTCCACCTGAACGGGTACACCCTCGGGAGATGTGTATTTGTACCCTCCCACCGCATTGGTTCCGATATAATCCCCAGCGGGTTTTGCTCTCCGGATTCCTCAGCCGAGATTCCGTTCTCTGTATCGTAACTAAAAAATAAAAAGAAAAAACACATCGATTATTAAAAACGATGTCGAAAATCAAAAAAGATAGGTAACGAATTTTTCAATTTTCTGTCGATTTTCCGATCTCAAAAAATGTTTTTTAACAGCCGCCATTTTGTTATTTTTCGATAAAAATAGTTCATTTTCATCCGGGCTATAGTGACTTTATCAGTTTATCACTTAATAATTTACCTTTTTTGTACTCATAAAGTCTGGATAAATATACCTGTAAATTTTAAAAGCTATATCTTGATTTCTTCTCTAAAAAAGAGGTTGAATTTTTTTCATTACCAAGGTAGAAAGATCCCTTAAAACGATGTCAAAAACTGTGAGGTCACTGAAAGTTAACTTCACAATAATTCAGTATCGTCATCTTACTTATCACTTGGAGGACAAGGGTTACGCTACCGCATCAAAATTTATTGACGGATTTGCGAAATCTTAGTTTTGACTAGTAAAACGTGAAAAAGTGTGTGAGATGTAGAAAAGAGAACAAAAAGAGCTTACATTGGACAAGTTCCACTCAAATATATTCCTGATGAAGGAAAAGCGTTTTATCGTGGAGTACTAGCATAGACAACCAAGGATAAGGAATACTGAATATTTTGTGTATCAAATGTATTTTCATAACAAAAATGTATATAAAAAAAATTTCAACACACATTTTACAGTTTCTTGATACCTTGTATTTTTATTTCAATTTTTTCAGCCTTCATCTTGAGTCATTTTTGATCCCCAATTTTGCAATTTTGAATGTTATCCAAACAGAGTCAGACGCTACTACCTCTTAGACATTTACAAAGGTCTTCAGAATTAATGACTGATTGTACTAGAATTGTGATGAAAATAAAAGGAAATAAAAATGTGGAAAAAAGAAAGAATTTCCTCACCTTTCACCTTTATTATCACAAAATGGTTTGCATTAAACAAGAATCTAATAAACTATATAATTTGGAATTATTCCCCTCTTTCCACCAAGTGATCCAGTTGAAACAAAGAAAACATGTTTATGTGACATTTATGTATGTGCTTATAGTAGCTCAAGTGAAAATGACACACAATACTGTGCAGAGGAAAATCGTTGGCAAAACAGAAAATTAATTAGAAAGTTAGCTGAAATAGTGTAGAGAAGTCAGTCACCCGTACACCATAATATTGAGACATATGAAGAAAACAAAATTGTTAGCAAAGTTAGAGAGCCCCTGAAAGATTTTTACAGTGAATGGTGAGAGATGGATTTTATGCTAAATAAAGATTAATATCCGTTTAAGTGTCACACAACTCGCTGCCAACGTTCAAAAGTATTTAAACAAAATATTTAATCCCGAAACACACAATATCATATCAGAGCAGCTAAAGGAAAACATTTTTTTAGTCAACAAAATCAAACAGTGAGATTCCTGTTTGCAAAAGAGTAATTGGAAAAGAATCCAGATTTTTGTAGTAGGTGCTATTATTTGTGCCGATGAAATAAAATGTAATGTATTGGATTCAGAGGAGGATGATGGAGAGACAATTTTAATAATTTTAAATGGAAACGGCGTGTTGAGGCCGCATTCGTTAGGCAAGCATTTGTTGATTAACAAATGGTTGTTTTTTTCTAGCTGCTCTGCCGTGACATTACATCACATTGTTCAATAATGGACTCTTGCGAATATGACAATAAACCGTCCAAGTCCGTATTAAAAATAATGAACTTAATGATGGACCCGAAAAATCGAAACGTCGGACTCAAGAACTGATATGCCATTTTGTAGAACAGAAAACGTGGCAGTAAGTCAGTGCAATTAATTTCAAATAAAGCCAGGATAAAATAAAAAACAATTTTTAAAATTTCCTCAGGGAAATTTTATATATTCCATGAGGATTAGGAAACGGTTTTGTATCTCTTACAGTGATCGAGATCTCAATGGTCACCCTCCATTTTCGGAGACGCTGTACATATAAGGAATTATTAAACTATGATTATATTTATTTGTTAATGTCTAATGTCCTCAACGTTATGGGTACGTATTTCAAAATTATGTAATATTATTTTGATATGTGTATTTTTTGAATTCGACGATCCTTAAATATCTTGAAATCTATTTTCGAGATGTAATCTATAAAAATTTGGGCGAAAGTAGTTTCGCGGCTAACTAACTTTTTGCTCGGCCAATTTTGATGACCTTTTTTTTTGGTTGGCTCGACACATGTGATAATGCATGATAGTGCTGATGATGACTGATGATCCATTTCGTTTACTTTTGGAAAATATTTTTTTGTAACTTAAGCAATTGCATATGTGACGCAAACGACTCATATTATTATACTTACGCGTAGTGATAACGTCCATCAGGAAATATGTCGGATTCGAACCGAAGTATGGCCGCTTGCCTTGGATCTAAATTTTGGCTTGTCCTTTGTAGTCCATTATTATACTGAGGTGCAGCGAAACTCACCGCCACAATAGTGCAAAACAGTGCTACCTGCAATCAACATGTCTGTTAATGTAATCCTAAATATGCAGACAGACTTGGACTTTTTTGCAAATGCTGACAATTATTAAAAGTTTTTTTTGTTTAAATTACCACATTTGCAGGAATTATAAATGCTCCATAATCTACAATAAATGCACATCATTTTTAAATTGAAAATCCTATTTAAAATGTTATTACTAAATTGGTGTGATAAAAAAAATAAAGGTGTAGTCTTATGGCATTTCATTTACTTCTCACAGTTTTTGTGATTTGAATTTTATTTAAAGAGACGGGAAACTGATTTAAAAAAAAACAGAAAGCTTTAGTAAACTCATTAAACTGAACTAATTTATAAAACAATAATGCTATGAATTATTATTTATTGAACTATTATGAATGAATTATTATTTAAATAACGAACGTACACTCACACTCAATGTTAAGTTTTGCCAATTTAAACGAATATTTTTGCTAGGCTGAGACTTAAAACTGTTGTCTAGCGATCTGGCGTTTGACAGCTTTCAAAGTGTCAAGGTAATAAGTTCTAAACCAAAACAGTTTGTGTCGATTCCACGAAACACTCCTTAACATGGAATTTACACAACAAAAAACGTTTTTGTCCTACTTCATAAAAGGACGGAAAGTTGAGGGACAATGGACTTATTCTCTTAAAGACTTTATTTAATTAATTTCGTCTTTCATTTAACTCATATCAAAGGCAAAAAAAAGATAAGATAAAAAGTAACCGGACTGAGCCCGGGCCATCAGATTCAAAACCATACGCAAACACTTAATAAGTCTTCGGTAAGTTTTGTCTATAGCAAAATTTGGTAAAGACACAAGGTTTAGTTTCCACAGCCAATTTGAGGCCAAATCTATTTAACCATTCGTTAGATTTCTTTCATTAGAGTATTCATTTTACAAATTGTAGAAGAGGCAGAAGAGGCGTATCCCAAAGTGAAAATAAAATATTGATGAGGTGGAAGGTTTAATTTGGCTGTAACATCAATTCTTGCCTTGTTATGTTCACAGTTTAATTCACTATTCCAATTCCAATTCGACGAACTTCTATTCCAATTTATATAGATCTAAAGATATATTTCCCATATATTTTCTTTTTAATTATTTTTTTAACACAAGGAATTGTTGCACTTCATAGTAGAATGAGGAAAACATAACAGAGTCCTACAACCATTTATCTTAATCATAATAAGTCTCCATTTTATAATGGAGACTTTATAGTTAACTTTTATCTTAAACATAAATCGTAACAAAGAATGATATCTATCTTTCTTATCTTCTTAAATGCAACTATTATTTCATTTTTTTATAACAACTGTAAAAACTAAAGGACAATATACACTTACAAAAAATACACAAAACTTTTAGAACGATGTTAAACTAACTTTTGTTTTTCCTGCTATACATTTTTCACTATGCACATTCCAAAGTAATCTTTCAATTTCAATCTCACGCACAATACCCCACAAAACAAAAATTAAATAATTGGGTTGTTAAGATTGCACTGTTTAGTAAGATTAGTAACTAACTTACCGATCTGATCATTTTGTTTGAAGATGTTAGATGAACTGATCTAGAATTACATTTCCTGAGATTTTATATGGAGTAGTAGATTAATATTTGCCTTACATTCCCAGGATTCCTATGATAATATATTATCAATAATTTAGTGTTATATTCGACGTTACCCACATTTAATAAGTCATGGACGAATAACCCAACTATTATTGTCCCGTTGATATTTTGATTTTATTATTCTGACTAGTTGGTTAATTAATGGAACTATTCACATCTGTTATATAATATCAACTGATTATAGATGAGTAATAAAATTCCTATCATATTGGACTAACAAAAAAGTTAAGTTATTAAAACGTGTTAAGCTATTAAAAATGCGATCCAGTTCCTGAAAACAAACCGATCCTAGTCAAAGAATTTATTTAAAAAAAATATGTGAATGGTTTTATTAAGAAATACCAATACAAAGGAAATACCAATCTTTCAAATATAGTTATCTAACTATATTTGAAATAGTTATCTAACTATAAATACATAGAGTGTGGGCCCATTAAGATGGAACCACTCTCCAATTTTGGAAGAGGTTGACAGATTCTCATATTTTTTTTTTGATAATATAATAGATACTACAAAAGTTTTCTTTAATTATATAATTGATTTTAAAATTTAATCAACCTGACTGCTCTTTCTGATTGATTATGTGCTGTGGAAAATGGGGTTTGACTATTAGGCAAGTTTTTTTTCAAAATAATGAATAGGGATGTTAAAATAACATCATTATGAAGAAAACCTGTAGCCAAAAATATCGCAAAATTCTTTCACAAGCGGAGCAAATTGTGTAAGAAATTATGTTGTTTGCAGTGGCAGTTGGGGAAATTTGAAATTCTCGCATTTTCTTAAGGAATAATGGGACCCACATCATTTTTTAGGGTAATTATTAGCTTTAAGTAAAAGGCTATAATACCAATACATTTTGCAAGCCGTTTCCAAGACCTGATGAGGCATGTTGAAGGTTTTTTTGCTATTATAGCCTTCTAGTTAGGACTAGTAATCACTCCCCTAAAATACGATGTTTGTCCCATGCGACCAAAATACGAGATATATGGAGTTATATCCATATAAAATTCAAGAATTTATCTAACTCGGGCCTAATTTTTGAACAACAGCCGATTGTAACTGTTTTTTTTTTAATTTGAATAGCGATTATATTGTCGATAAGCGTTTCTCTTCTGACGAGACTTGGTTTCATATCTCAGGATATGTTATATAAATAAAAAAAAGATGAGGACATTATCCGCAGAATATCCCTGTGGATTTGTAAAACTTCTTTACATCCACAAAAAATTGGTATTTGCCTAACATTTTCTAGAAGGCGAATCATCAAATCAATATTTCTTGACCAAACTGTAACTACTGAAAAATATCCCAATAATTTATTAGAACCCTTTATCAAAGAATTCTTTTCCTGCAAGATCTCCAGATCTTACAGTTATGGACTACTTTATTTATCCATGCCTCAAAAAAATTGTAGCACTATTTAAGAACCCACTATTTAAGAACTTTGTGAGGCTATGGAAAACATTCTGATAGGTTTATGCTAATAATATTTTTTGTGCAACAATATCTAACATAACCCCGAGTGAGAAAACGTATTTGGCAATATGAGGCGCCGAGTTCATTTGTGCATTCAAATTGAAGGACATTTTGAACACTTGTTTTAAGAATAAATATAGTGTTTTAGTTCTGCGTTTCCGTTATACCTACATTTTAATATCACGAACAGACTAAACAATTTTATTGTACTGTACTGTCACGTATCACTGACTTGTCAACTTCATAATAAAGTTCCAGCATACCCAAATTGAAAATTTATTTGGAAGCATGGTACTTAGAAGCTCATTATTACCTAGTATTGTTTATTAAATTTATTATTAAAGATAATAATTATAATTATAATAATGAAAAGCTTTAAGGCTTTTAGGTCTTGGGAGAACATAAGCTGAACATTTGTATCTAGGTTTTTAAAGATGCTCTTCAATATTTTTACTATGTGTATATCAAAGGTTGAACTTACTGCCAAGTGTAATCAATATGCTGTAAAATGCACAGGGTGCTGAAAATGGAAGGTCAAAATTGAACAACTTGTCCTTTATTAAGGGGACCGCCTACATTAGGAGGTCAAAATCAAGCACTTTTTCGTGAATTTTTTACAAAGAAACTACACAATGGATTGTTTTGAAATTGTTACTGTTTATTATGTGTATCAAAAGGTTTACAAAGAAAACCTTTTTTTATTCAATTTCGTATGTTTAAATAAAAGTTATTAATAATTGAATACCGATGCCTTTGAAAATTCCTTCTCCACGGCGTGCAGGATAGCGTCCCATAGAATCATCTGAATCATAAAAAAATTTGTAAAGTATATGAGTATAGCTTCTATTTGAACTAAACAAAATCATGGATTTATTAAAATAAATAAAACAAACTGTTGTTTTAAAAAAAAATATTTTTTGTGGAAAATTTTCGTGTGTTTTTGTTAATAACTTTTTTTTGCCAATAATTTTTACTGATTTTTTTTAGTTCAAATAGAAGGTAATTAAATAAGCTTTAATTAAAAAAAAAAACAAAGTCGATCCGTCCAGTAGTTTTTGAGTAATCGTGCATGCCAATTTGAAAAACATCGTTTCGAGAAAAACGCGTTTAAAGTTTTCGTACATGAAAAATAGTCGATAAAAAATTTGTTTTCGTTAATTTACCAATCTTTTTGGTCAATCTGCTATCCCTGCTCCATAAGAAAGTCCCTCCTCTTCTTCAAACAGTTAATTCCTTTGCAATTGTTTCGGCTTTATTCGTCTTGATTCGGCTTCATTCTACCGACGCCGACGCTTCGGAGCACGCGCACTATATATTTTATTTCGACTGTTTACAGTTCGAATTCGGACTTGAAACTTTGGGAGCATATTCTACAGATGAGATACTTTCAATTTAAGCAAAAAAAAATTATTTATTTTTTTGACCCTCTAATGTAGGCGGTCCCCTTAAGTCTCTTGTTTTAAATAAAACGTACCATGTTATGTATATGATTGTACTTCCTTTATTTATCCTCTTTCTAGACTTACTGACATTCCCTGTTCCTATAATGTACAGATTTTGAGTCACATCATATTATTATCAAAGTTGTTAGAGGATCAAATATGATCAACTTCTACTATCCTTTCTTAAGTCAATTATTTTAAATACTAGATGATTCTGTATTCTATAATATACTTGGCTTCCATTATTCATCATTTTTTCTATACATTCTAGTATTCCCTATACCTAAAATGCACCTATAATTTTTGAGTTATCTCAAGATATTAAGTAAATCGCGGGTTACATCAGGGACAGTGTAATGCCCTGGATAACAAATGTATTGATAACAAAATTTGATTTTTTACGAATATATAGATATCAAATAAATTCAACTTCCGATCAATGATGAAATTAGCTGTGAAACCGCGCCACGCAGTAACTTTTTTGTCATGAAGACCTTTCAGAATGATTGCATGTGAATTATTTGTTGACTATGTTCGACAGTTCTGAGTACTGACTCCATCATTAAGGAACAAACAGGCCTTATCTTTTTGTAAAATACGGGATAACCATTCTGGTTTAATTTCAATCTGAGCCAATGAGCCAATATTTGCAAAGAAAAATCATATCTGACTGCCAAATCTGCCTACTTCAAATCATACAGTCGTTGTAGTTTATAAGGTCAGTTGGGGTAAGTGCATTTTTGGGGTAAGTGCGACCATTTGTATTTATTTACAAAGACTGACATATACCGTTTGTGTAAAACCAACATCGGTCAGTTGTGAAAAAGGACAAATGCCACATTTCTCTTTCTAACTAGAATGTGTTCCTCAGGGACTTATTTTATAACAGTTTTGATCTGGCAACCATGAATGAATGAATGAATGAGAAAAGTGGGCGGGAAAACCCATGCAAAACCCATGACGGGCCCATTGTGCACCCACATTCCATGAGTATTCACCCAGGTATGCCGACCTCTCTAGCAAAGGCGCATATTTTCCTGGGGTGAATACTCTTAACATGCTCTGGGTTCAGAACACAGCTCCCAAAGTGCCGTTCTCTGACCTTTGCAATTGCAGGGCATTCTGTGAGGATGTGAGATGCAGTCTCCTCATCCTCCATGCACCATCCACATTCAGGATCATCTATGACCCTTATCATGTGGAGGTGCCTTTTAAGATGACAGTGGGCTGTAAGGAGTCCTGTCACCGTTCTAATGTCTCTTCGGTTCATACTTAGGAGACTTTGAGTTAATTTGAGCGAAGGCCCAATAATATGGGTCTTCGCCTGCCTCATACCCGGGGCTTCTTGCCATGACTTTTCGAACTCCTTATTTAGAAGCTCTTTCATGGTTGAAACCCCCATTGAATAGGGGACCCCTGGCAACCATGTGCGACACTTTAGCGCGTCTGTCAAAATTTGAACATAACCCACTGGTTTGAACTTAGCGAGCGACTATGTAGATCAAATTACGAACACTTATAATTTTGAAATTTTTGCTCATAAAATAATTCTGTTAGGATAGATCTAATTGAATAACATTAGAGATTAGATTAATTGTGTTAGTAACGTCATTTTATCTACTGATTCTTATTTAACAAGGTGGACGCACTTACCCCTCAAAAAAGTAGGAAGGGGTAAGTGCGACCTATAGTGGACGCACTTACACCTTCTTCTTCTTCTTCTTTCAGAAAAATGGTATGCAACTATAAGAAAAAATCGCAGAGGGGCCTGAGTTATACACAAGAACAGCTTATGGTTGCAATTGATAACATTAAGTCTAATAAAATATCCATAAGAAAAGCAAGCGCCCTTTATACAATATTGAATAAATATGTTTTAGACCTGTAACGACCATTTCTTTTGGAACTGTTCAAGAAAGACGATCTTACCCCGAAATAAACTAAACGTACATACATTACATTGTAATACGAGAAAACGCACTTGCCCCCATTTTATGGGCATTGCCCCCATGACCACTGACTGCTTTTTAAAAAAAAAAATGTTTTGTTCGAAAACAATGATTTTTAAACCAACTTTTTTATTTAGCATGTAGGCAATCATACATGATTATAAGAAAAAATAAGACTGATGATTATAAATGTTTACAATGTACTACGGAACGGATTATTTTTTTAACTTTTTAACAATTTTGTGTCGCACTTACCCCAACTTACCTTAAGGTACATTTTTGCGAATAATATTTCAAACCGTGGTAGGTATATGGTCAATCATTAAGTAAGGTTGTCGGAAAACTCATGACGTATTTTTGCCATAGATGCCATTACATGTATTTTTACATAAGAAATGTCATCACGATCGGCTTGAATGCTACATCATTTGACAGCTGACAGTTCGACCTTTAGTTGAAAAAAAAAGTAATTCATTTGGTCGCGTCGTTTGGTTTGTTTTTTATATCAAGTTGAAAATGGAAGATCAAACTGTGCATTTTCGGTATATTTTGATTTTTTTCCACAAAGGGAAGAACGCTGGGCGAGCCTGTGAAAAATTGCATAAAGTTTACGGCAACAATGCCCTACAAGAGCGTCAATTCCAGAGATATCCAGAAATTTCACCAAATTCCATGCTGGTGTCTTTAATGTCACCGATGCTCCTCGCTTTAGAAGGCCCATGGAGGCTGATGACCAAATAAAGGCACTGATCGAAGCAGACCCACATTCTACCACTCGTGACATTGCGAAGACACTAAACCTTCGGAAGATGCACCTACGGAAGCTGGGATTCATCAGAGAGCTCGATATATGGGTTGAACCAAAAAACACCCCCCCCAGGGCACAAACAAACCGCGCCCCCCCCCCAACGGCAAAAAAAAAAATCCCTCTTTGGGGCCCCCGGGAAACGGGCGAGAAAAAATGGATTGTTTACAACAACAAATTCAAATTTAACATTCAAAGGACAATGTTAAAAACGTTGGTCCAGGGAAAACTAGTGCGCTATCTATAAAGTACATCATCTCATCAACTGCTAGTCTACAAGAGAGTTACAACAAAAATAAAAAGTTTTCCCCAAATACAAGATTTTTTTTGGTTTTTGTGCCGCTGAATCAAAATATGAGATTCGTTTAGCTCTGTCACCTCAAGTTTTTTGAAGCTCATTTGCGGTTATCAGGCTCATATTTGTTTAAGGTCGAATAAACATGGTCCTATTGTTGCTGAATCCAAGTTCATTTGACATTTTGGGGTTCAAATTTAAGAGTCATTATAGGGTTCTAAAGGTTAAATAAAAAAATGAGCATGTCAATACTTGTTCGAATTGAAGTCCATTGATCAGTGATGTCAAAAGGGGTCATTGGGTTATAGTAAGATAAAATAATAAAAATACACATAACTATGCGAGGATTATTTAGCCACAAAAGTGTTTCCCAGAACGCACCACGAGGAGGCTGATCCTCTAGCGTTCCTTACATTTTTTTTTTTGTTTTTTATTTTTTATGTTTTTTTGGGTTTTTATTTTTTTGTTTTTTTTTGTTTTTTCTCGTTTTTTTTTTTTTCTATTTTTTATTTTTTAGTTTTTTGTATTTATAAGGTTTTTAGTTTTTAGTATTCCATTTATTTTCTTTTTTTAAATTCTACTGAAATTGTTATCGCTGTATAGTAAGACCAATATTTCCTTATTGATAATCGGTTTCAATTTCGCTCTCATTCTCATCATCGTTTAAAAAACAAAAACCTTGTTAGTGATCTGGAGCACGGGGAATCTCGTTCAGATTTATTTCGTATCCAAAATACCACAATATCAGCATTACGTGCGAACAGCAACCTACTGTTCTTTTACCTACCTTACATCCCAAATATGCCCAATAATAGTTTTTACTTTTTCTTGCTGAGACACATTTTTGACAATTCTGAGACACATTTTTTGGCTAAATGATTCTCGCATTGTCTTTTAGCGAATGACCTTAAAACTCAATAGTATAATCAAATGCACCTCCTATAATCTTTTTGAACAAGGGTAAGGAACATAAACAGAATTATTCTTGGTTAGGCGCGCGTTTTATTCTTAATTTGCCTTATAGTAATCCAAGAACGACTCTCGATTGATCTTCCAATGACCTTGCCCAGAAGCGTTGAACCTCAACAGTGTGATCAAATGGACTTCGGGGGGGGGGGGGAAAACAAAGTTGGTGTGCCCAAAAGCATATAGAACTAGTTATTTGAACATGTTTACTATATTCGACCTTATAATTACATATGAGCCTGATATACCTTCAGCTTCAAAAAAAATCTTGAGGGTGACAGAGCTAAAAGAATCTCAGATTTGGGTTGGGGGAGGGAAAAAACCAAAAAAGGGTAATTGGTCGGTGGTTTTGTTGGGTTTTGAAAATTTTTATTTTTGTTGTAACTCTCTTGTAGACTAGCATGTCGGTTGAGATGATGTTTTGAGATGATGTACTATATAGATAGCGCACTAGTTTTCCCCGAACTTTTAGGGTTTTCTATGAAATATTACTCGACTGAAACATCATTTACTGAATCATAAACAATCATTTCTGTAGGATTTCGTTCGTGCCCCAGATGCGTTAAAACACGGCTATTTTTAACATTTCCTTTAACAATGTCGACGGCGTTAAGCGATTGTTGAGTGGAGCTGAGCGAGGCCCAAACACAAAGCTGATATTCACCAAAGTTACTTTCAATACATGTGGTATTATAAGGGCGTTGTGTTTAACCTTGTATTGTATGGGGGTATGCGTAAAGAAAAACACAGCGTTTAAATAAAAATAAATAATCTCGCCATTTTTAATCTCTCATTTAGAATACAACGCGAGTTAAAACAAACTTAAAAAAAAATCTTAGAATCTGTTGAAGGGCCTAGTGTTGGTGGTCGTTTGCGGATTGGCGGCAATGAATTCTATCGACCTGAGGATGGCTTCCGGAATTGGTGGCGGGTGGGCAAGATGTCACCAACGGGGTGATAACCGTTCTCGTCGGCCGTGTACTGTAAACACTGACTGGTACTGTAACTTTTGGGCGTTAGTCGGTGTTCGCCAAGTTTTCGCCGGCTGGCTTTTGTTCCGCAGCTTCTTTCGGCTGCGATGCCGTTTTCGGTTTCGTAACTGAAAAATAAATTTGATGTTAGTTCAGTTGGAAATAGTTTTTTGTAGATCCTCAAAAGGCTTTTTGAGAATCTACAGAAGGAAGACTTATAACTTTACGATACGATTACCTTTCTAATTGCTAAATGCAAACAAAAACGTTGCTAACAAAGTGATAATGTTTTGAAAACTTAAATTAAAATTAATCAGCTGTGGTGGATATACAGGGTGTTTCACAAAGTTCTCCCGATATTCAAAAAAACACGCTTACTGACATTATTTCAAGCAATATTTTCTAAACTATTAATATTTTGGAAATATCCTTAGATCAATTTGTATTCTCAATTGCGGATTTTATGTTATAATATAGAAGTAGCAGTGACGTCACCACTCTTTTGTACATTACGTCTTGTGTTTTTTTTATCCAGGAACCCAGAATTGGCTGTTATTGGGTAATCTAAAATTGGAAAAAAACTGGATGTTTTCCACGAAACACCGGAACTACTACACTTTTCTCGACGCGCGTTTGGCATCTTCAGGAGAAGATTAAAACTAAATTGTAGCCTACACACTTGCTACTACTACGCAAAAACAAAATTTATCAAAAAGATATCTTCATTAAATAAAAAATTAGGCTTTAAAAGAACAAGAAAAAGATACTCCTCAGAAAGTCGTTAACATTGTTGAAAACTTATCCTCGCAAGTGTTTGACAAAGAAGAACTTAATCTCCTAAATAAAGGATTAAAATGTTGCATTCCCTGCCTCTGGAGGCGCCCTGGAGGCGCCCTGGAGGAAAGTCGTGGCGGGTGTTGAATGTGCAATACAGCACCTGCCGGATTCTTCCAGGGGGTTTGTCAGAGAAGCAGTTAGAAAACAAATTAGTTCCAACATTGTAAAAAATAAAAATAATACCAAAAATGTCAAGAAAGACAAAAACATTGTCAAACAATTACGAGAGAAGGATTGTTTTTATTTAAAAGCTGACAAGGGAAATAAGGTTGTTATCTTAAACAAAAATGATTATTTTGCGAGTCAACAATTTAATTAATAGTGGTCCTTACAATAAATTGTCAAAAAATCCTTTGCCAAAAATGACAACGGAAGTTATAAAATCTTTAAAAGAATATAACAACCTTATCACTCCTTCACTGAGACAAAAATTACAATTGTCAAATCCAGTAATACATAAATTGTATTGTTTTCCAAAAAATCCATAAACCAGGAAAATCTGTAATTATCTCAGCGATAGGATCCCCAACTTATAATTTGTCAAAATGGTTAATGAACAAGTTCGAAAATTTGCCTGTTGCACAAACAAGTTTTTCAGTAAAAAATTCTAGTGAATTCATTGACAATATCAAAAATATCCAATTGCAGGAAGGTGAAGTTTCAGTCTCGTTTGATGTATGCTCATTGTTTCCAAGTGTCCCAATCCCGCAAACTTTGGACTACCTCAGGGAATTACTCGAATTAAATGGTTTAGACGATAAAATTGTTAAGGAATACATTGGCTTACTAGTATTTGTATGAATCAAAATTGTTTTCAGTATAATGGTGAATACTTTCAACAACATGAGGGACAATGGGTAACTCCTTGTCACCTTTCATTGCAAATCTTTTTATGAGTAAATTTGAGACAGAAGTAAAAGATAAATTCGAGTATTTCCCTAGAGTTTGGTTCAGGTATGTAGACGATATCTTCGCTGTATTTGATACAACAACAATTAGTTTAGATAATTTTGTTGCCAAATTAAATAACCGTTTCCCTACCATAAAATTTACATATGAAGTGGAACACAATGAACAGCTACCATTTTTAGATGTATTAGTTATTAGAAATAGTGAAAATAAGTTAGAGTTTGATGTATATAGGAAAGAAACTGCGACTCTTAGATATATTCCCAACGATTCACACCACCCTTTTCAACATAAAATGGCAAGTTTGAATTTTCTAATTCATCGTTTGTTAAATTTCCCTCTCAGTAAAGAGGGGTTTGAACATGAGAAACAATTAATTAAGAATATAGCTAAGAATAACGGTTACTCAGTCCATTTAATAGATAAGTTAATAAGGAAGAATAAATTTAAGAGAACCCTGTACAATTCCACGACTTTTCGTAGAGATACTGACAATTCGAAATTTGCTTCGTTACCATATGAACCTAAATTCCCCGCGGACCAGATAAAATTTTTAAAAATATTAATATCAATTTGGTTTATAATTCTAAAAATAAACTACAGACGCTTTTGGGTAACCCCAAAGACAAAATCGACAACAACGAAAAGTCAGGAATATACGAAATAAGTTGTAAAGATTGTGATCAAAAGTATATTGGGCAAACAAAAAGATCTATATTGACTAGATTTAAAGAACACATGGCTCATTTGAAATATGGCAGAACTGAAAAATCTTGTGTTGCCCAACACGCTTTTGACAACAACCATAGGATAGACATAAACAATTTAAAATTAATTAGAAATATAACAAACAGTAGAGAGTTGGATGCTTTTGAAAGTTTAGAAATCATTAAGTGTACCAGTAGTATGAATAAGGACATTGGTGCGATACCCACCAGTCCACTGTTTGCTCTGATAAACAAAGACACTTACGGTTCAGTGAACCGTGGCAATAAATTTAGTATAAATAGTGCAAGTGTGTAGGCCACATTAGTTTTAATCTCCTCCTGAAGATGCCAACTTGGTTGGCGAAACGAGAAAAGTATAGTAGTTTGGTGTTTCGTGGAAAACGTCCAGTTTTTTGTTTCTACGCCGAAGGTTCCAGTACCCACTCCAGTATAAAATTTGAAAAAATAATACGTATATTATAGACTATCCTATTAAAAACGATTGACGACATCATGCATAAAAAAACGCTGCTTTCCCATAAAATCATCACTCTTTTGTACATTACGTCATCGACCTGTTTTTAATAAAGCATCCTATATATTTTTTTTCTATTTTTTTAATTCTCCGGTCACAGTCAAAACCCAAAATGTTTGACACTTACAGTCTAGTTATTAAGTATACTAAAAAATATATGGTGTTCTATTTAAAAAAAAAACAGATGACCTCATGTACAAAAAAGTGATGACGTAATTCCTACTTTTAATTAGGTAGGGGAGAGTTACGAAGATGGGACGGTCTCCCAAGAAGAGACATTTCAAATGCTAGAGAATGTGAATTGTGTGGCGCCATCTGTTAGCGACGCTTAAAACTTCTTAGTATACCCCTTGACTTGGGTAGAAAACTGCGCACACAGTACATCAGTCCTCACTTGTAACACGTCGTTGTTTTTTCGTTTTATTAAAATATTAGCTAGTTGGAAAAAGTGAAAGTGTACAAACGGTAAGTGACTGTTAAATTCTTTATCACTATATTATAAAAAGTAGCTAATCTTGAGGTACTATGATACATTGTGCTTAAAATTACCGTTTAGTGTAAAAGAGAGGTTAGGTTTTGTACAAACCATGTGCAGGTTTCTCAAAGATGGGACACAGGAATGATTCTAAGTTGGGACGTCCCATCTTGGGAACCCAGTTTTTCACAAAGCATGCTAATAGTCTCTATTTTGCAATTACAGATGCCAAAAATAGATCGCTACTACAAAAGAAAAACCGATCGTGGAAAATGGTCAGCTCAAGATATGACAGAAGCTATAAAAAATTAGAAACAATGAACTATCAGTTCGACAGGCAGCGGAACAGTACAATGTTCCAAAAAAGTACTTTAAAGGCAAGAAGGGTTACAAATAAAAATAAAATTGTAACAGAAAGTGAAAAATATCTAGGAAGATTTAGACAAGTATTCTCTGTCAGCAAGAAAATGAGATTATGGAATATATTCTCGAAATGGAAAAGCGATTTTTGGAATCACTTACAAAGACCTTCGTCGTTGGCATTTGATTTTGCCCAGGCCAACAACATTCCTAATAACTTTAATAAAGATTCTAAAATGGCTTCTAAGAAATGGATTTGGGTTCTGCATAGACATAAAAATATTTCCCTTAGAAGCCCGAGCAACATCACTAAGCCACGGGCTTCAATCGAGGTTCAAAGGTTCTTTAACAATCTTGGAATTATTTATGAGAAATAAGCTATCGCCAGATCGAATATGGAAGTCGATGAGTCCGGAGTGACTACTGTTCAAAAACTGCAAAAAATCTTGCTCAGAGGGGTAAAAAAACAAGTTGGGGGTTTGACAAGCCTGAGAGAGGAGGTAAATGTTACTATTGTTGCCTCTATGAGTGCAAGCGGTAATTTCCTAGACCTGCTTTTATTTTCCCAGAAGGGATTAAACCAGAATTGATGGATAATGCCCCTAATGGCAGTCCAGCTTTCTCACAAGACAAGGCTGGATGGACCGTGATATATTTTGCAATTTATAAAATATTTGTTCAACAAACAAGACCATCCAAGGAACGACCAATTCTAATTGTTTTAGACGGATGTTCACATACAAAAGCTTAAGTGTTATAAACTTTTGCCGTGAGAAGGTGTATTTTACTAGTTACCAACTGTACTCAAAAATGCAACCATTGGACGTTGCAATTTTAAATCTTTCATGACCTACTATGACATGTACCTTACTAGATGGTTAAAAAATCATTGCGCCGCCTTTCGACTGTATCAAATTGCAGGGGCTGTGGGAGAAGCATTTGGAAAAGCATCAAACGTACAGACTGCCGTAAATGGATTTCGTAAAACCGGATTGGCCGTTTAACAGTGAAATATTCCAAAGTGGGAATTTGCCCCTCAAGAACAACGGAAAGGGGAAAATTCTGAAAAGTGGATCAGCTGGGAAACCGAAGACCAGCAATACTTCCACTAAATATAAAACCTACAGCAACACGTACCACCCCATTGAGGTCCACCAACCGACTTCTACCCCATCACATCTAGAGAACAGAACGTTGTTCACTTCTGTTCAAGAGATTCGGGAAAAAAATGACTCCGACGAAGATCAGCCGCTTTCAACCTATGTCGCCAAGCGAAAACTGGAAAAATTTCTGAAAGTCATTCTTCGTCAAAGATAAGAATTACTGACATCAGTCCCCTTCCTATGGCAAAGGAAAAAAGAAAAAGACATCTTCTAGAAAGTCATTAAAATCCACAATTTTAACTGAATCGCCTTATAAAAAAAACTGGAGGACTTGGAGCCTCACCTCAAATCCCCAAGAATGCCAAAGGATAAAGAGCAATTGTGTCGAGGGTAAAAGTAAACAAAGAAATTCAAAGTTCAAAGAAGACCAAATTATACCATGGAACTGGCGCATCAGAACTAGATGATACAAATTGCATCGTGTGTGGGGAAAGTTACATGGACACTAAGGAGGACTGGTATAATTGCCATGGATGTTCTGAGTGGGCTCATGAGTCTTGTGGAACCATGGATGAGTTGTATTTCACATGTGCCAGTTGTGAAGAGTAAGTCTCTTCTTAGGCAACCCCTAGTCCCACTTAAGAGACTGGTATCCCAAGATGGGACATTTGCATATTTTTTTAAATAGGGAAATTAAGCTTTTGTTTTTTCTGGTTTCGTGATAAAAAATTTTGTTTAAAATAAGTTTATTTCGTTATAAAAAAAAAAGTTTTTGGTGTAAATTAAGAAAACGTCCATCTTAGGTAACTCTCCCTATTCAAGCAAAAGATGCACAATTGAAAATAAAAATTGACCTGTCCAAGGGTTCTTCCAAAATATTTATAGTTTGGAACGTATTGAATTTATGCAAATCTTTACGTACTCACTGTTACAGTTTATAAAGATTTCGTAACTTTTAATGTACATTCGAAATTATATGAACAAAAAATGTACGTACGCGTAATGGTAACGGCCATCGGGGTAAATTTCGCTATCCAAACGTAGAATAGCCGCAAGTCGTGGATCACCTATCTGTTGTGTTCGCGGTATGGCTCCGTATGGCCTTTGCTGGGGTGCGGCACAGGTCAGCGCTACGAACACGCTCAAAACCGCCTGAAATAAAAATTGAAAAATCATATAAAACAACAGTTAACTTGATACTGACAAGTAACACTACCCAACTGTCACTCACCGATTTAAATGAAACTTTGCACACTCATTGAATACTAAAACATATTGAACCCCTGTTTTATATATATATACATGTTTTTTATATTTTTTTATATTATATATTTATATTTTTATATTACTTTATTTTATATATATACATATATTTTATATTTATACATATTTTTTCTTCCGGAATATGCTTTTTAAGGGTAGAAACAACCCCTAAAAGGTGGTAAAAGCAAGAATCGCCTTAAATGAAATTAGAAAATACCAAAATATGTTACAACATAAAATTTATTATGATTTATAATTTAATAACATGTATTGAAGTACATAAAAAAAATTTATTTCCAAAATCTTAAAGGATTAGACCCCCCTGGAGTGCGAAAAATCAAGGCATTCTTTGGGAAATTTTTTTTTCTGTTCTACTAATAAAGCGATCAAAAATTCATTTTAAGACTTTATTAAGTAATACACATCGAACACATACGCTTTTTTTGTTGACCATCGGTGGGCAACACAGCAATATTTTTTAAGAGCTACTAGAGAAAATAAAACACTTTTTTCATTACCTACATGAGTTTTTCTAAAGCGGTACACAAGATTATTGTAATATTGATTTTTCGCAAAATGCCAGGAGTTTGAAAAAAGAAAAATCAAATTTTACGAAAAAAACGATATTAATTTGTTTATAAAAACCGTAATTTTTAACCGATCGAAAAAAATGTGTACCGCTTTGGACAATTTGTTGAAGAAGCTACAGTCAAAATTTCAAGTCGATCGGATAAAAATTGCGCGAATTATACTGCCCACCAGTTTGAAAAAAATGTTTTCGAGGAAACGCGTTAAAAGTGTCAAGACGTGTTTATTTCATGAAATTTTCAAAATACAGGCATGTTAATTTTTTACCTTTAGTCTGCTATACCAGGATCATATATCATAATTTCCAAATTATCGATCGGGCCACAGATACTCAAAAATGCTAGGCTATATATGATACTAAAAATACCGCAGCAGAGCGGTATTTCCGAACATTTCGAGCGACACACTTGTTTCACAAATTAGGTTAAACATAATTGTTAAACATTTTTTCCATCAATAATTCCGTTTGAATATCATTATTGGGAAGTTTTTACAACATTTAAGCAAAAAAAAAATCGAAAAAAAAAATTCCCAGAGGGGTCTAACCCCTTAAGTGGCTTGCACTTCTTTTCTTGGGACGTCTGCGGCCTACAAAAGAACTTTTGCAAATATTGCCGTACAACAAATACTCAAATTGCTTATTAAAATAAATTACATTCTCTAGAGAAGTACACGAAACTATTCAAAAAATTTTTTAATGCTAGAGAATGTAATTTATTTTAATAAGCAATTTGAGTATTTGTAGTACGGCAAGATTTGCAAAAGTTCTTCTGCAGGCCGCAGACGTCCCCAAGAAACGAAGTGCAAGCCACTTAAAATTATAAATCATATTAAATTTTATGTTGTAACATATTTTGGTATTTTTTAATTTCATTTACGGCAATTCTTGCGTGACCACCTTTTAGGGGTGGTTTCTACCCCTAAAAAGCATATTCCGGAAGAAAAAAAAAACAGGGGTTCAATATTTTTTAGTATTCTGTGAGTGTACAAAGCTTCACTTAAATCTGTGAGTGACAGTTGGGTAATGTTACTTGTGAGATACAACAAAATTGTTCCATAATCTACGACAGGAAACAAACGTACAAACGACGTATTTAAGCAAAAGAGGAACGCGAAGCACGAGAAGCGAATAGGGGAAATTCGGTAAACTAGTCAGACGGGCAAGCATTAGTTACTCTTTTAGAGTACCTACTAAAACTGGGTTTTAGTTTTTTTCCAGCTCGCACAAGCCTATCTCGCTACAGTAACTATCTGAATCGATTGAACACGAAGTCGGTTACTATATTTTAATGTAAAAGTTTCCCCAAGTTCCTATATGATAAAGTAGTTTGCAATAGTTACACAACAAGGATTTAGGTATTCATTCCGTGATCATGAACTTTACTGATATCGAAATATGGAATATTTAAGAATCTGCAATTTCAAAAGTATCTTATTTGCATACATTATCTTGGATTAACGTGAAAGTTAAGGTATATACATATATCTTTCAAATTCAAGGCTCGACGTTCTAAAAAATAAATCTATGTATTTTCAAAGTAGTATTTTAAAACCATCTCTGTTCTGTTAAGTGCGTGATTAACCGAGTATTTGATTGAGATTTGACCACCTCCACCTCTTAATGTTTGCGTTAAAAATCTATTGAAAACATGAACCCTTTGTTTTGTTTTTAATATTTTAAATATAGTAATAGTTGTACAGGGTGATAAGAAATCACGTTTCAGTGACACTGAACTCTTTTTAAATGGAACGTCCTGTAGTATGTTTTCACAAAAAACGGAATCTCCCATTTATTTTGAACACAGTGATATATAATTTTACGAGATTTATGTATATCTAGTTTTTGATATGAACACTTGAGAGACACTTAAAAATATGGAGTATACGCTGCCGGCTCTGTGATTTCTTATGCGTATATACTATACTATAAAAATGCCTTACTATACCATATATTTTCATATATTTCATATAATAATGAGTGTCATGTATTTCAAAAACTATTAGAGATAACCCTAAAGTTTTGTATCGCAGTTTGCAGCAAAAATGGGAGACTCCGTTTTTCGAAACACATACTTTGGGTGTTCTTTTCAAAACAGATTAGACCAATTGCTCCTGATACATGATTTTTAGCGCCCTGTGTGACACTGTATGTAAAAAAATATAAAAAAATGCGATACCATCATTTTTCCATAATTTTTTTTGGTAAATATTAACGGAAAAGGAGTGGGTCAATTATTGATCAATCACCCGGTACAAGGTTTACGCATTCAGCAGAACAGAAATATATATGCTTTTAAAAATATCGTTTCTCTTTAGGTCTCAAATCATAAGAAACTTTTCGTAACATAAAAAAACACAACTAAGTAAGCTATCGCGAAAAAATAATATAAGCACTGAATTAAAAAACGCAAAAAAAAAAAAGATCCTTAAGGAATTACTACTTCCACATCTAATGTTTACTCATTTAATTAGACTCAATCTATAAAAATATTGTTATGTCTGTTAGGGCCTTTATTACCTACATGTCTATTATGGGATTTATAACAATAATGAGGCTTAATAATGTAAAATTTTAATTATTGTACTTCAAAAGCTTGTAGATCCATACTTCACACGAATATGTTCCTTACTTCATATTGAGGTTACAACCCATTACGTGAATGTAGAGGAAAAAACATTACAAAAGAGCAAGACTGGCGCATTCGCCATTTTTTCAAACTAATAGGATCTATGTTATTTATGACAATAAATATAATTATTATAATCTAAATCATGCACTTTAATAGAATACGTCATTAATATTACGTCATCTTCTAGTAAGCCTTAGAATATATTTTATCATTCATATGATAATTACAGTTTACTGAACCTGAGAAATTTTCAAATTAGAAAACGAAAATTCTTCCCAAATATTTCGTTCATTTCTTTTACATGCTCCCCAATTTAACTCAGTATTTAAAACTAATAATACACCTGGCGATCATTTTTATTTCTCTACTGTGTACAGGGTCTCCCAGAATGTTTTATGTAAATTATAACTTTAATACTAATAAAGATATTAGTGTGTACAGAATATCTTACACATATTTTTATTCTCTATTGAACTTTTTTTATTCAAAATCTGTCCATAAATAGAGTAGATATTTTAAATTATTTTTTGTATGCAGCACATGATGTTAATAATAAACTATTAAAACTAAACTATTAAAAACTAAACCATGGTATTAGATGTTATCGCAAAATTAAACGAATAGAAAATAGCCAGAGGTTTTAAAAAATGATTACTCCCTGATTTGCTAGACGACATTTCTCAAAATGAATGGAATTCCATATGGCTTTGGCAAAATGGTGCTCCCGCACATAATTGACAAAACTTGATTACGATGTATTGTATTGCAAGAACATTTCGTGTTGGGATAATTTCATCAATAGCACCATTATCAAAATGGCCAAAGAGTTCGCCTAATCTTTCCCTCTGGCGATTTTTTCCTCTGGCGACATTTAAAAGAAATGATTTATAATTCACAGCCTCATAGTTTATATTATTTGAAAAAAATTGAATTACACAAGCTTATCGATTGATAAAAAAAGCACGAGATATCTTTAATAATGGTTTAAAATGTGCATGTCAGAAGAAAGTTTATAATTTAACACCTTATGAATTAAATTGAACCCAATTTGTTACAAAACTTAAATTTAAAAAACGTTCAGTACAGAATAACTCGATGTATAAAAAACATACAAGGTGTAATTTAAAAAAAAAGATGTTAGCTAACACTCGTTCTTCAATACATTAAAGTCTCTTCTGTTACACTCCTTACTAGAGATATTTATTAATATATGAGCTATAGAATGTATAAATCATTCTGCGGCAACCAGTGTGAACTATTGAACGACAATTATTATTAGTATAAAAATATGATGACCCTGCATATACGTTTGTCTTTTCCACGAATATAAATTAATAAAAAAATATTTACCACATTATTGCTGCTCGACAAAATTATTGATTTCGATAAAAGTATCAGAACGCAACAATTCAAATAGTGTCAGATAAAAAATGTTACTTATGTAAATTATGTAATTATTTTATTAGTTAGGTATTTCGATTTTTAAACTTTTTTGATAAAATAATACATTAAACACCCTCTCTTCTAGATCTCAATTTAACATCAGTTTGCAACTATAAAATTTAAAAAAGATTGTGCCAAGTGCTCCACTGTTGTTATTTTCATAAAATTTTACGAAACCAATGAATAATTAATTTACACATTTACTAACTCTTCATGCACTTAAACTGAACCGTATCACTTATTCGACTATCACCAAACTCACCAATTTGATCATTTTGCTCGCCGCTGTTATTAGGACTGATCTAGAATTACAGTTTTTGTGAATTTATATAGAATAGTATGTTAGTGTTTACATAACATTCCGAGGATGCCTATGTTAATGTCATTAATAATTTAGTATTATTATGGACGCTACCTACATTTCAGAAGTCAGGGACGAATCTAATCGAGTTTTCAGCTAACAAGATAACCATATTAGAAGAGGCGATAGAAATGTGTTTGTTCACATCTCTGGCACATGAGAAGCAATACTATGTAAATTACTTTCGATGATGACATTGTCGACTATTAAGAGTGGTATTAGTCACATCTAAAATAGTAATGTATTCTCTGTTTTGTCATTTACGTAGAGAATACAAGATGTAACGAGTAGGAAAGGGTACCCTACACACTGTCATGGATTTTGGTTATTTCATGGATATTTCACACTGTCATGGATTTGGATCTTCATAATAGATTTGGAATTTCTTGACCGTTGATCAATTAACTTGATAAACTTGTGAGATTATCGGTCACTTTATAAAAAAAGTTTTTGTTGTTTTCTAACGTTTCGGCTTTATTCAGCCATCATCAGAGCTACAATTACAAGAACAAACATTTTTTTACTTACAAATTTATATAAATTTATACTAGCAACTTACAATATACAGGGTGTCTCTAAAAGGTCCATACAAAATCCCACCACATATTCCTTGGCTCAAATTAAGTATATTTAAGGCGACTTACCTATATACCATGTTGCTCCGCTTGGCCGCTACGAGGCGCCAAAGTTCAACTTCTGAGATGGTTTTTTGCTAATAACTTCAAGACCATTGGGGCGATTTAGCTGAAATTTTGTACAATAACATAGTTTTTAGTTACAAAAGCAATGATCCTCAAATAACCACCGAAATTAATCCATTGGCGTATTTATTTAAGATTCCGTGTTTTAGACCCTCCCGAGTTTCTACGCTAATGAAATGAAAGACTTGTTGACGTGAAATTTCGATTAATTGACTAACTTGCTACAAAAAAGGTACTCTTGATAGAAGTCGATAACTCTCATGGTTTAGGAGAAATTCGCATTTCAAAAAATTACGCAAAATCAATGAATTGATCTAGTTAAGATAGCGTTGAAAATTAATTGTCAGTTTTCAATTATTTGTTTTGCCAAGTGTCAAATTTTTTCTGCTGTGTTTTTCTTTAATTAATTATGGCTGCACAATTCAGTAATGAAGAGTATACCGATATGATATTAGTTTATGAGTTTTGTGAAGGCAATGCGCGTTTAAGTGTCAGGGTGTATGGGGAACCGTTTTGTAAGGACTGCTGACGTTGAGGAAGAAATTTTGGCTCGCGTTGAAGCAGATCCAGAACTGAGCACAAGACGAATAGGTGCGGAAATGGAAATTTCCAAAGATGTTCACAGGACGCTCAAGGAACAGTTACTTCACCCATATCATAAGACGCCAGTTCAAGATCTTTTAAATCATGATCCCGGATCGCGTATGATTTTTTGTCGGGCAGTGAATACGCAACGGCAGTTGAATGAAAACTTTGCCAACATGATTTTGTTCACCGCCGAAGCGTGTTTTACAAGGAGGGGTATCACTAACTTCCATAATTAACACGTTTATGCAGATGAAAATCCACATGCTATCAAAGTTAGACATTTTTAACATGAGTTTAGGATCAATGTCTGGGCTGGAATTATCGGCAATTTCATAGTTGGTCCTGTTATTCTTCCACAACGATTAACAGGTGACATTTATTTGCAACACCTGATCAAAATACGGTTCCCGATCTGCTGGAGGATCTGCCTTTACAACTGCTGAGGGATATGTGGTTTATGCACGATGGGGCCCTCCACATTTTCAAATTGGAGTCCTAAACTACCTCAATCAGCAGTATCCAAACAAATGGATAGGTAGAGGAAATGATGCTCCAGTAGCTTGGCCCCCACGGTCTCCAGACTTGAATTCGTTGGATTACTTTTTTGGGGACATCTGAAGACAATTGTTTACAAAACACCTGTAAATCATGAAGAAGAACTCTTGCAGCGCATTCAGGTTGCAGTTAATGATTTAAGGAATGACAAAGAAATTATGCGAAGAGTAATTTCGTGTAGATGTTTGTATGCGTGTGAATGGTGAACATTTTGAACAATAATTGCTGTAAAAATAAATCTTTAATTAATCTGTCCCCATGAAATTTGATTTTACACGAAAAGGATCCCTTCAATTGACATCTCTGTGAAGACAATGTCGGCCGATAGTCATGTGTGATTTATTTTTGAAATACGAATTTCTCCTAAACCATGAGAGTTATCGACTTCTATCAAGAGTACTTTTTTTGTAGCAAGTTAGTCAATTAATCGAAATCTCAACAAGTCTTTAATTAACGTAGAAACTTGGGAGTGTCTAATACACGGAATCTTAAATAAATACTCCAATGGATTAATTTCGGTGGTTATTTGAGGATCATCGCTTTCGTAACCAAAAACTATGTTATTGTACAAAATTTCAGCTAAATCCCCCCAGTGTTATTGAGGTAATTAGCAAAAAACCATCTCAGAAGTTGAACTTTGGCGCCTCGTAGCGGCCAAGCGGAGCAACATGGTATATAGGTAAGTTGCCTTAAATAGACTTAATTTGAGCCAAGGAATATGTGGTGGGATTTTGTATGGACCTTTTCGAGACACCCTGTTTTTTCTATTTCCTCTGAGTCGTGTCTATTGTAGGTTTTAGTTCGACTGAGGACTGAAGGTACTACAGTTTCTGATTTGGTTGTTTATATTTTACAAAGTGGTGTAACTTATGATGTGAGAATCTGTTGTGTGTTTACATAAATATGGGTGTATGTTTACATAAATATGGTGTGAGTTATATATCAAGTTGAGTAGGTGATTAGTAGGTATATGGGAAGATGTAAAAATATTTTTTTTGTTATTATGATTAATAGATTATTATTTGTATAATTATTGAGCTCTTTATTTTATTAGGTTAAAATACGTTTCACTTAAATTCTCTATCTCTGTGCGGTTATTTATTGAGTTTGTGTGCTTTTTAATTTCAATCATTTCTTGAATTGTTCGTTTATACCACATTGTTCAATACCACAAAAAAATTATTCGCAAAACTAAAACCCAATATCGAAAAAAATGAAGAAACTAATACTATATATAAAATAAATTGCCAAAACTGTAACGGTGTATATATAGGTTAATCTAAACAATATCTACATAAAAGAATCTATAGCCATAAATACGATATTAGAATATTAAACTAAAATTCCACCGCCCTTACAAAACATGCCATAGACCAAAATCATATGTTTGATTTTGAAAATATACATATATTGAAAAAAGAACAAAACTACTATAAACGAACAATTCAAGAAAGGATTGAAATTAAAAAGCACACAAACTCAATAAATAGCCGCACATATATAGAGAATTTAAGTGAAACGTATTTTAATACTCAAATATTAACAACAAATAAAGAGCTCAATAATTATACAAATAATAATCTATTAATTATAATAACAAAAAAAACTTTTTATATCTTCCCATATACCTACTAATCACCTACTCAACTTGATATATAACTCACACCATACACCCATATTTATGTAAAACACAACAGATTCTCACATCATAAATTACACCACTTTGTAAAATATAAACAACCAAATCAGAAACTGTAGTACCTTCAGTTACTAGTATAAGTATATAAATTTGTAAGTTAAAAAAATGTTTGTTCTTGTAATTGTAGCTCTGATGATGGCTGAATAAAGCCGAAACGTTAGAAAAAACAAAAACTTGTTTTTATAAAGTGACCGATAATCCCACAAGTTTATCAAGTTAATTGATCTTCATAATAAAGGTCAAATTAACAGTTATTGCAGTGTACAACTCTGACAATTAACGGTAAGATCTTTAATTTAATCAACTGCCGTTTATCACAAGCCATTAAAAGAACGTCATCGAAGTTGGCCGGCCAAAAAAAATGTGTATTTCTATTCTTAATCTTAAGTTTATAACCTCATTGTATTGTCAAGGCTGTCATATTATATGACACCCATTATTTATTTTACGATTGTGACAGCTATCTGTCAAAAGTTTGACAACAAAAAAAATTCACCTGGAGCTTCGACATAACCATTATCTCCATCTCTCTCATTCATAGCCAAATTTGATGACGTTTTTTCTTTAATGATTGATTATAATAAATTATCTTAATATAATCAAAAGTAATTCTCAATACTTATGTCCAACTTCAATCAATGGAAGTGTGTAAAATGATTTTGAAATGTTCGTCATTAAAAACATTACAAAATAAGTCTGAAATAATAAATGTGATCTACTTCTAATTTAATAATCATCACAGTCAACAAAAGCGTTTTGTTCATATACAGGGTGTCCCATTATTAAGGGATCACAGCGAAACTACAGATTCTTTGGGTGAAAATATTACAATTAACTAACCTTACCTTAGTCCAAAAGTTATTGGTAACCAAAATACAGGGTCAAAGTAATAATTTTAATTTAGATAATGGGGCAAAATTCACACTCATCAGAAAAGTTACACCCTTGTTGCTAAATAACTATTTTATACCACCCATTCTGACTTTGTGACGTACTTGTGTTATTAATTTCCTAAGTACTTATGACGTGTATATAAAATGTATGAAACAATTTAAAAGCTATAATTAGTAGGTACTGCGTAACTCTTGTTTTAGAATTGTCCTCACTCAATCAATAAACATGACTGAAAGGTAAATATTTCGAAAAATTTAAACTATCGTAAATACCGATACTACAGACAGAGTATGAAACATGAAAGTAGGTATTCAAGTAATGTAATTAGAAGGATAAAAAGTTGAAATAAGATTGGCGTCAACTTTCAAGTTACTCTCAGTATACGCAATCGTGTTAATATGTAAGTTATGTTTTTCCTCCTGAGAAAATAAGAGTTACATAGTTTTAACTCATGGTGACCATTGACCTTACATATTTACATATATGTATGTGTTTTTCTACATGAGTATTACAATACGTCATCGATATTCATCATACATTAGGTATACTTGACTCATTCTTCGGAAAATCCTTCATAACTACTTTCTCTAAGGAAGTAATCCTGATAATCCCTATTATAATATGTCGCAATAAATTTATATTAACCGTATGCAGGTAAACAACTTTGGTATTATTTTTGAATTGTTTTCCTTCAATATATATCAGCTGAAGGAAGTAGTTTATAATTTATATGCTTCCTGCTTTTAGCTTTTATTCGCTTATTTTCTTTTAATTATGTCTAAGAAAAAAATACCAATATTACGTTAAATGTAATTCAATCATTTTTCTTGTACCTTTAAAATATACTGAAGTGCTAAAAAAATTATGATCAAATTATTTTCTGCTTTTATTAATCTTTCTTTTTAAGAAAAAATATCATGCATATTGTACATTAAATATGATTCAATTATTTTTCTCACAGTTTTAAAACATTAAGTGCTATAAGTAGTCTATTTCTTTTTATTTTAATATTTATTAATCTATTTCTAGCGACATTCCTACAGATTGTTTCTTAAGCTACATTCTTACAGCTACTAACACGTCTTTATTTAAAATATATTAAAAAATAACAGTACTAAGCGATTAGTGCTGAGGTTTGCAGGTTGAGCAACCACAAAAAATGACATTCTATTTGCGAATTTTTTTCTTG
Source organism: Aromia moschata (assembly GCA_029963805.1). Taxonomy (NCBI): domain Eukaryota; kingdom Metazoa; phylum Arthropoda; class Insecta; order Coleoptera; family Cerambycidae; genus Aromia; species Aromia moschata. Next base: position 1,540,228 of record JAPWTK010000048.1, on the reverse strand, counting down.
ATCATCAAGTAAATACAAAGTATTTTTATCCTTGAGTTTTTAGCCTTGCCCTTTTTTCGAAATTTCGAGATCTGTTATATAAATTTTTATTTTTATGTTATTAATATTTAATGTGTAATGAAGTTATGAACCAAAATAATTTTTGATTCGCAGTATCACTAACACCATGTATTTTTGTCAAATAACGTTTTGCAACAAAATTCCGTGTCATATGCAATTTAAATTAAGCTTATTTATTTAAAAAAAATCCTAAGGGATCCCATGGGTAATGTATGAATTTTATTAATATTTATTTGCTGCAAAAATATAAAATATATATAAATATTCATAACAGAAAAACGAAGGTATCACAGATTCTTCGTTAAAACATTAAATTATATTTAACTTTGCAACATCAGCTGTGTTACATAAAACGTCTATATATCAGCCTAAAATTGGTGTAACATTTATATACATATACCTAAAACTGCATCGGTATAAATACGAGGTGTGCCTTCAAGAAATTCATCATAACATATTTAGAGTTTCCTCGATAAAACGAACAAAATGAAAGCGGTAAGTTAACAACACTAAGCAATGTTACCGTGTTATTTTTTCAACGGTAGTTGATAACTAATGGTATGTGTTAAATTAATTTAAATAAAGTTAGAACGTTTAATTTATTAACACACATATACATATATCACAATATTTTCTATAATTAATTCACTGCTTAACTGATATACTTTACCTATACTAAACCAATTTTTAGTTTTTGTGTTGGAATTAATTAAAGATAGTGTTTTCTAAATGTTATCTAACCTGGTAATTCGTATAATTAGTTATTACCAACTGTTTCCTTCTATTTTTTTTTTTTGGAACATGCTTCTTTGTAAAAAAAATGATTTAAAACCTAAACTCATTGACATCTAAATTTCTGATATCCTGTTCCCTGAAAACCTAACCTAACTTAATAATTATTGAACTATTGTTATTAACTATTATAATTGTATAACTATATAAAAACTATTTAAAACGTGGTTCGCTAGTGAAAGAAAGTTGTCTAATTTGGACCAATGGATCCCCAATTTAGAGCAGTTGACTTAATATAACTTAGTAGCTGATTTTCGATGCAAGTGTTTTAAGTAGTGATCTCGAGTAGGCAGAGCAATCAATGTTGAATCCTTCCTCTAAAAAGGAGGAAACTCTTTCTGGACTGTGTTAACTCTCAGAGGCTTTGGAGTGCAGACAATCCTCATTCTTATATTGAAACTCCACTGCACCCACACAAAATTGGAGCGTGGGCAGTTGTGAACAGAAGAATTGTTGGACCTATTTTTTAAACAGAAGACTGAATGTAGAAAAGTACAGTTTAGAAATTAACATATTTTATCCAAATGTTGCATGATGCCGAATTGCAAGAAGGTTATATAGAGACATCCAAAAAAAAATATCATCAAAGTTGGACGAGAAAAAAATACGTATTTCTATCCTTAATCGAATTTATAACCTTATTTACTTTTCAAGACTGTCACATTATATGACAGCCATTTTTTATTTTACAAATTGTGAAAATCACTTGTCAAAAGTTTGACATGACCGAAAAGCTTAGACATGACCGCAATTTCTATCTCTCTCGTTCATAGCCAGAGTTGATGACGTTTTTTTTGGATGTCTCTATATATGGAGCTAGTGCGCATACTGGAAACAATTAATTATATATAGGCCTGTCATTGTGGATTTTTACCTGGAAATAACTCGGGAAGTTTTGAAACTTTGCAGGTTCGTAGTTTTCGGGGTCCATATCTAAAATTCATAAAATGCACAATTCGAGACTTACCGCCGGAGCCGCCATCTAGCCAAGATGGCCGCCAAAAACGGTTTTTCGCTATTCTTTCCAAAACTATGCGTTTTTCGAAAAATATGGAGAGAATAAAATTAAAGAGGAGTAAATTTCATACAAAAAATGTCCTTAGCACATTTCCGCTAAAATTAACCGTTTAAGCAGAAAAGTCGTCGTAAAGTTTAATATTTTGCGTAAGTTTTATATAGAGGCGATTTTCCGAAATCAAATGTGTAGTAGGGTTCCACAAAACTACTTTTTCAAGGCTTTATACAATTTTGTCATGAAACAGTGTATCTTTTATCCAATTAATTAATTAATCAATTAATTCATTAATTAACTCATGTTGTTAATCTATGATCAATTAATTTTAACTATTAAAAATATTTGAAATGAATGAAATGAATGAAAGTAAACTTGTTTCCAAACCACCCATGGGGTAAAGTACCCGGCGCGTTTTTTTTTTAAAGTGGTTTCCCATGTAGGCCTAATCTACTTAGTAAATAAAATTACGTTTTCTATCTGACTTGTATCTATCAATGCTTTCAACGGTGAATATATTTGTCTCTATTTGGGGATCAAATATCGGTTTCTTTTAATTCGTCGAATTCTCCTTCTTCAGTTGACAAACAAATATCGAGCGGCAAGTCCAAGTCATCTTCATTAGATTCGTCCAGTGTCAGTTGAGTGACATTTTCGCAGGTATTTCCGTTGCAGACACCGCAAATCATAGAGCATTTTAATCCTGATTTTCTGCATCCGCAGGCTCTACCACAATTGGTCTTGCACTTACATGAAAAAAATACAAGTAGTGCTTTGGGAGCAGGATCCTTCAAAGTGGTTACTGGGGTGATACCAGTTTGGGTTTTTCTTCCAACCCCATTCTTCAGCTTCTTTTGAACAGCCATACCATTGTCTGGAGGGGGTTTGTTGATATTCAAGTAGGCGCAAAGGCAATTGCACACAGGCTAGGAATGTGGCGGTTAGTCAAGGAGCTGAAAATATAACGACAGTTCAATTGAATAGCGTTTTATCATAAAAGAGAAAATCGCATATTAGATAGGTAAAAGCAGTTTAGGGAAGTTAACGGGATATGTGGTCATTTAATCAGCTCTTGAGCCTTGAACCGTTAACTTTAGCGAAAATATGATGAGCACAATTTTTGTATGAAATTTCCCTCCTCTTTAATTTTGCTTTTTACATATTTTTTCTAAAAAACGCATAGCTTTGGAGAGAATTGCAAAAAAAACGTTTTTGGCGGCAATTTTGGCAAGATGGCGGCGCCGGCGGCAAGTCTCGAATTGTGCATTCTGTGAATTTTAGTTCTACATACCCAAACCTACAAACCTGCCAAATTCCAAAACTTCCCGAGCTATTTCCAGGTAAGCCCTTCTTGTGATCTCCAATGATTTGCCTAATAGGCGAATGTTTCGAACATCGAATAATCAGTAATAACATGCAGACCATATTCCCTCCTAGATCTTGCGATTTGACCCAGTGATTTTTTTCTCTGCCTTCAAGAAGATCTTCAGCAACGCATTGAGAATAAAATTGAAGAAATTAATGAAACGCCGTTAATACTACAGCACGTTATTGGCTTAGCTAAAATAAGAGCTCAAGTGTGTACCTGTATAAGTATGGACGGTCGTCATTTCATTTAATAGTTTTTTATTATTATTATAGTTTCTTTTAAAAACGTTTTTTTATTTATATTTTTTATATACCCGGTAAAAGTATCCATCACATAATGTGACAGCCTTGACAGTTCAATAAGTTTACTGACTTAAGATTAAGAACATAAAAACGTATTTTTTTTGCTCGACTAATTTTGATTTTGTTTTTTTTTTTATTTAATGACTCATTATTATTTCAGGAAATCCTGGTGGCTGTTTTATCACTCGCTACTGCGGCAATCGGCCAAGACGATGGCCAATACCGTCCCGAATACACCGCAAATTATGCACCAGATTACGCAGTAGCAAGAAACCCGGTTTATAAACCTTACAATACTGCACCCATCTATAGGCCAACTGCCGCTCCAGAAGTATACAGACCAGCAAGCCCAGTTACTTACGCGCCAACTTACACGCAAGGGCCAGTATATCGTATACTTCGGTTAGACAATGAGATATATCCTGATGGACGCTACCATTATGCGTAAGTAATCATTGTGCAAAGACTATGATACCAATCGCGATAGATTTCAAGAGGCCCAAACAAAAAAGTTACAAAATACGTATTTTATTCGCTATACAATCCCTAACAATTAAGGATCGTTGGATTTGTTTTAAATTCAATAGCACTGAACTTATATGAGTCAATTCAACTTTTAAAATCGAAAGAGTACATGCAATACAAAGATGGTAGACTAAAGAGGACTGCCAAAGAGCAACAATCAGTCAAAGCAGTTGTAAATGACGTCACTAATGAAATTATATTTAACAGGAAAATGAAAATACAAAATTACCATAGCAACTGGCTGACATTGCACACCAGCTTCACCTGCAGATAAAAAGTAGTTCGTTAATTACAATTCAGTATTGTGCCCTTCAAAATAACTTCCTTGGGAAGCCACACAGCGCTGGAGACGGTTCATCCGTTCCTTATATCAGTACTGGAACTCATATACTGGAATAGCCTTCAGCTGGTCGTTGAATGTTTTCTATGGTCCCAAAATGACGTCCCTTGAAGTGATTTTTCAATATCGGGAAGAAAAAAGTCACAAGGACTCAAGTCAGGCGAATGTTTTACTGTGCTGAGGAGCCACAAGAATGTTTTACTGGCTACAAACTCGCTTACTGAAATGGCTGTGTGACAAGGTGTATTGTGATGCATCAACATTCCAGTTGATTTCTTTCAAGAACCTCTCTATAAAAGTGTTGATTTACTGTTTGGCCTATTCTTGCTTTTTTGGGTCTTGGAAAGCTTGAAGTGTGCCATTCCATACTTTGGCGCTTGGTTTCCGAGTCGTATTCAAACACGCAAGTCTCATCACCATTCCATAAAATAGGGACCATTTACAATCGATTCCAAAAAGTCAAGACACCTTTCTATCCTGATGTCCTTTTGTTCCTGCGACAATTTTTTTGGAACAATATTTGAACAAATATTTCTCATACCCAATTGGTTAGTCAAAATCTAATAAACGGTAGTGTTATTTAAATTTAACTCTTCCCCGATCATTCTTGCCGTCAACCGACAAGACATTTTCATCGATTCTTGAATATGAAGGCCTTCCGCTGCGTGGCTCATCTTCAATTGACTCTCTTTCTTTTGAGAATGCCGAAAAACCTCTGCTCTTGGAAAAACACTGTCTCCGTAGGCGTGTTGAGGTTTTGCAAAAGTATCCGTTGCCCTGTGTCCAAGTTTGCAACAAAACTTGATAAGCACACCGTTGCTCAAAGTTAATGTCACTCATTTTTAAAACGCACTAAAAAACACGATTTACCATACAGTCACAAAGAACAAGCAAATGACTAACAAGTTCAAACTTGTACTGAGGGTGCATTACATGTTAACCTACCGCCCTTTCAAGTGCCGTCTCCGCAGCGTTGCTAGATGGGGCGCTACGTTGCCAGTCTCATTACTTAATGTACACACCTCGTATTAACACAGTTTTTAAACGCTTACTGAAAATCTCAAAAAGATTTTCCTATTAGCAATTTTCCAATATAAATAGGTCCGATCTCGAAAAATTATGTTTTTTTTTTTTTTAGATACGACACTGAAAACGGCATTTCCGCTGAAGAATCAGGTGAACTGAGGGGTACGGGTGATGCAGCGGGAACCGCAGCTAAGGGAAGTTACCAGTACACGTCTCCCCGAGGGAATACTAGTACAAGTAACTTACGTAGCCGATGAGTTCGGTTACCATCCCAAAACAATACTTTCCGGGGGTCCACTTAGACACTAGGGTTAGAGTAATATTTATACATATTTATGAACTGTAAAATAGATCTCTTTATTTTAATAAAATTATATAAAAACAAATACTCTCAAGTCATCTTCTTATTAACAATACATCATTTTTGAATTAAATAACAGAGACGGCTTGAAAGAATACATACAAGCGCATAATACATAGTTTTCCGCAATCATTTTTCTTTTACTTATTTTGATGCAATTTTAAAGTAAATTGAAAAGCTTTCCAAATATTATTGAGAAAATTATTATATCTGGTTGATTCAAGTATTGAACCTTGATAACACAGCCACACAAAAAATATAATTTTCGGGTTCAGGGGTCAGACCATGTTTACTACATGTTTTTGGGGTCGCTGAATCCGAATCTGGGGTCAGAATAACCCTCATCGGGCTAGGGTTTCCCATAACCTCAAAATAAAAGCATTTTTGATGTATATAAAGATAAACCCTTTACATCAAACCCCTTAACCCCTTGAAACCATAACACAATAACCCCATGATACCTCGGAAACCATAACTCCATAATCGTATAACCCCATAACACCATAACCCCATAACTCCATTGCCCCAAAATCAAACGAAAACAGTTCATCTCAGGCAATTTACATTAATGCAAATTTTCACGGACATTCAGGATACGTTCGAACAGTGAAATGAAACGTAATAACCCCATAACATAACCCAATAAGCCCCTAACCTCGTAACACCCTAACTCCATAACCCCATAACCCCATATCAAACGACACCTGTTCATTTCTGGCTTTCTGTATTAATACATTTTGTCACGGATATTCAGAATAGTTTTGACCAGCGGAATCAAATGTTATACCCATAACACCATTAAACAATGATAGAAACGTCGGCATTAGCGTTACTCGATGTACACCGCGGGAAGGTTGCACGATCGGATTTTGTACATCATATAACCCTATCTTATAAGATCATGACGGCATCTAAGTCGCAATCCAGGGACTCAGCCAGATAACAGACGCACGCAATTTTGGGAATCCCCTTTGTAGTGGTGTTATGGGGTTATTACCTTTTATTTCACTGTTAGAACGTATCCTGAGGGGTTATGGGGGTTATGGGGTTATATGATTATGGAGTTATATTTCGATGTATCATTATTCTAGAGTTATCAGGCTATTATGTTATGGTTTCAAGGTGGTAAGGGGTTTAATGTGAAGATTTTATCGATATATAGCTCAAAAATTGGGGTTTTTTTGAGTTTATGGGAAACCCTAGCCCGATGGGGTTATTCTTATTCTAGATTCGGATTCAGCGACCCCAAAAACGCATAGTTAACATGGTTTGACCACCGACCCCGATTTTTTTTTTGTGTGGCTGTGTAATATGTTCAAAGATGATTATTTATTTTATAATCAGGAGGAATTTAATTTAGAATGTAAACGTCATTCAGCTCTGCAACTTGTCGGCAAAAAGTAAGCAGACTGCGGATACCACGTTCCCAGAACTCACGAGATTGTGAAGCGAAAAACTTGTGTATGACTATTTGTGGATGGAGACGATTGATTCGATTAAATGTTTGCTAAGGGTACAGAACAAAAGTCAGTAGGGTAAAGATCTGGTGGATACGGTGAATGGGGCACAATGACGCTTAGTTTACCTTTCGAGCTACGGCATCTCTCTAAATATAAAGTGTGAGTTTACAGAGTTCTCAGTTGTTATATTGAAATTATTTTACTCGCAAAAAAATATGGAGTGTGGACATCTGTAACGTGTGGTAAAATGAAATATGAACTCGATAAAATTTTCGACTTCATACGTTCAATATACACATCTTTTTAAAAGTGTCTTAGTCACCATTATCTTACCACGCATATAAGAAATTAAAGCCCCCCAAATGTGAAGTATCAGCTCCACTAATGGTCATGAAAATAAATCACCTATTTTATCCTTCTCACGAGACTGTAAGTGTAACAAAATTGTCTAGAATATTATGCAGAAATGTCAAGAAGCTTCTGAAATAAATCTCGAAATATTTAAAAGGCTGAACGCTAAATGCGAAGAGTTAGAAGCCTGGATTTCACCGAAAGCTATTAAGTATATACAGTGCGCGCCTAAAGTATGGAATAAATTCAATAAATGTGAAACAAAACATATTTGGAAAAAATCCTCGAACAGGTCGATTTTGTTTAATAAAAACACACATTTTTGAGGGAACGTCTATTTTCAGATGTCATTTGTTTTTAAGTAATGACGTCATCAACTTATTTTTCAAATGGCAACCACCCATTTTTTTAATTTAATTTGAGAGACCCCTTTCATTGTCGATTTAACGGTATAAAAATGTTGCCACCTTATATAACAAAATTTTTGAGTAAATGACAATTGAATATTACAAAATGAAAAATATATTTTTCACAATAAATAAACGATAATTTCTGAAAAAACTGAACACAAATAAAATATAGCAAAAAACACGTTGCTAAGCAACAAAATTATCAGATTAAGTTTTTTGACGTATCCATGATTTTAACTGTCAGTTAATCAGAAGATTTGTCATTAAATTGGGCGAAAGGTTAATAATACGTGTTAGTATTTATAAAAATTCTAATTTTAATATGGCGCATATAACTGTGACACAAAGAATTGAAATTTTGATTTTCATCGGATGTGGAAATAAGACCAGAACTCAGCAGGAGGTATACAATTTATTTAATGCCAAATATCACGATAACCCTATCACCCAATCCACAGTTAGTAAAATTTACCAAAGTCAGGACGTCCAAAAATTACCCACGATAAAAATCTTACCCCGATCTTACACCACTTTATTATTTTTTATGGGGTTATTTAAAATCAAAAGTTTACTGCAGAAGACCACACAATTTAGCCGAACTACGAGATCGCATTAGAGTTGAAATGGGATCCATTACCTCAGAAGTCATTCAGAATGTACAAGAAGAATTTGTACACAGGCTTGCATATTGCCAAGAAGTTGATGGACGGCATTTCGAACACTTAATTTAAAATTGTATTTACTTATTAAAGAAATTTTCGTTTATTTATTGTGAAAAATATATTTTTCATTTTATAACATTAAATTTTCATTTACTCAAGAATTTTGTTATATAATGTGGCAACAATTTAATACCGTTAAATCGACAATGAAAAGGTCTCTCAAATTAAATTAAGAAAATGGGGGTTGCCATTTGAAAAATAAGTTGATGATGTCATTACTCAAAAACAAATGACATCTGAAAATATACGTTCCCTCAAAAATGTGTGTTTGTATTAAACAAAATCGACCTGTTCGAGGATTTTTGCCAAAAATGGTTTGTTTCACATTTACTGAATTTATTCCATACTTTAGGCGCGCGCTGTATAAATGGCTTATTAGGGAACCAGAGAGTAAAACTGCGAAAATCTTAGTCAATAATTACAGAGCCTGAAAACATGGGCAGCGGAATATTCCATGAGTTTGAAGAAACTCCCTTACATTAAAAAATAGTGTTCGGCTAGCCGCTTCGAAAAGGCGAATCATCGGACCAACATTTTTTAATCAAACCGTAATTGCTGAAAGATATCCCAATGATTTACTAAAACCCTTTATCAATGACTTTCATGACGATAAGTTTACGGAAGTCCGAAGCTACAGCACATTCCACTCGTCAAGCAACTATTGTTCATTTGGAACAATTTTTGGAGATCCGATTTGTGAATTTTCATGCAAGATCTCCAGATCTTATTATTATGGGCTATTTTGGTTACCCACATCTCAAAAACACAGTTTTTAGAATTACAGGTCACACCCTCGAAGATCACTTGTGAGGCTATTAGAGGTTATAAAATGCCATCCAGTTTGCTAGAATTTATTTGAAAGCACGATATCATAAGGGGGAGGTGTAGACACAAGAAGTTTCAAGAATACAACAATATTATTTACATTTTTTTTTATAAATGTCACCATTATCATTGCAAATGTGACGTTGCGAACACGACTTAAGCAACACGACTGCGGTCGAACTGGGTCAGTTGGTTGTGCTTAGCCTTGGTCACAATGAAACTGATCAAAGACCAAACTATTCACAAAACAGTGTTTGGCTAACGATTTCGAGAAGGCGAATCATCGGACCAATACTTTTTAGTCCAACTGTAGCTGCTCAAAGATATCGCAATGATTCATTAGAACCCTTTATCAATGAGTTATACAAGTATACGATGAATTTACGGTATTTTCAGCAAGATAATGCTACAGTACATAGGGGAAGGTGGGGGAATATCGCGCAGAGGGTAAAATCGCGCATCGGTGTTGCACAGAACTTGTAAATATTAACCACATTTAAGCAGTGTTGTCGTCTAGCGGACTAAGCTCAAACTGCGGAAAATACATCTATAAACCCATTCTTTCTGTGGTCGTCTTGTCATGTCGATGTAGGTAAACGGTACCATTTTCTTATTAATTTGTTTAGTGCTAAGAAGTGAAGCTACATTTACTGAAATTATATTAAACAGTTATCCCCAGTGGCAGTAAGTTGTGAATTGGCCTCTTTAGAGCATGTATAAATACAATTTGCCTTCTTGCTTTACTTTTCCAGGTTATAACATATTTTGTGTTGTGATGTAACAGTGGGGTTATTTCGCGTTAGAGATGGGGTAAAGTCACGCAAGGCAATTACCGCGCGATATTACCTCATTAAATTTACATATATATAGTATATATCTCTTCTAAACCCAATGAAATCTGTTGCCCAAGATTTCGCACCAGGAGACGAATTTCGAGCACTATTTGTTGAACTGAAGTCGAAGTGGATTGTGATTCCTGTAACGCCAGAAGTTGGCAATTCTCAAGCTGTTCCAGGTTTACAAAACAAGGTAGTAGATAATGCAGTTACAACTCCCTTTTATGTGCCGATTTCTGAACTATCACCTATTCCAAAACGTCGTGTACCCAAAGGTACTAATAGAACCGGGAATAAGTGGCACCATTCTCAAGTATTAACAAAAACGCCATTAAAAATTACTCTAGAAGAAAAGGAAAAACATAACAAAAATAAAATTAGTCGAAAAGCAAAAAAAGAATAAAAGTCCAGAAGAAACTGAGGAATCAGATATTTAGTACGACAATCTCTGTGATGACGACGAACTTGATATAGTCGGTAGTACCGATGATGTACGCATTGAATGTGAACATGTAATTCGGACATTACAGTCAGAGTGTAGTGGATGGGACAGTGCAGATAATTATCATTGTGATGTGTATTTAAAAAAGAGAAGTTACCATTTAACGAACGTTATTTGACAAAAATAATGATATTATTGGAGTGGCTACTGGAACCTTCGGCGTAGAAACAAAAAACTGGACGTTTTCCACGAAACACCGAACTACTACTTTTCTCGACGCGCGTTTCGCCAACTAAGTTGGCATCTTCAGGAGAAGATTAAAACTAAAAGAAATGTTTTTTAGTTTTAATCTTTTCCTCGAAAACGTCCAGTTTTTTTAATAGTATTATTAATAATAATTTTGTAACCATTTTCCACATCTGTATATTTTCAGTTATGTTTAATTTTCATTTACTAAAGGTATTGTTCAGTTTTCTTTTTTAAACAAATATTTCTAATGGTGCACAGTTTGACCCTATCCCATGCGCAGAATTCCCCCACAGGTTGGGTAAAATCGCGCATATTATACTATTTCTAAAATGTCATCTTGTACAGAATTAAGGATATATTATATAATAATTGTCTAGTGCTTTTACAGTATACTGTTTGATAAATCATTTGTCATGTTTGTAGAGTCTAACGACAATAAAATAGTGAAAAAAAACTTAATATCTACGTTAGGTGCGCGATATTCCCCCACCTTCCCCTACCGTTCGTCAAACAATTGCTTATTTGGAAGAATATTTAAAAACCTGATTGGTGGATTTTTCTGCAAGGGCCCCAGATCTTACAATTATGGAAAATTTCGTTCCTCACACTCCAAAAACAGAGTTTTGAAAAGCACTTTATGAGACTATTAGAAGTGTTTTTGCTAACATAAACTCCATATCAAACAATTGGCCAACGTAAGCTCTGCAGATCTAACAATTCTTGACTATTTTTTCTATCCACACCTCATAAATACAGTGTTTAGAAGCATATGTATAGTCCTTCTAATTTTAATTGAAAATGATAAATACGCCTGGGGAACAAAAAAAGCTTTGCAACTTTATGATTCCATGGGCGTGCATATATCTTTTATAAATTCGAAAATTGTGAAATTTTTTTTTTCATTCAAATCAATATAGGAGATTAAAATTAGCCTGCATACAAAACTCTTAATATTTGTAATATAATTTGCTGTAAATAATGCTCATTTAGCCAGACAATCTTAAAAAATTGTCTGTGTTAATAAACCTAGCTGAAATACACGTCACTGGCGCCTTAAACACATAGAATTTCTAAAGTCGTAAATCATTTTAACGACGTCGTAAAAATTTTATGTCACTGTGGACCGAATAAGTATTTAAGCAATGTATGTATTCGATGCATACTCTCACATCGCACAATAGTCTATTGGATCGTTGCCCAGTGTGTAGTCTAATGGAGCACCGGCCAGCGCGTTGCCGGCTCTTCAAAATTTTCTTAAGTATAGTAATATACATAAAGTTGTTTTAATTTATAATTATTTTTTCAAGCAATTTTAAACGTTTTATTTTAATGCTAACTAATATGTATTTTTTTTAAATATTTCCAATCTAGCGCTCTAAGAACGTCACGAACTAACAGTTTACTGAAGTATGAAGTATACTTGTGTAGTGGGCTTAGCAATTTTAGAAAATATATCTGACAACCTTGCTTTTTTCAACCTATTTTCAATTTAGAATGGAAATAGAATATATCATACCATCGAAGATCGCTACGAAGCTACGAATATTAGAAATGTTTGTACTAACATAACAACTTAACCATTGAGCCCGTTTGACTACATGAAGCGTCCAGTTGATTTGGGCATTCCACCGAAGAACAACATTTGCTCTAAGAATATTTTTTACATTTTGGTTTACACATTTTTATGCCACGATTAGATTAAACAATTGTACGGTAATAACAATTGGATGATGTCAAATTAATAAGTACAAATAAAATAAAATTCCAGCCTATCGTACTTGAGAATGTTTTTTTGAAGGCACGATAACATCATCGGGGAAGGTGTAGACACACAAATGTTCCACGAAATAATTTATTTCTCTCAATATTGACACACATTTTAAGAAAAAACTTAACATCATAATAGTCGCCAATTTATTTATATAGTTTTACTAGTAGCCGACGGATTATTACATATAACAATTTTATTTACATTTTTTTATAAATATCATGATTAGCATTGCAAATGTGGCGTTGCGAACACAGCTTAAGTAACGCGACGACGGTCGATTTAGGCCAACTCAGCCTACTTGGTCTTGGTCAGCGTGAAGCTGCCGATGGGGCTGTAGGCGCCGCGAGATGGCGCCACGGGCAGGGGCGCTGCCCTTCCCGGTTGCGAGTTGATATCGTCCTGCTCGGGGTGGGCGGAGTTGTACTGCAGGGCGCGAGCAATGGCCTCAGGGATGGCCGGGGGGATGGGGATGGAGTCACCAACAGGCTGGAATCCATTCACGTCGGAGATGTACTGGATCTGGACGGGCACGCCTTCGGGGGAGGTGTAGCTGTACTTGCCCTGGGCAGCGGTGCCAGCGTCTTCTCCTGGACCGGCAGGTTGGCCGGATTCATCAGCGGCAATTCCGTTTCCGGTCTCGTATCTAAAATTGACAGCAAATTATTTATTAAGCGACTGTCTAAATGATTATTATAATTATTGTTATTGATACTAAATGGATAAGAGCAAACGAACTCCAATTATGCCCTCTAAGGCAACAATTTAATGTTCTCTGATGAATCTGAGATTCAGCCCTAACACTACTATAAACTAGGTGCACAAACAATATAGCCTGGTAAAGAATTCCACTGGTGAAGTCCTGAATGGATCACCAGATAGTTTCAGTGAATATCCACGGACTCTCTGGTCTCTATTCTGTTGAAAATATCGCCAAACAGATGAAGTTTCACTATGTAATCTGTGTAAATTAAATTAAATTAAAACAATAAACTTGAGGACAGAGTAAATGTAATAAAAAAAGTAATTGTTGGACAATGGACAAAAAAATCTGTATACAAAACTATAGTGAAAAGTGTATATATGTACCTAAATATCAGATAATCAGATGGGAGATAAATATTCCAATTACCAGTAGTCCAATTTGCCCTTGGAGTCGAAAATGTATCATCAAACGAAGAATTACTGCTTAAAAGCTCCACAACCACCTCGTTAAATGGCCAAAATTATTATTAAGAGCAAGATTTGCCAAGAAAAATATTTAGGGATCAAAATTGAAAATGATATTCATATAAACGTAAGTTTCAAAGATATGTTTTAAAATTTTCCTTTTCAAATAATTCACTTATCATATTAACTCAAGTATATGTTTTTTTTAACTTCAATATCACCAAATCCTGATAAGAGTACTTAATACTCCTAGAGCCGGTACTTTTACTCCCAGTTAAGGCCGAATTAACTAACCAGACGATAAGACTGTGAAAATGTGTACAGACATTTTCATGATCTTAGCGTCTAGTTACTTAATCCTTAACCGGGAGTAAAAGTACCGGCCCCTAAACAATCGTTTGACCGGACCACTGTTAAAATTGTATTGTAGGTTATATTGCTGATGACGATTTTCGTAAATGGAACAGTACACATTTGAATGTTTTGAAAGTTGCTCCAGAGCAAAGCCAAATGTTGCTTCAGTTCTGAATACTGACCAAATATTGTATTTCACGATAATGTAAGAGAGAATATTAGCTTATATTTTAGTGTCATCTACATAAGAAGAACCTGAAACTGTGAAGTTACAGCTCAGGTCACGAAAGGCGAACTAAACAGGACTCAAGACGGAGACCTGTGGAACACCATCGAATACTTCTCTGTCGGCACTAAAATAAAGCCAGTCTTTAAATTCACGATTCACGAAAGATCACTGTTTTTTCACGTACGAAAGAATCAGAATCGCGGAAAAAAGTTTTTACTAAATAATAGTGCTCAAAACACTCTATAAGTAAAAACTGTATTAATCATCGTTAAGCATGAGTTAAGCCATGAAAAAAGTTTTTATGCTACTGCTCACATGAAATTCAATCACTCTGCTATAGAACTCTTATCTAAGACATTTTAGAAAATTACTATCAAATATTGCGAAGCATATTTATAATAAGGTGCAAATGGTGCACTACGTCTTTTTCCTTGGACAATCATCTGATATACTGACGGAGAACAGTCCAGTTGCCAGGGATTAAAAAAGCGTCCAAAATTTGTAATTTTTGTCGGAGCCTTAATTATTATTGAATCCCTTGTATTTTTTCCCATAGAATAGAATGGCCGGGGTCCGTACACTCAAAAGTGTGAGCTTGATTAGTTATTTAACAATTTATGCAAAAAGAACGTGTTTTTTTTTCACGTTTTAGCTTATACCTCAGTTCCCTGGCACTTTTTGTATAGCACATACATTTAGAAAGTTGTTCCATATAAAATTACCTAAATTTTAAGCCCAACCGGAAGTCGCTAGAGTTTTTTTTTATTACTGCAATTAGCGTTGAAATTTGCAAAACTCCTTTTATTTTGACATGTTTTTTCTCAACGAATAAAATTCTTAGAGGACTGAAAATTTTTGAAGAATATTCTCTCAGCATTCTAAACAAGTGCTATAAATTTCACGGTGATCGGTTGGTAACTTTTCGAGTAATTAACGATCGAATTTTTTTTACAACTGTTAATTAACAATGGCTCTATTTCTTACAGGAAGCTTCGATTTTGACCGGATAGGGCTAAAAAAGATCACAAATCCCTTCAAGTTTATGACGCTCATTGAAATTTTGAAAAATATTAATTACACATTTTTTTTTGCATAAATTGTTAAATCATAACATAGTATAAAACAAAGTCGCTTCCCGCTGTCTGTCCCTATCTATCTACTACCTATATATGCTTAGATCTTTAAAACTACGCAATGGATTTTGATGCGGTTTTTTTAATAGATAGAGTGATTCAAGAGGAAGGTTTATATGTATAATACATGCATAATATAGTAAAGAAACACTGATAATTTTAGAGGTTTCTAATGTGATGTCGTAAACCGGGCGAAGCCGGGGCGGGTCGCTAGTAACTAATGAAGCTCACACTTTTGACTGTACGGACCCCCGCAATTGTATTCTACGGGGAAAAATATATAGGATTCAATAATAATTAAGGCTCAGCCAAAAAATACGTGAGAAAAATCCCTGGCATCTGGACTAGAAGTGTAAAGTAACCAAACCATACTTACGCCCAGTTGTAGGTACCATCAGGAGATATATCACTCGACTGACGAAGGATGGGAATTACTTGACCTGGGGTAGGACTTGTAGAAATTTGCCTCTTGTAAATGCCACCGAAGGCAACGGTGATGAGGGCGAACAAAAATACCTAAGAAAAAGCAATTAATGTAACTAGGCATTAATCAGAGGTAAAAAAAACCTCGTGTCCTTGTACAATAATTGAAAAGCTTATTTTAAACACACGTGCACCGCAAAACAAATTTGACGTCCGCTAGAAAAACAATGCACAATCAGCAGATGTTGCTGCATTACGAATTTTCTTCTTCAATAATATCTTAATAAAGTACGTGTTTAAACACGTCTACTATGATCTGACATAAGTTTAATACTAAATTACCCAAAGCTGTAGGAAATGGAACTCAAACAAAATTCCGAGTAAACAGTAAATATGAAATACTAGATCAGTAGAATAAAAGAAATTTTGTGCCGATTTTAAAAATTGAAAATATATAATTTTTTATTACGTATACATAAATACATAAATCCATTGTGGTGTTTGAAAATATATTTTGTTTCGAAAATAAATTTTACACTTTAAATGATTTTGAACTTACATAACTTTAAATATTCACTCAATGCGTGCTACTGAAAATAGTACTCATTTTTTTCTAAAACTCATAAGTATACCGAAGATTTCCCGAAAACGATTTGCAGGTTGACAACCGATTTTAGATTCAACAAGAAAGAATAATATTACTGGCATACTAACAAGTGCTTCATGTCTTTGTAGACGCGTACCACCAAGCTCGGCCTCTGATACAAAGACCGATACAGGGTCGACCGCAAATTCAATGTTATTATTCCTTTCTAACAATGAACGCAGTATGTATCCAAAATCGTCTGTTCACCTGTATTCCACATTAAACCCATAATTAAATAAATGTAATATAACTAGTTGCTCAACTCACCAGTTTCATCATATTGTTCGTTTTGGTTAACTGATCGAAAATGATACATCTTTTAGGGACGCTCTGATATTTATAGAAACTCCTAGAACACATATTTGTTTGGGATGACCTACAGAATACTTTATGCAATAAAGTTATAAAAAATTAATATTCATTATATTATTTCTGTTCGGACAAAATTAGTCTTTATCTAGGCAAATTTTATGCGAAGCACATAATACAACGACGAACATTTGTTTCCATAAACAAATAAATTTAAATGTTAAGCCTAAAGAAATGAATGTAAGTACAATAAATGTGTTATACCGTGCTACAGCTGCTGTCATTTTAGCATAATCGTTTATCATCTCTTAATAATTAAACCTTCTAGTATAATATATGTTTGCTGAAGCGACAGCCAAACCTCGAACGGATACAAGCGCCTGTGAACTCGTATATCTTTCATTTCCTTTAACATTAATGGTGTCTTGTATCAGATAATACGTTGTAATAAATTATACATAAACTTATTAATCTAAACACGGATCTCGGAGGGGCTAATCCTTTGAACCCTCTCAATCAAGAAAAGTGCACATTGTGTGTGATAATTTTACAAAAATAGAGCTGTAATTATAAATGTTATGTTGCTGCAAATATTATGTTACCGTTTAGCTAAATATAGTATTTCTAATTCTGTAAGTAATTATATCTTGATTAACTGATAAATAGAGTTGGCCGAAATGTGCCGTGGGACATAGGCATACTCGTCATAATATAATACGAGGTGGTAAATTAAGTAAAGAGACTGGATTTTTTAATGTTTTTTTATTCGAATTACTATGGTTTGAATATTTTCTATGGTCCCAAAATGACGTCCCTTGAGGTGATTTTTCAACCTCGGGAAGAGAAACAAGTCACAAGGACTCAAGTTAGACGAATATGGAGATTGAGGAGCCACAGGAATGTTTTTACTGGCTAAAAACTCGTTTACTGAAATGGCTGTGTCACAAGGTGCATTGTCGAGATGCATCATCCAGTTGTTCTTGATGTTTGGTCTCACACGCATGACCCTTTTTCGAAGTTTAACTCTTCCCCGATCATTATCGTCGTCAACCGCCGATCTGAACGCACAAGATCCCCGTATTCTATCGACATTTTCATCGGTTCTTGAAAATGAAGGTCTTCCTCTGCGTGGTTCATCTTCAATCAACTCTCTTCCTTCTGAGAATGCCTTAAATCACCGAAAATCCTGGGCTCTTGAAAAAACACTCTCTGTAGACGTGTTTAAGTTTTGCAAAAGTATCCGTTGCGCTGTGTCCAAGTCTGAAGCAAAACCTGATAGCACACCGTTGCTCAAAATTATTGTACTCATTTTTAAAACGCACTAGGAAAAACGGTTTACGAAAACATTCACAAAGAACAAACAAATGACTCTAACAAATTCAAACTTGTACTGAAGGAGCATTACATGTTAACCTACCGCCCTTCCAAGTCCCATCTCCGTAGTGTTGTTAGATCGGGCGCTACGTTGCCAGTCTCATTACTTAATTTACACACCTCGTATGCTTATATTTTGAGAACTACCGTTCGATATCTATTAATTAATACAGGCATAATTAATATATCATTTGCACTCACTTAACCGATCTGTAGATGCACCATCATAAATTTATCTTAACTTGGTAAAACCGGTGTCTTTCTTTAATACACATTCTAACTTATTTTTTTTAACTAGCTCATTTATTCCGTCACCTATAGCTTGTAGCGGCGAATTCACTTTTTGTCGTTTAAAAATGGAATTCGTTCGTGCATTGATCAAAACAGAAGACATTGTAGAATTGATACTGAATGTAAAATGGTTTATATGTGTATAATACCTATACTTTATTTTATTTTTTATCGTTTTTTATTATTGACTTTTTATTATCATTGTATTATATTGGTTTGTGTTTAGATCTTACTATATTCTGTGTTCACTGTTGTCAGTAAATGTAGTAAAAAATAATGCCAAAACCTACTTGTTTCTTTTAAATCTTTTTTTCACGAACTTTCGAAACGTTAGATTTTTTCTTGAAAACAGAATAATATAGATATGGACAACATATATCACTTGGAAGTTCGCTGCACTTCCATAGAACTGGAATTTTTATTCAGATATCTAATATGCATACGTCAAAATAAGCCCACATCTTCAAAATTTCAAAATAATTTCCTATAAACAAAGAAACGACCGGCTGATAACCGAACTCATTGACACCCGGTATATTTTTTCGATCACATAGGAAGCTTCATATGAATCCTTGCGAACGCAATTTGATTTTGAAGTGTGCTATAAAAATTGGGGAAACTTAACCTATGTTATTTTTATTGTTAGTAATACCTTATGTACATACTTGTATGTATATTAGATATATAGCGCTACTTAAAAGTCTCCCCCCCCCCCTTATATCTTTTAAACGGTTATACTAATGAAATTTGGAAAGTGAAAATAAATAGATGTTAGCTTCTCTACTAGACACACTAATCGTTTAAAAGGTTTTCGTTTGAAAGGTATATAAAATACCTATTAGTCATACTAATTTCTTCCAGTTTAGGATAGTTTTGATGGATTAAATAAATAAACACTAAAATTTCAATTGCACTGTCAATTAATACCTATTCAGAAGGCCGCCTCTGGATAATTGTCAAAAAGTTGTTTTTTTTTATTACATTCCAACTTCGTTTACTTATGTAGCTACTTACTGTTTTACATGTGTTTCTACCTTGAATTGTTTTGTGTCTACATAAGCAAAATGGTACGTGCTCTAGCTGACAAAGTAGCAGCTATATTAATACTTCGCGAAAGTGCAAACAATTTGCATGCAGCAGGATGCATTTTTAGTGAGAGGTACCCCAATCACCCTATATAGAGGACATATTTGAGGGAGCTTCATAAGTTATGATGCCCAACGATTTAGTCGACCAAAAAATTTCTGATGACAAAAAAACTGATATAGTTGCAGAAATGGTAGTAAACCCTACATCTTCCACAGCCCAAGTTGCATCTACCAGTGAAAAGTACAGTACACAGGGTGTTGATAAAAAAACAAATTTCACCCACACACTCTAAAAATGGTGCATCAACTTTCAGATGACGACCGCGACCGAAGACTGGAATTCTGTGAAGATGTCCAACTAAAACTGGCCAACAGCCAGACTATGAAAAAAAATGTTTAGTGACGAAAGTCCTTTCTACCTAAATGGAAATGTTAACACTTAAAATGTGAGGTAATGGAATGGCACAGATCCTCATATGTTTCTTGAATAATACCCAGTTTCCAGCAAAAGTAAATGTCTGAGCAGGAATTCTGGGACACCACACAGTTGGGCCTGTATTTTTGAACACTAACTTACGCATTTGAGCCATTAATTCTTGAAATATTGGAAGACAACCCAAATGAATTTGGTAATTTGGAAATAACGTTCCATCAAGGTGGTGTCTGGTGCTCCTGCACACTATTATAGTGCAATAAGGCGTTATCTAGATCAGGAACATCGTGGTAGATGGATTGGATAATGAGGTTCGGTAGAATGGCCAGCTCGGTCACCTCACAACTTCAGATTTTTTCTGTGGGGGTATCTGAATTCTGAGGTTTACGCTAGAGAAGTGTTTAGCAATAGAATGTTTTACTGTCATGAAGCACATTTTGAACACTTAATATAAGAGCTGGTTGTAGAGTATTTATTAATTACATGATAATCAGAAGATTAATCCATCAGAACTACCTTAAACCCAAACAAAATTAGTATGACTGAATAAGTATTTTAAATACATTTCAAACGAAATGTCACTCATAGGGTCCCATTTAAAGTTGATCACAGGACCCTGTGACGTCATCTAGGACGATTACGTCACCTGTTAGCACTTATAGAGAAGCTTATTTCCGTTTATTTTCAGTCTCCAAATTCCATTAGTCTACGTATAACCTTTCAAAGGGTACGAGGAGGGGAGTAGACTTTTGACTAGCACTGTATTTTCTCTATGTAGATTTACTCTTGTGAAAGCATAATAAAATTATAAGATATTTTAAAAGCGAGAATACAAAATTGCACATATCGTAAATTTTAAGACTATACCCGACGGTTCCTACCAACGTATACTTATTAGTCCTTGCATTGGTGTAATATTAAAATTCATATGCCCATTTATATACGGATTAGCTTATAAAAAAATCATAAAAATTCAAATTATATTGTAGATCGTATGCCAAATAGATAAAACAATAATTCGTTCATAGGTTTACATAAAAATAAACGCTGGGTAAGGGAATAGTGTTAGGGTTCACTTTTTTCTTTTCCCGATTTCATTTTCATAATGTTAAATTTTTTTATAATATCAATATCTGTTATACAACATTTTTTTTATAAATTCCGTTACAAATAGAGGTTACAAATAGAGAGAGCTACGCCTTCCCGATAAATGACGCAATCCAATGATTGTATTGCATTACTGCTTCAAACTTTTGTGCACTACTGAACAGTTTTTGATGTTGGCGAAATGACAAATATTACGTACCTATTTCTATCATCTAATTTTCTGCAATACTTTAAAACAGGGTAACCGTATGTGGTCCGTATCGGTATTGTGACGTATACTGCAACAAATATTTGAATAACACAATATTACTTATTTATAGTAGACCAACATTGTAACTGTGGCAATACGAGTACATGTTACAAATACGGACACGGAGGGCATATGAGTACCCAGCTTAACAAATCTTTGTTACTGTAACAAATATTTGAATAAAACAAGTCAGGCTTACACACAGTGAACCGACACTGCAACTTTTACAGTACATGAATACCCGGCTTAAGTTAACAGAAGGTACAGTCCAGTAGGCAGAGATTTTTATGTGTTCTTGAAACATATAGGGCTAGTTTTGACGGTTTTGACGTATTATTGAATTTCCAAAATTTTACGCCCAACCCGAAGTCTCCAAGTGCTATTGTTCACTTGCAAATGACTGCTGTAGTTGAAAAAGTGCTGTTTTTTCACCATTTTTTACTTCGAAAGTAGGGCGACTATGATCATGAAATTTCTTGGAAGGACTGCTGTGTGTAGTATGAAGTTACAAAAAAATGTCAGCTCGATCCGTTAATAACATTACGAGTAATTAACGATCGAATTCTTTTGCAAACCTTAATTAACAATGAGCCATTTCTTTGTTTATTGTGCGATATTGACCGGGTTGGGCCAGAAAAATCATAAATCTCCTCAAGTTTGCGAGACTTTTTAAGATTTTGAAAAATAATAATTTGGGCCAGTTTTATAACGTTTGCTACGTTAAATAACGAGTAAACGAAGAAATATCATCATTTTTAATTAAGGCTTGCAAAAAAATTCGATAGTTAATTACTCGAAAAATGGTTAACGGATCGAGCTGAATTTTTTTTTTGTAACTTCATATTACAAACAGAGTCCAAGAAATTTCATGATCATAGTCGCCCTACTTTCTAAGTAAAAAAATGGTGAAAAAAAGCACTTTTTCAACTTCAGCAGTCATGTGCAAGTTAACAAAAGCACTTGGAGACTTCAGGTTGG
Organism: Aromia moschata; assembly: GCA_029963805.1. Taxonomy (NCBI): domain Eukaryota; kingdom Metazoa; phylum Arthropoda; class Insecta; order Coleoptera; family Cerambycidae; genus Aromia; species Aromia moschata. The sequence continues at coordinate 1,517,593 of JAPWTK010000048.1, read as the reverse complement.
GCTTAAAATTTTGGAAATTCAATAGGCTACAACTTCTTTTCCATATGCTATATTAAATATGCCAAGGAACGGTATATAAGCGGACATGTGAAAAAAAGACGTCTTGTTTTTCTTAAATTGTTAATTTAAAATATTAGCGGACGATTTCAGCTCAACGGACCCCGCGCATTGTGTACATAGGACACCGTCAAAACTAGCCCTATATGTTTCAAGACCAGTTTTTGATGATTTTAGCTCCCTGCCTACTGGACTAGTAATAGATCATAAAAAACATAAAGGAAAATCAGGTAATATGGACCGATATTTTGTTTTTTAAGGGTTAGACAGTAACTTTATTACATTACTATTTTTTTTTTCATTTATGACTGAAACCTTGAAGTACTTGCAAAATTACCCCTAGAAAATGTAACTAATCTACTAAACAACATTTTTTGAAGAATGTCCGATTTTTTGGCAAGTAATATGAACCGTAAAAAGCAATTTTAACCTAGTCTTATACTTTTAATCAAAGAAAAATATAAAAACCCGTATATAAACCTGTTTTGACAAAAATAAAAGGGACTCCTAATTTTACGAGAACTAATGCGCTCTGTAAAAATATTAAATTCTCAGTTAAAGATTATTTCACAAACGTCACAAATGTTAGGTTGCTTCTTGCGTCCATTACAAACACATTATGCCTTTCTCTTCGCATATATATTGGGAAAACTTTCATAGGCACGCTAGATCAGAAGAATTAAGAGTTTCACCCTTAAAATCTTACTTAGTAATATCATCATTCGTAAAATGAATTATTCTGGTATTGATACCGAAAACACTTTAGATGTCTTCCAGAACCCCATTTTGTTCCCCACAACACCTTTAATAGCCTCAATCACATACATAATAATCCTACTTTTTTACGAACAGTTTCAGTAGGAAATTTATTTCTATCCATCATTTTGTGAAATTCGAAACAACGAAAAATTAATTTTAAATCATATCGAATAAAAGCAACAGTGAATGATTGAGGTCACCAGTGTGGGCCACCCACCTGGCCCGGTCTGAATTAATAGACGTCCATTTCAAGCGATATTAAACTAACCTCAAACGATACCATATTCATTCAACGGCAATGATGTAAAAATATTATGATAAACAATGTCTAGTATGCAATATTTACAGAAAATAGTAATTATGTAGTCGTAACAGTAATTCGTTAATTTACCAATTTAAGAACTTTTTTCAAGCTATCATAAACATGCATGTTAAAGAAACACCCTTAACATGCTGCTGCTGACCTAGTGTTCCATTCAGTTCTTTTGTACATATGTTCTATTTTAACTACCAATCAATAGATATCGATACATGCTGTAACCATTTTAGGGGTGGTCCATAATACAATACCAGTCCATATTACCTTCCTTTCCTCTAATAATAAAAAAATAAATCTTACTTACTTCCTGGAGTGGGTACTGGAACCTTCGGCGTAGAAACAAAAAACTGGACGTTTTGCACGAAACACCGAACTACTACACTTTTCTCGACGCGCGTTTCGCCAACCAAGTTGGCATCTTCAGGAGAAGATTAAAACTAAATTCTAGCCTACACATTTGCACTATTTATACCAAATTTATTGCCACGGTTCACTGAACCGTAACTGTCTTTGTTTGCTCTGATAAACAAAGACAGTTACGGTTCAAGATTAAAACTAAATTCTAGCCTACACATTTGCACTATTTATACCAAATTTATTGCCACGGTTCACTGAACCGTAACTGTCTTTGTTTGCTCTGATAAACAAAGACAGTTACGGTTCAGTGAACCGTGGCAATAAATTTGGTATAAATAGTGCAAATGTGTGGGCTAGAATTTAGTTTTAATCTTCTCCTGAAGATGCCAACTTGGTTGGCGAAACGCGCGTCGAGAAAAGTGTAGTAGTTCGGTGTTTCGTGGAAAACGTCCAGTTTTTTGTTACTTACATAATGAATACATAAATCTTGTATACTCCAATAAACAAATAATGGAGAGAAACATACAAAACTTTGTTTTTATACTTTATTTATGTATTCTTATACTTATAGACAGGGCGTTCCAAAAAGCAACGTCAAACCGAAAGGGGGTTACAGACCAGGTCCTGACCAAAAAAATGTAATAAAGGTGTCCTGGTTCATGTTAATGTTTCTTTTTTGTTATTTGAACTGAGTAGGTACACGCCGTTTAAATAAACGTACTACGTGGAATCTTAAACTGTCCTCAAAAGTTGGTGCATCTAATGCAGATTCCATAGTAGTATGAATTAAAAGTAGTATCTTTTAATAGTAAAATTATATATTGCCGTTTGCTACAAATTTGCAACAGTTATTCTACCGGGTCCTAGTATGAAATAACAATAAATGTATGTTACGTTTTTAACCAAGCAGGGCTACGACAATTGGCAGGAATTCGTATTAGTCTTGTAACTAGTAATATTCTTGAACTAATATGCTTTTTTTCTACTGTGAAACATGCATCACAAATCCTGTGAAGTTTTTCCTCCACAGCTTTTTTCACATGGTGTTACAACTTTTAACAGTTAAGGATAAACAGTGTGGTAGTGTTATATGTTATATTTATATAGGTATATAGTGTGGTACATTACTTGAATAGGTAATATTGACCATTTTGTATTTACTCTTGACACTGTCACCAACCATGGCCAATATTAAATATGTATGTATATTTATCAATGGATTTTTTAAAGCTTCGTCCTTAACATGTGTGAGGACACACAAGTTAACTGTGTGAGGACATTAAATATAAAAAAAATAACTATGTATTTCAGGTAAAAAAGTTTTGAATATTACTACCTATTTTTTACTATCAGCTGAGAAGGAGATTGGTACGCAAAAGAGATCAGGTATTGTACTCGCGCATATTAGAACGAGGTAGAACTTGAGGAACGATTATTATGACCCGACCGATCTCATTCCTTGGTCAGTAAGTTTCACTACCTACTCCTTTTGGGTTGCGCACGGTTGTATGTTTTGCCATACACAAAATTCAGATTTTGTTGTGTGACAAAGTTCGAACGGGTCAGAAAAATGTCACTTTACACACTTGTTGCATAAATGAGTAGTTTAGAAACGTGTTTTCCAAAGTTTTCGAAGTGATATACATGATACTTTACTCTTAAAGACACCTTCGCACTTATGATTTATGTTCAAATAGACTTTGGAGAACTTATTAGTAGTAAAGTTTATACATATGTATATTTCATCTAATGGAAAACATATGGTAGGTATTTGTATTGATAAAGTATCTATGTAAAATATTATAACATAAATACTCACTTAAGTTATAATTAAATTAGTTATGTGAATAGAAATTAGATATACTTTTACAATTAATGATAGCTAGCATACTAGTCCAAGAATTATAAGCAAAAATTCACTGCAACCTCAAAAAAAATCGTGTAGTCGTGAAATTTACAGATTTTGTTCAGAATTTTGTGCTCTTTTCAAAAATGTCGGTTCCAGAAAAATTCCATGGTAGGCTTTTTGTATAGTGCTGCCAAAACTCAAAATTTCGAAATTTTCAAAATTATATGACTTTACGCGCTATTTTCTAGTATGATGCAACAAATTGGATTAGTTTGAGTACAGAATAGTCTAAAATTAGTAACCAAATAATTTTGTATGAAAAATTGCAGTTCCGACTAGAACTGTCAACGTTATTTTTCATACTTACAACCATTTTTGTGCTGCCCGATCGTGTGCGTTTCAGCTGACTTTGATAGCTACTAGGCGTCATTGTTACACAAAAATAGAACGCTAAGGCTGAAAAAGAGGACTTTAAGCTAATACATATAGTGCTGTCAAAGAAAATTTGAATCCCTTGAACATAGAGCTGTAAAGACTTTCGTATTACTTTCATTACAAACGACCGCTTTCACGTGTTCCACGTGCTACTCTATGTATTTTATTCTATTTTTGCTTGGTTGAAGTTGATACCGTGATTGTAAGAAGAGCTCTTGACCTTGCCGAAGATGGACAAATTGTTGGTGTCGTGGCCACGGACACTGACATACTGGCATTGCTAGTGAATCTCTGTACAGTTACCTCCAATGTCATCATGATCCTACCTGGATTAAAATTCAAAGAAGACAGAGTTCATGACATTGCAAGTCTTCAGCGGGAGCTGGGTGACGCGAGAGGTCTTCTGCTTTTCGTCCATGCCATGTCGGGATGCGACATGACGTCTGCCTTCTTTGGGAAAGGAAAGCACACCACCCTCAACCTGATTCGTGGCAATAAGGAATGAGCGCAAAAAATGCAGGTATTCAACGAACCTGGGGCGTCGGTGCAAGATATTGCTGCGGCTGGAGAAGAGTTCATTTTATCTCTGTCCAATGGCCAGAAGAGCGCGTCGTTAGACGACTTTCGGGTACATCAGTACAAAAGAACTGTAGGAAAGCAAAAGCTTGATGACAATTTTGACTTTCGAACCCTATGCCCGACTAGCGCCGCTGCAGATTTTCACTCACGTCGCGTCTACTTACAGGTATGCACCTTGTTTATTTGTATTTATATTTAATTGTTTATCCGCATGTGAGTTTTCTTTTCCTCATTTTAAACTCATTAATCATACATTTCCTTCTTTTAAAAAAGGTTCACGATGGTGGGGGAATTCTTATCCACCTACTGAGTGGGGATGGAGATGTGAAGGGGACAGACTAGTCCCAGAGACATCTTCTCGTCCACCGGCTCCAGACCTTATTATGAAAATGGTTCGCTGCGGCTGTAAGAAGGGCTGTGAACGGGCGTGTGAGTGCCGCCGCTCTGGCCTTCCCTGTACCCAGATGTGTTCAACATGTGCAGGAGTAGATTGCAGTAATGTACGAAAGGAAATAGAGGTAGATGATCCAGATGACCCTGAAGACATGGAGTAGAATGAAATTTACTCATTAAATCCTTGTCATTAAGTACTTATTTAAAAATATTAAATGAATTAAGGAAAATCATTACTTTTATGGTACTTGTTCCTTTTGACAGTACTATACATTTTTTTAAATTACAAAATACCGAAAGGAACATGAAACAGTAAAAGTAGTCGTTTGTAATGAAAGAAATACGAAAATCTTTACAGCTCTATGTTCAAGGAATTCGAATTTTCTTTGACAGCACTATATTTATTAGCTTAAAGTCCTCTTTTTCAGCCATAACGTTCTATTTTTGTGTAACAATGACGCATAGTAGCTATCAAAGTCAGCAGAAATGCACACGATCGGGCAGCACAAAAAATGATTGTAAGTATGAAAAATAACGTTGACAGCTCTAATCGGAACTGCAATTTTTCATACAAAACTGTTTGGTTACTAATTTTAGACTAATATGTACTCAAACTAATACAATTTGTTGCATCATACTAAAAAATAGCGCGTAAAGTCATAAAATTTTGAAAATTTCGAAATTTTGAGTTTTGGCAGCACTATACAAAAAGCCTACCATGGGATTTTTCTGGAACTGACATTTTTGAAAAGAGCACAAAATTCTGAACAAAATCTGTAAATTTCACGACTACACGATTTTTTTTGAGATCAAAACCTAAAATTCTTACTATACTGTTTTTATAACGCGTATTTGGTTTTACGATGTACGGTAATAGATAATCCAGTGATTAGTAAATAATCCTGTGATTTTAAAGTTGCAGCATCTGCACCTAAAATCAGCAAACAGGTGCGGCGTTTAAATTACTCTATATTACGAGTTCATCATTTCTGAATGAACGAAATAGTGTTATATATTTAGACTTAACTTATTTTACAACCGACGGGTGTTTTGCATAATGAAAGCGATATCAAGAGTGAGTTGAAAGTTACAACAGCGACTGTAGATCACAGAATCACGGATCCGCCGCTCAAATAATGACCTCAGTTTAACCGTTAACCTAGAATACGAATTAGCTGCACATAGGTATATAAATTAAAAGATGTCTGAAACCATTTAGTTCATCGCTGCAGTTTATTATCGATGTTAGTCGTTATCAATGTTTATTTTGACCTTTCAGCTATGCTTTGAACGAACGAAACATATTATAGGTGGTTGTACATACAGGGTGTTCCCAGATTGAGTTACATATAGGTGAAGTGGACAAAAAATTTAATTTTTCGACAAAAAGTAATTCTCCATAAAAAAGATTTGCTTGTCTTGAAACGTCCAGAAAGTTTGTTGTTTGTTCAATTTCACATACAGGGTGTTCAAAAAATAACAAAAAGTAAATAATAAAGAGTAAAGTACCTTAAATATTAACGCTATGTAAAAAGGTTATTAAGAAAAATTGTTTGCAATTAAATTTAATACTCAAATATGGCCTATTTACGTTTTAAAACATTCTTAAAATAAACACATTAAAAAACACCATAAAAAAATCCAATAAATTATTTTAACACGAAAAATAACAAAAAATAAAAAAAAAAACTAAAATAATAAAAAAAAAAAAACAAAAATTTAACAAAAAAAACCTACTAGTCAATATTAAGTATTTTGAAGAGATTCCGCAATTTTTATCATTGTTATACGTTTGAAGTATAGCCATTTTCCTTTAAAAAAATTATGTTTACTAAAGGCGCAGACATTAATCAGAAATCATAAACCCCAAAAAAATATTATTTAAACTTTTATTTTGAAGAAACAGCACGTCCAGATAATCATTTAGGTCAATCAACACTAAAAAACATCCTGAATTGTTTTTTTAACAACTCAAATCGGTAAAAAAAGGTATATCATGAGTAACAAAAAATTAAATAATAATGAAGAGTAAAGTACCTTAAATATTAACGCTATGTTAAAAAGTTATTAAGAAAAATTGTTTACTCTATACTTAACTGTTTTAATACTCAAATATCAAAGCATGGCCTACTAGTCAATATTAAGTATTTTGAAGAGATTCCGCAATTTTTATCATTGTTATACGTTTGAAGTATAGCCATTTTCCACTAAAAAATGTATGTTTACTAAAGGCGCAGACATAATCAGAATTCATAAACCCCAAAAATATTATTTAAACTTTTATTTTGAAGAAACAGCACGTCCAGATAATCATTTAGTCAATCAACGCTAAAAAAATCCTGAATTGTTTTTTTAACAACTCAAATCGGTAAAAAAAAGGTATATCATTAGTAACAAAAATTAAATAATAATGAAGAGTAAAGTACCTTAAATATTAACGCTATGTAAAAAAAGTTAGTAAGAAAAATTGTTTGCAATTAAATTTAATACTCAAATATCAAAGCATGGCCTACTAGTCAATATTAAGTATTTTGAAGATTCCGCAATTTTTATCATTGTTATACGTTGAAGTATAGCCATTTTCCTTTAAAAAAATTATGTGTACTAAAGGCGCAGACATTAACAGAAATCATAAACCCCAAAAATATTATTTAAACTTTTATTTTGAAGAAACAGCACGTCCAGATAATCATTTAGTCAATCAACACTAAAAACATCCTGAATTGTTTTTTTTTAACAACTCAAATCGGTAAAAAAAGGTATATCGTGAGTATCAGTTTTATGTAAATTATCCTGCAAAATATATATAATGACGTAAAATGTGTGTCATCAATATCCAATTAGCAGAACTATGCATGTAAAAAAAGTAATATAAAATAATTTTAAATCAAGGACGTTAAATGCATTCTGTCACTTTACAAGCTTTATAAATGTGAAAATACATCATTTTAGAATTTTTTAACTGTTGGTTATTTAAATGTGTTTATATTTTTTTATCAATGCAAAAACATATAGTATGCCAATACAAATATACAAACGGAAAATTAATTTTGATGTTAATTAGTTGAAATAATTGTAAAGATGTTCTTTCTTACCTTCACCTATTCACTCACATACTTAACTAATGTGAAATAATTTGAAACAATATATAATAAGAGGATATTACCACAAGAATTTGTCATTTTCGAAATGCTGCTTAGGCTTAAAAATATTTTTAATCAATATAGCGATGAGCCTTCTTTCAGTGTAGTTTTAATGTAATTTTTAATTATTTTTATTTTATGTTTTTACGTTCCACGCCAAAACCCTTCCTTAAATTAAAAAATAAGTATGTCAGAAATTGTAAACTAGGAGCATACAAGTTGATTTGTGGTTCCTGATCTGAAATATGTATTGATGTGATGGGAAAAACTTTCAAGAAACGCCTATCCTACAGTATATGTCAACAAATTTTGATAACTGATATGTTTCCTCCATATATATGTAACTCATACATGAAATTCTTAAACGAATATAATATGTACATCCATATAAGACTAGGTTTCTGTTAATAGTTTGGGAAGCTATATTTTGGGTTACGGGTCAGTATATGAAACTTATGTGGAATTACCGCTTTTATAATAATAATAATAAATTCTTTATTTGCCTAACAAGTACAACTCATTTACAGAGTAATAATACACAACATATACATTACAGAAAAAAATGCTACAAACAAGTAAATCAAAATGATTATAAACTAAATTATGCAAATTATCGTAGATACAAATAAGTATGCATTTATGCTCCAAAACTATCACTAATTGTATTTGTGTAATTTGATATGTTTATAATTTATACACATTGTATAAACAGGTGACTTCAGTAAACTGATGGACAATACGATGGGATATATTTTCACTGTCAATGCAACTTGACAAAAATTGTCAAAGTTGCACTGTCAATGCAACTTTGACAATTTTTGTTGTATAAACATTTTTAATAATCAATTATGATTTTTATGAAAAATGTAATAATCCCACGCATGACCTTTTTTCGAAGTTTTTCAAGAACCTCTGTGTAAAAGTGTTGATTTACTGTTTGGCCTAGAGGCACAACCTCTTTGTGGACAATTCCTTGGCTATCAAAAAAGTAAATCAGCATGCATTTGATCTTCGACTTGCTCATTCTTGCTTTTTTTGTCTTAGAGATCTTGAAGTGTGCATTCCATGCTTTGGCGCTTGGTTTCCGGGTCGTACTCAAACACCCAAATCTCATCACCAGTAATGACACGTTCCATAAAATGAGGATCATTTTCAATCGATTCTAAAAAGTCAAGACACCTTTCTCTCCTGATGTCCTTTTGTTCCTGCGAAAAGTGTTTTGGAACCATTTTTGCACAAATATTTCTCATCCCCAATTCGTTAGTCAAAATCTAATAAATGGTGGGTGTTATTCAAATTTAACCGGTTTACGAAAACAGACACAAAAACAAACAAATTACTCTAACAAGTTCAAACTTGTATTGAAGGTGCATTACATATTAACCTACCGCCTTTCCAAGTCCCGTCTCCGCAGTGTTGCTAGATCGGGCACTACGCTGCCATTCTCATTACTTAATTTCCACACCTCATAAGTAAAAAACGGCTGTTACATGGCATTACTGACACCAGGTATATTATGAATGAAATGTTACACAAAATTTACACAATACACTTTTTTATATTCGCACACAGAAGTTTGAAACGAATTAATGTTACAAATGCACTAATCTAAGTATTAGTGGAACAAATCGAATGATTTCACTATATGAGACGACGATGATATGATTTTATTATATTTAAACGAGCTAAACACATTTAGAACGAAGCAAGTCCATAAACTCTCTAAAACTAAAAAAGAAAATTGGAAAATTACCTGACATTTAGGTTTCAAAATTACTCACACTTGATTTGCGTCAGTTGCTTGTTAGTATGTGGCCCATCTTCGGGAAAAGTTCATTCATATTCTGAAATCTTAATCAGCATTTCTGAAAGTACCATAACTTCGTTGATTTCGACAGTACTGCCTAATTTACGACCATGCCAGCTATGATTTATTTCTGGTCCTATACAGATTTTAAGTTGCTTAACGAATTATCGTAGTATTTTTATTTTAAAATGGAAACTAAATGAAGGATACATTGAGAGTACAATTACTGTTAATATTTGTTTTAAATGAAATACTTGAAGGGGTTAGTCGATTAAAATTATAATGCATACATCGAAAACAATTTCTATTTATTTTACATCGAAATTTTGACGACATCGAAGGCCCATAGAATAAAATACGAGGTGTGTAAATTAAGTAATGAGGCTGGTTTTTTGTTTTTTTTTTTTCGAATTTGTTCTAATAGAATTACAGTTCAGTATCGTCTCCTTCAAAAGGAGTTGTACTTGTTAGGCAAATAAAGAATTTATTATTATTATTATAAAAGCGGTAATCCACATAAGTTTCAAACTGACCTGTACCCAAAATATAGCTTCCAAATTAAGAAACGTAGTCTCCTTCCTTAGGAAGCCACACAGCGCTGGAGATGGTCCTTCCATTCCGCATAGCAGTGCTGGAACTCATACACTGGATAGACTTCAGCTGGTCGGTTACAGCCGTTTGCATGTTTTGGTGGAGGTGGTTTTTCAATCTCGGGAAGAAAAAAACAATCACAAGAACTCAATCAGGCGAATAAGGAGGCTGAGGAGCCACAGGAATGTTTTTACTGCCTAAAAACTCGTTTACTGAAATAGTGTGTGACAAAGCTCATTGTCGTGATGCAACATCCAGTTATTCTTGATGTTTGGTCTCACATGCATGACACTTTTTCGAAGTTTTTCAAGAATATCTCTGTAAAAGTGTTGATTTACTGTTTGGCCTCGAGACACAAACTCTTTGTGGACAATTCCTTGGCTATCAAAAAAGCAAATCAACATGCATTTCATCTTCGACTTGCTCATTCTTGCTTTTTTGAGTCTTGGAGAGCTTGAAGTGTGCCACTCCATGATTTAGTGCTTGGTTTCCGTGTCGTATTCAAACACCCAAGGCTCATCACCAATAATGACACGTTCCATAAAACGGGGATAATTTTCAATCGATTCTAAAAAGTCAAGACACCTTTTTTTAGAACCGTTTTTGCGCAGATATGTATTTCTCAACCCCAATTCGTTAGTTAAAATCTAATAAACGGTGGCGCGATTCAAATAACTCTTCCCCGATCATTCTTGTTGTCATCCGAAGATCAATGAAATCCCGTATTCTATCGAATACATGGAATGAAATAAAGTTCCAATTACCATAACTCCTTTACAGATCCTCGAAAATTCAGACAATCGCAAATATAAAGGACTTTATATTTACTCAGTGATTATGGAAAAAATTAATTCAGATATATTTTGCAAGCCGTTTCCAGGATCTTCTGACGAGGACAGCCATTTGTAAAAAAATCTCAAGTTTCATTTGAAGATTTTTTGCTATTATAATCTTCATACCTGGAATTTGGGGAAATACGGTGTAGCTAAAAACTGGGATAAGAGCCTCACTATGCTTTATCTTATAATGAATAACTATGGGTATTGTTCAGGGTTGTGGATATAAAAACAATGCAGGTGTAAAAATACGAATGTATGACGGATCTTTGTTTACTATCAGAAGGCTTTTCATAGTGGTTTGTTTGTTATGAAATAGTGGTTATCAAAATGCCAAAAGTGACATGCATATTAACAGAAGTAGAACGAGGCCAAATTATGATTCTTAATTCAGAGGGGCGGTATTGCTAGCTGCTATTGTCAAACGCTTGAAATGTTCACGATGTGCTGTGAGAACTACAATTAAGCGTTTCATACATTGGTTCTTATGCGAATAGGCCAAAAATTTGGCGGTAAAAAATTATAACTGCGAGGGAAGATCGTATTTTAACAAGAAAAACTCTACAGGAACAGACAAAAAGTGCACCAAATATTGCCTACAGGATTAAGGGAAAAGCAATGTAGGCTGTATCTGCACAAACAGTAAGGAGACGTATTACAGGAATATTGCTTGCATGCCCGTCAGGACCCCTTCGGCAAGGACCACTGTTAACAGTAAGTCCAAGCAGGAACGATTAAACATTGGGCCAAAAAACCCAACCATGAAAAGTGGGCAGTCGAATAACGGACTAAAAGTGATATGGTCCTATAACTAGGGGTAGACTCAAAAATCATCACTAATTTATGTAGATACAAACAGAATATCATATTATATGTAACAGTTTTTATAAACCTGGAGTAAATTGTAAATCCAGTAAAATCAATGTTTTTTTTAGCCCGTTGAACACCAGGAAGTGCAATTGTTTTCTTCACACAGTTTTAATGAGCATCTTTTCTTGAGAATAAGAACTTTAGAAAATGTATGGTGTCTAATACATTTGAGCATGACTGTATACACGGTGGAGACTTAACTGGAATATATTCGCTAGCGGGGGTGTGGTGGAAAGATTTTTCAAAAAATTCCCGAGACACGTCAACTTTTAAATGTATTTACCTACATTTTGCAAGTAATGTGAAAAATATGGGCCCTTCAGGGGTGGCTGAAACCACCCTCGACAATGTATTTCAAATGCAACCCTATGGCTTGTGACCCCTCATTGTAATGCTGGTGGAAAAGGAATCCAACGCACTGAACAAATTTTAATTTTTAGTATGTTTGTAGGGTTGCATACAATTAAAACGTAATTTTATAGTTTAATTTATTTTTAACGCAACAATTTCGTACTCAAAATGTGTGTTGTTTAGTTTTGGAATGTAAACCTTACTTTTTATATGTCCCCACAAAAAATGCCAAGCAATTTTTTGCCACAACTGTATTTGTTATTTTTTGCTAATAGTGTTTTTACACGGCCCACAGAGTAATTTAGTTTGTATGCTGTATTCAGAGTTTGAAACGAAGTGTTATTTCAAATTGGTGAAAATGTCTTATTTAACTGAATCACTAAAAATCGAAATTTTGATGATGATTGGATATGGTGATAGGGCGCGAACTCAATGCGAAGTTGTTCGCTTGTTTCGAGAAACCCATCCTGGACTTGCCACCACTAAATCAAGGTACCATTAGTAAAATTGAGGCACAATATCGAAAGATGGGTCATGTCAGGAAAGTACCGAGTAAGGGCAACAGGCTGTTGTTGATGACACGAAGTTGAATTTGTTGCTCTGCTCTAGAAGAAAATCCAATCACTCCAGCCCGTCAACTGGCCCGTGATAGTAATCTTAATCACAAAAACAGTTTTAAAAATACTTAAATATGAGAAAAAACGCCCATATAAAATGCAAGCTGTTCGAGAGCTACTTGAAGATGATCCAGATCGACGAGTGGAATTTTGCGATTTATTGATGACTTTTATTGATCAAAAACAGTTATCTTTAGAGTGGATAGTTTTTCTCTGACGAGGCTACTTTTACATTAAATTGGCACGTAATCGCCAAAATTGTCGTTACTGGGCTGAAGAGAACCCCCTATTGGATGAGGGAACTTTCATACTCAGCGCACACAGAAAACTAATGTGTGGGCCGGAATAATACAAGAATTGTAGGACCATTTTTCTTTGATGACACTCTTAATGGAGCAAGATACTTGTGTTTACTCCAGCACGAACTAATGCCAGTGCTATGTCATTTATTTCCAAACCCTCTTAAACCCTAACTTGACCGACGAGAGGTTATAGTTTCAGCAAGATGGGGCCTCACCACACTATGCTGCCATTGTTCGTCAGTATCTGGACAGAATTTTTCCCGGTAGGTGGATTGGGAGGCGAGGTAATATTGAGTGGCCAGCAAGATCTCCAGATCTTACACCACTGGATTTCTTTTTGTGGGGACATCTTAAAAGTAGGGTTTACATTCAGAAACCCAACAACATAGCAGATCTGCAGGAAAGGATAAGAGAGGAAATCGGAAAAATAACACCGCAAATGTTGCATAATGTAAGGGACGAAACCTACCACAGACTGGGATGCTGCCAACAAGTGAATGGTGCACATTTTGAACAATTGTTACGTTGAAAATAAATTTAATTTTTAAATTGTTTTAATTGTATGCAACCCTACAAACATACTAAAAATTAAAATTTGATCAGTGCGTTGGATTCCTCTTTCCACCAGCTTTACAATGAGGGGTCACAAGCCATAGGGTTGCATTTGAAAAAATCATGTCGAGGGTGGTTTCAGCCACCCCTGAAGTGCTATATTTTTCATATTACTTGCAAAATGTAGGTAAATACATTTAAAAGTTGACGTGTCTCGGGAATTTTTTGAAAAATCATTCACCACCCCGCTAGAGAATATATTCCAGTTAAAGTCTCCACCGTGTATATCCTATAAGTTAGGTCTCGTAACCACCCCCTAAAATATGGTATGGGTCCAATAAGAAGCATTGGACCCATACCATATTTTACGCAAATACGAGCATGTCAAATTCCACCGGCCGTCACTGTTCAATAGTATGATAATAGTAACATTTTAATTGTAAATAACACGAAATTGATTGAATGAATGATAAATAATATAGCAAATACTCTGAATAGAAATTAAAATTCAAAACTTTCCATTCTTCCCTGCTGGCCGCAGAAAATAGGCCGGCAGGCATGCGAACGATAGACCGCGGATTTCCGACCTCTACTCGATTCTCTATAAGATTGATGATAGCATGACAAGTGATATTTAATCCATAAAAACTTTATAAAAACCAAACGACTTGAGACGATTAACAAATATATGTCTCACTGCAATAGAAATGTTTTTATAGGTCATCGAGAAAATAAAAAAGTATCCGCCCCTCGATCACATGAGTGGGCAGCCTGCGTAAGATCATCGAGTTTGTATATAAATATCAGAGAGGCTTCTAGACGTGCATCATTGTATGTCTGTCACTAACAAATGCAATATGATTAAATTGGTAAGTCAGGTGAATTCATTTGAATAATATCCCACTAAAAAATGCAGTGTAAACATTGTGTCACCAGTAGATAACGAAAGATATTGCGCTTATACCGACAATCCTTAAAAATCTACGTTTTCGTACAACTTAGCGTGTATAAATATAAGTTATTTAAGAATCGGTTTATGAAAACCAGTTAACGTATTTTTTATTTAAATAAAATACTTGCTATATTAACATGACACAAATTGATTCTAACTTTGACCATATTTTCTTTCAGCTTCGATTCTAAAAGAAATTTAAATCACTTTTTCGATACATTTTTAACAGTTAACTGGTAAAATAAAAAACATATTTACATGCTCGAAATGTTTAGGTAACTTTCGTCTGCCTTTTCGCTGTCTGCTTTGCTGCAGTACATAAAAGACAAGCGCAGTATTACAAGCAGCCCACCACTTACCAAGATTCTGCACATAGCGCCATTCTTCGTTTGGAAAATGAAAACTACCCTGACGGAAGCTACCACTACGCGTAAGTAATTTTAAGTCATTCGCATTCGTCGACATTCGATCGGATTCCCTGGACATTTTACTAAAGAAACGATACTCTTCATCAATGTCGACAACAAAAACAAGCTGAGGATGATAAAGTGATGAACTGTGTATCGTCGAGACAAATACATCGTGATAATGATGACTAATTTAATTATTTATTGGTTGAACTGAAGTTCATCTCAATCCTTGCGCGCTGTTACAGATACGACACCGAAAATGGAATTTCAGCCCAGGAATCTGGCCAACTGAGGGGGTCTGGAGAGAATGTAGCCGTCGCCGCCGAGGGTTCCTTCCAGTACACTTCCCCTGAAGGTGTTCCGGTTGGAGTCCAGTACACTGCCGACGAGAACGGCTTCCATCCCGTCGGTGCCCTGTTGCCCACTCCACCACCAATCCCTCCTGCGATCGCCAGATCCCTGGAGTACATCGCTGCCCATCCCGAGCCACAGCAACAGATCTACAACACCGTGCAACCCCAATATTACACCACCCCAGGCCGTACAGAAGGTTTTAATTAAGGACTGTCTAAAATATTCAGAGCTGTGTAAATAAAATATTGTTTAATGTGTTACTTTACGAGTTTAATTTTTGTAGAGCAGGGTGAGATGAAAGTTGGTGGTACCTATTAGGTATTGCCCTCTGGTATGAGTAAATGGAACTAAACGTGTTCGGATGTGTCCAATAAAGTTGGTTCGTTCAACCACTGTAGTCTTTCCGGGAGCACATACTAACAGTGAATTCGTTAAAAGCTCATGAAGTGAGAATGGTTCCTCGTTCATTGTCAACTATGGTAAAAGCGATACTGCATAATTTCATAGTCAATATGAAATAATTAATAAGAATAATTTCATAGTCAACTATGAAATTTGAACTCAAAATGTAATAAAATAAGTAATAGAAATAAATAAGAAGGTATAAAAATAATTAGTTCCTATTGGATATTTTCCTCAAAATTTCAGTTTTAATTTTTAAATCTAGAGTGCTGTGGATAAAGTAAAAAAACATCAAAGCATTCTAATCTCAATAGAAAAAGTGTTAAAAACAATGTTTTATTAAAAACTATAAATTTAGGAGATTGAAGTGGAAATACTTCCAATACATAATGTTTTTATAAATTTTGACAATTCCGCTTTTCAATGTTACCAAATTTATTAGGGCATTAATCTTAAAAAATGTTTTTTCAGCTTTTAAAATTAGAATACTTCATGTTTTACTCGATTCATAGGACAGAATTTAGAAGCATAATTTTAGAGACCATTTTCTAATAAATATCAACTGTTTTTATTCCTTCTTACACCAAATGATCTTTAAATTAAAATTATAGAAAATGTACACGGTGTCCCATTTAAGAATGCAAAGTTCCTATTTATATACTGGAACATTTTTCTGCCTTTTCGCTGACCGCTTTGCTGCTTTGAGACAAGTTCAGTATTACAAGCAGCCGAGATACCACGATCCTCATGAAAAAACGTGAAAAAAGCTAAACGACATCTTTCAAGATATTGGGGATGTAAAGGGCTTAGTCATCACTGAACATGCATATACCGGATAATATTTAATAATTCCATAGCTGGAGTAATGAAACTTTAGAATTGGATATAAAAAATACGAGGTGTGTAAATTAAGTAATGAGACTGGCAACGTAGCGCCCGATCTAGCAACGCTGCAGAGGCGAGGACTCGGAATGGCGGTAGGTTAACATGTAATGCACCTTCAATACAAGTTTGAACTTGTTAGAGGTATTTGTTTGTTCTTTGTGACCGTTTTTTTTTCTAGTGCGTTTTAAAAATGAGTGACATTAAGTTTGAACAACGGTGTACTATCAGGTTTTGCTTCAGACTTGGACACAACGCAACGGATACCTTTGCAAAACTTCAACACGCCTACGGAGACAGTGTTTTTTCAAGAGCCCAGGGTTTTCGGTGGTTTAAGGCCTTCTCAGACGGAAGAGAGTCTGTTGAAGATGAACCACGCAGCGGAAGGCCTTCATCCTCAAGAACCGATAAAAATGTCGATATAATACGGGCTCTTGTGCGTTAAGATCGGCGATTGACGACAAGAGTGATCGGGAAAGAGTTATGTTTGAATCACACCACTGTTCATCAGATTTTAACTAACGGTTTGGGGATCAGAAAAATCTGCGCAAAAATGGTTAGCCAGGAGAAATTGGGTGGTAGCCAGGGAATTGTCCATAATGAGTTTGTTCCTCCAGACCAAACAGTAAATCAATACTTTTTGAGAGAAGTTCTTGAAAAACTGCGAAAAGGGTCACGTGTGTGAGACCAAACATCAAGAATAACTGGATATAGCATCACGACAATGCACCTTATCACACAGCCATTTCAGTAAACGAGTTTTTAGCCAGTAAAAACATTTCTGTGGCCCCTCAGCCTCCTTATTCGCCTTACTTGAGTCCTTGTGACTTTTTTGACTTGACAAATGGCTGTAACCGACCGGCTGAGGGCTATTCCAGTATATAAGTTCCAGCACTGCTATGGGGAATGGAAGAATCGTATCCAGCTCTGTGTGGCTTCCCAAGGAAGTTATTTTGAAGGAGACAATACGGAATTGTAATTCTATTGGCGATAAAAAATTTTAAAATATCAGTCTCATTACTTAATTTACACACTTCGTAAATCTGTATTTATTTCATTTTTATTTATACATTATCATATTTCATTCACTTCCAGTTTAACCTGAGATGGTCCTGACTTCCGAATCCTATCATGTTTCTTTTCACTTGTTATCATTTAAAATGTCATTCTGAACACAATGATATCCTATTTGTTATTTTTTGACACATCATCTCATTTATTTTTCTAATTACATCTTCATCTAGACTGCTTAGAGTTCATAAAAACTTTTCGATTTAAGTCAAGTTGACACAGTAAAATTAGTTTTTCTTAATTTTGTTGAAGATTTCATTTGTAAAGCGTTACAGTGTCAGTTTCCCTTATTAATTTTTTAATTCCACCCCCCGTATCATCTCAATTCTTTGTAGAATAAAACTTCAAATTAAATAGGACACAAACTATATTTTCATTTATCTACAAGTCTTGGTCAAGTGTTTTTGGCCGGATTAGAAATTCCTAAAGGGTTGTGGGTTGGCAGCGTTGTAGCGGAGCGACCTGGCAATGGCTTCCGGTATTGGCGGGGGAGTTGGCAGCACGTTTCCGACGGGCTGGAAACCATTTTCGTCGGCGATGTACTGTATCTGCACGGGGACCCCTTCGGGGGAAGTGTACTGGAAGGATCCCTGGGCCACCGTTCCTGCCGATTCGCCTACACCCCTCTGTTGACCGGATTCCTGGGCGGAAATGCCGTTTTCTGTATCGTAGCTGAAAGGCGGATTTTGTATTTTATCATCTTAAAACATGCTTTTGAAAAATAGTATACATTATAGACTTTCTGAATAGCATTTCTGAATTCGTCTACATCAAAAGTTTTGCAAGGTTCAAATCTAGGACCGTTTCAATTCATACTGTTTGTGAATGACCTTGGAGATTATTTGACGTGTAGTAAGCTTTTTTCGTGCTGATGATTTTAAGCTTTTTTTTGCATCTATTGAGGCAACCAATGACAGTTTTTCTTAACAATTTAACACAAAATTAGCTACTTTCTCAAAGCACATTAACAAATTGGCTTCTGAAAGTATAAAAATGTATCTGAAAAAAACATTTTATGTCAATCACTATTTTTTTGACAAAATAAAATAATATTGGTGTTGATTGGTCTTAAATTTCTACTTAAAAGTAAAGAGCAATAGTTATCATTTAATTGCTATAATTCTGGTTTCTTTACATCAACATCAGGGGGTCCCCGAGGTGCAAATCTAGGACCGCTTCAATTCTTATTCACTATTTGTGACGTTGGAGAAAGGTAATCTAACATGTAGTAAGCTTTATCATGCCGATGATTTTAATTTTTTTTACGTCTTTTGGGTCAGCCGATGATAGTCTTTCTTAGCAACATGACATGACATTCGGAAATTTTATTTATTCAAAATTTTATAATCGGTCTTTGTGCAATAATTTGCCTGTTAACTTTAATAGATACAACGTCATTACGGTTATTATCAAAACATGAATGTAATTTCGTGATAAATGGAAGTACTCTACCACGCATATTTACCAAAGATAATATTCTTAGTTTCTCAGATCATATTAATAAAGTGGCTTTAGAAAGTATTAAAAATTAGGTTTCTGAAAAGAAGATTTATTTCAGTCACTATTTTGCTGAGAAAATTAAATAAGCTTAGTGTTAATATAATATCTACCAGGCTTGGCCTTCTGAATTTCAACTTAATTATTGACAATAGAATGTATCATAAAATGGCTGCATTTCTAATTTCTTACATCAAGATCAGGAGTTCCCTAAGGTTCAAGTCTAGGAGATATTTTATTCATAGTCTTCGTGAATGTTCTCCGAGATCATCTAACACATTTCTTATGCCGATGATTTAAAAAAACTGACGAGTAATTGAAAACGATTGACAAACGACTAGTTGAAAAACAAAGAACTTCCAAATTAACCTAAAAAAAACTCTCATGTAGTTTTAATGGCAGAAAAAAATGTTTTAATGGACGTTTATAAGTCAAAAACTATAAACTTTTTGCCTGGCTTGTTTGTGTATGTATTGTTAATCCTTAACCTGTAGTTGAATGTTGCCATTACAATTCTCAAACACCTTATGTAAACTTCTTGACAAGATAAACAAGGTAATCGAGAGCCAGTCTGTGACCCACAATGACTCATACCCACACAAAACCTACAAACTAATATAGAACATCCTTACTTTCGAATATTTTACCTATACCAAGTATCTATTCAGTGAAATGAATTTATGAACTTATTAGAAAGAAAATTTAACGGCAATAGAGAGCAGTATAATTAATAAAAAAAGGAAAAAAACTTCTTCTATTATTAAAATCGTAAAATAAAAGAATTATTAATTAACTTCTTGCTTGCTTGCTATAACTTATTTTACCAAAATATTTTCGCAAATCAAAACTAACTGAAGTGAAAATGTTATAATTCACATTAGTCCTACAAAGCAATTGATTATGTATTAAAATTGACATACACATAGTATTTACACTTTTTGAGAGTCATAAATGTTTTGTGTCAAAACCAACTAATCTCGGTGCAAAAAAGTCAAACCTTCTTTTGTGTTAATATTTCCAAATAGTTGATGTTTGATTACGTTTTTTCTTGAGAACGATTAAGTACCTACATATAAGAATGTAAGATATGAAAGTGTTGGTAACAAAAAAGTATTTTTTGCGAAAGTTATATGAACGATAGTGTTCCCATTTGAGAAAATTGTAAAAACCTGAAAAAATGATCTTCGCCTTATTTAACCGTTAGAAAATTAAAATTGTCAACAAAAACAAGATTACTTGCTTTTTGTGTCAACTTGACTCAG
Source organism: Aromia moschata (assembly GCA_029963805.1). NCBI lineage: Eukaryota > Metazoa > Arthropoda > Insecta > Coleoptera > Cerambycidae > Aromia > Aromia moschata. Next base: position 1,496,946 of record JAPWTK010000048.1, on the reverse strand, counting down.
ACTGAAATTTTACATTAAAAATATTCTATATCGGGAGTGAGGGGTGGCAAGGTAAAAGGTTTTAGAACCGCTGGCATGGGAAAAAAAGATATGAATTGAGCGTAGGAAGCCACCAGCGGGGAAAATATGCCCGCATATAATTTGAAGCCCACAACTAGTACAGAAGGCTTATTGTACAGAGTGTCTGGGAAATAAATGTAGAATGTAATACCAAAGATTTCTTGACCTCAAAACGATTTCATCCAACGTAGGCTTAGTGCTTCGTTTGGTGTCAAAGACTAAATAATTTAAAGTATTAAATAACCATTTTTTAATTCAAATAGTCTCAATCCGAGCTACAGTGGTCACCGCGAAATATACTTGTATTTTTCTGCATCCTTCAAAAATTAACATTTTTCTGACAAATTTTGACGCCACAAAATGCCAGTGTCCAGTATGTTTTGCCATTATTAAGGAACCGGTTGCGGTTGATTAGTCAGTATAAGAATTTTTTTTTTTTGGCCTAAAAAAAGATATTTCATAGTCTAATTTTCTACTTTTATTTTTTATGTCCTATTGTTATTAATTTTTGACAATAGAAAAAATAATATTTATAGGAAATAGGAAAATAAGAATTTACATGGTCGCGTCGGCCGAGAATATTTTTCCTACCAAATACATAATATATATATATATAGGTACCTAACATATTTACTGAACGTTTTTCTTTTGAAATTATGTTAAAATATGTTCGTATTTGAAGAATACCTTAAAGTTAAAAAAAATACTCTTTTTTTCGACCAACTAAACAAAACTTTTTCTTTAAAAAAAAATGAAAAGTAGGTAATTTATTAAATATGTTGAAATATAAATGATTAATATCTTACGAAAGAATTTAAAACGAGGTACTTAATCTAAAAGTGAATTAATAAAATATTCTATAAAGTAAAAATTAAGAAAGTACAATTATTCAACACCTAATGGAAATCATGTACCCACGTTGGATATTACACAATTTTCGAAGTGTCATGTTTCCATTTTGTAGTAGTTTATTCAACCACACCTCAGATATCTCTTGAAATATCAGTTGAAACCAAAAATTTCATAACACGGTTGTGACGAATTTGATCATTTTCGAAGAAACCACATGAATTTACATTTTTCTCCAGGATTCAGATGTTGCTTAAATTATAAGACAATAACAAAACTACAGTATTACGTATTATTTAAGCAGTATTGGGCAAAACAGCTTCACAAACAATGAAACGTCAATAAACTGCATATTATTTAATGCATTCGATTTCAGAAACTTAAAGTAGTTATTAGTCGTCGTTAGGTACGTACATTAAAAAAATCAAATCCTGCTAAAAACTCTACACTAGTATTAAGTTCATGATAATACTAAATTTACACTGTTTATTTTGCTTTTAGGTTTTGAAATTTGTTGTCTTTATCGAAAGAATTTGAGTATACAAAAAAATCCACTACTATCCTACACATTTTGCCCAATTCTCTTGCTCTTGCTCCTAATTTCGAAAATACCCAAAAAGAAATTTACAATGATCCACGAAATTTCAATATAATATTGAGACTTCAATGGTGGAGTAAGACAGGAACCTTTTGTTGTAAAAACGGAAACTTCCGCTGTCTGAAAAACGAGTCTTTCTGTACACTACATTGTAGTCGAAGCACGAATTTCACCAATCACGTAAGCGTCATCAAGAGATGCCAATAATACTACTCTGCAAAGTTTCGACTTGTGAATATGTGACGTCCATTCAAGAATATTGAATAGGTATTATAGAAACATATATCTCCAGATACTATGTAATATTAATAATTCCGGACAATTTTCAGTGATAAACGACACCTACCTACTGGAAACAGATTATAAATTTAAGCCACTCTTACACACACAAAAAAATATTTTCTTTCAATCTAATGGATATTTACATATATCTGAAATGGACATTTCATTATTTCTTTAAAATAAAGGAAAAGTTTTTTGACACAATTATTAATTAGTCTATTAAAATCAGAAATCAGAGAACTATTTTCTTCTTCTATGAGACATAGAAATCTTCTATTATAAAGTGATTTGTTTTTATTATTTGGACTCTAATGATAGTAGGAGTATTGCTTAGGTTTAGATTGCTTAAGTCTCAAGATGTAGTCCAATGCATTATTATTTCTGTAGATTTGTTATATACTGTTGATTTGTCAACGTTACTCACGCATAACGGTAGCTTCCATCAGGCGAGATATCATTGTCGAAACGAAGAATTCGCCATTGTGGTCCCGACCTGAACCCTGGCTGAACTGTTGGCAATGGTGCAGCTGGCCTGAAGTATGGTTGAGGTCTAAATAGGTGACTAACATCGCCAACTGTTGCAGTCACAAGACCAGCAATAAGTACCTGAAAAATAAAAAATAAACAGTTTAACAGATTTCGTTATTTCAGTCCAAATTGATAATTTCATTTTCCATTTGTCGTTGAAATTTTTTATTATCGGATCTATCAATGTTTGTCAAATTTTTAAAATTTTTCAGGAAGAAGCAATAACTGATTTCTCATTTTTCAAGTGACTTGACGCTCTGAATTTTTTTTTGGTATTTGTATTAGAACATTACATTTGCTTCTCAATTGGTGAAATGACAGTACAACAATATTTGACTCCAAGAAAGTGAATTAAAATTTGGATAATGTGAGTTTTGATACAACTTTTTGGATAATGGTCGTTTTGCTCCAAATTATTCTACATGATATTATTTATTACACTAAAATTCATGAAGTTAAGCTAAGAAAAGCAACTTGGAAACTAACTCAATGGTATATCAATAAAAAATTGATGTAATATCGTAGTTCATAACCAAAACAAAAAGCTGCACAAAATACGGTTTTATTATCATCATTGACTGATGAAGTAAAATATTTTTATAATGAACCTAAAATTGCAAAGTACAAAAAATGTTGACAGTAAAAAGTTCTAACATTCTGACATTCTACTTAGGAGAATGTGAGTTTTGAAACAATTCACAGATTCCACAATTTAAAATAAACACGAAAATGTGAGTTTTATACCACTTTTAAAATTTAAAATGGTGTAGTTCAACACGATGAACAAGATAGCGCCACTAACTCTATTTCGAAAAACTATGGATAATGTGAGTTTTGCATCTGTACCCCTCATATGTTTTACAGGAAACATTTTCAAATAAAAGTTATTCGACTTATTTTATACATGTTCTGGCGATGTTCACTTGTTTTAATTCTTCTATTGTGTTGCAGCTGTGGCAGCCAGTTTGTTTTTTAAAATAGCGCTGTTTGTTTAATAAAATGTTTTTATTTTTTTAAATCATCACACCATTCTTCATACGACGCAACGTGAAATCACATCTTTAACGTACCACATAAAGTCACAATGGGTCAAATCGGGTTACAGGGTCGGGCAACTGATTTAATTCCTTGTTATTATTTATGGGGTTACATTAAATACATGACGTTACGTTACGTGAACGACATAGGATCTTGAATTGTTGGTGTAATGAGGACAGTAAGGAGTGAGAAATTTTATGGACAGATTGAAACTGTACATTAGTGATAATGGTTAGTATTTGAAGATTAGAAAAATTAAGAAGAAACTGAATTTTCTCGAAATATTCGTTATACTATCATAACCTCATAGTCGTATACAGAATGTTGAGCTCATTGCAAAAAAAAAACATTATTAATCACATAAAGATGGCTGCCACAGCTGCATAGAAGAAATAAAAAATAAAGATCAGCAAAACATGTAAAAAAAAATAAGTCAAACATGTATTCGAAAAAAAGATTCCTGTAAAACAAATGATTAAAAATATATAGGCATTTTCCCAGACTTTTGGCGAACTCTGTATACATCAGAATTTTAATAGGAAAAATAAAAATTTATGTACCTATGAAAAACCTAATTTACAACTTTTCTACTATTTTTCAAAACACAACATTTTTATATATGTTAAAAATTAAAAACTTCAGTCAGAAAGTTAACAATCTTCTAAGTTTAAGAAATTGTAAGGGTGGACATATTACTATGTACATATAGTAGGATAGTAAAAAAAAGCAATATTGACTAGAACATTACCCAATCAAGAAAGTATATAGTATAAAAAAAGGCGCCTTACAATCACAATCTACTATGTTTTTTTTTACGTTTGAATAATATTACTTTTTGTTTTACCCTGTTTCATCGGTTACTCACCAATTTCAGCATCTTGTCCGTTTTGTCTAAACCACTGGCCGATAATGATGGTTTTTTCGGGGTAGGTCTGGTATTTATATTAAATGCTGAAGAAGACGTTACTCCTGATGTTACTTCCCACAATCCAAGAAGACCAGAGGCGTCGCACACTTGATTCCGGCTTCATTTACAAGTGCATTTAAATATCGCTTTGCATAGCCAATTATGTTATTTATTATTCACACACGTACATATTTCAATGCTACTTTTTTATTTGCGCATATCTAATATGTCGTCATATGTATGTGCATTTTACAAAATCTTAGTTTTTGTAAAGTTTACTTATAAGACAAAAATATTATTTGGTGAATAGAATTTGGTGAAACTAAAATATATTCACTGGAGGAGAATTCAAATCTTCGTAGAAACAAATTCATATTTGAAGAATTAAGTTTTGTTTTGCATATGTAGTAGCATAAATCGGTATCATTAGTAGCATAAGTAGCAAGTAGCATAAAACAATTAATTTTGCCACCATAAACAAAAAATCAAAGAAGAATCAGAATTTAAAGATTGTTATCAGAGTATTATAAATCAGATAAAGCAATAAAGTTCGAACATATTTAATAATGGCTTTATGAATTTACCTACATACTATAGTTATAAATAAACTCTACTTGACAAACTGAAAATAACTTCATAAATTTTGAATTTAAAAAGAAATAGCAAGGAGAAACTCTCACAAAGCGGATTTGAGTTGCTACTGTGATATTCATCTTTTTTCTTCTGCTTCACTATCTATAATACGTATCATGAATCCTTCATAGAAATGTCTCAGTTCAATAGTACTTTTGTGGCATCTTAGTCTTCAGTCTCAATGTATATAGAATGTTAGAAATTGACTTCTACGTCATATTTCCAAAATTGTTACAAAAGTAAAAGAAGGAATCGATACAGAATATCGACATCCTAATTCGTTTGAGATTATTTATTGTGAAGCTTCGAATGATTCTACAATATGTAACAGATTTACAAGAATAAACCATAGTTTAATTATTTGTAAAATAATTTAGAAAGAACCTACAGGCGGTTCTTATGCGCTGCTATATTTTCTTTATGTAATTAGAAATGGTTGTTTCATGAAAATAAATTAAAAATATACGTAATATGCAGGATTTATAGAAAAATGTGAACCCAATGCTAAAGAGAAATTAAAAAGAAACATATTTTTAAATTCTTCTATTATAAAATTCTTAAGCCATCATGGTATTTATTTATTTGTTGTATTTGTTTAGTTGTTGGTTTGTGATGCACAGATACATTTATTTTTCATTGTAGTATGTTTTCATTAAATTAGTTTATAAAATTAATTCTATTTCATTCTCCTAGATTTTGTCAACCTATATATGTTCCTCAACTCATATGTTTGTCCAAAATAAAGATGCATTTTATGGGATTTTGGAAATGATAAGAGGTACAAACTTGGTTAAAAGGGGAAAAGTTAAGTCTTTAGCTATTCAAGAGGTCTTATAAATATCTTTTTTTTTATTTAGAGTTGAATTTTTTGTAAAGCAGATGACATAAAATGTAATATTTCGCTGTATAAATTTGTTTTCATTTGATTTGCGACAGTAATTTTTTGCTAAACCTATTTTTTTCCAATTGAAATCGTGAAGCATTCTTGAACACGTTGAAAACAAAACATCCTTTAAGCACCATAATGTAATACCTGATTTTCAGAACTGAAAATAGTATGAATTCGATAAAAAAAATTCAAGTTCGTATTAAAAAAATGAGTTGATGATGATTCCACGAATTAAAACGTCAATGAGTGGATGTAATCTTATCATACTAAAGTTTATTACAAAGTGCTACAAGAACGTTTTGTTTATTTTATCATAATGCTGACAATAACGTGAAAGAAAAATAAAAACTCTTTTCCATAAAATTACTTTCTTCAAAACAACTCAAAAACGAAAAGTATGTTTTGTTAAGACCTTTTGATTAGTCACCTAAAGATACCTTAATCTTTTTGACTAAATTTTTGTTTCGTTTAACCACTTTCAATTGTTCCATTTAACCAAATTTTTATCTCGTACCATTTTCAAGATCATACAATCTATATTCGTCTTCGCAAAAAATACTGTATTCACTATGTTTTTGAGTTAGTTAATCGAACGACCTAATGACACATGCAAAATATTAAATTAAAAAATAAATTAATGAATAACGGGTATACATTATTATGTTGACATATGTCATATTTTTAAACCTTCGTTTATATAAAAAATATTGTTTTATTAAACTGCATTATCAAATACTTCGTTACATCTATTACAATATATAATTATCCATTCCCATCCATTAATACATATGAGCATTAAGTCCACTAGTGACTAATTCGACGATGATTCGCCTAAATTGTTACATCTTTTAATATGATTACACCTTTTAGAAACTAATTTCTTTAAAAAGTGAATGTGACATGCGACCTTTCTGTGCACATCAATTCAATAACTAATGACTAATGACCGAACAAAACAATCTAAGGACGTGTTAAATTCGCAAGTAAATTTATTAACAAACCCTGGTATCTTTTATTGTCATATGCAATTTAATAATACTGAAAATACTATTGAGTAAATTGTCAAAAATTCCGCAAATACTGTCAGTAGGATTCAATATCTCATTTAAGTACTTTATTTGAAGAACTAGACGTTTTGTCGGTTTTGAATATATCCTTGGCTATTCAAGATTTATTGAATCAGTAACGAGTTTATTGCACAGTATAACCACCATTGATTATACAACCTGCGGGTCCATTGATCGAAAAAACATTAATTAACAAACTGCTGAAAGTCGTAAACTACTATGAAAATAATAACGAAATGGTAATGAACTTTTTGGGAACGAGTTTGGCAGACAAATTATTGTAAAGGACCAAATAATGACGGCACTAGACGTATAATTTTTTAAAATGTCACACAATTACCGTACCAGATTATCACTTAAAAAAAACGAAAGAAGAAAACGAGTTTACAGGAAGATGTATTTGATCGATTGGCCTTGATAGCGGTCAGGAATTGTGAAATGGTTTAACGTCAGTACATATTTTATATAATTGTAATTCAGTCACTCTGGGTGCGTTCTGATTTCAAGCATAGGCGCGCGAGTCGAGAAAGGTACAAAGTAACTAAATAAATGTAGATCTTTCCAAATTTAAATTTAGGATATTGCAATGTATCATCCTATTACACAGTATCAAAAAAAAATGTGAGAGAGGTGTAAGCATGATTTCAATCCGTCTCAAGTGGCGCTCCTAAATACCAATCTGGACTTGATTAAACTCTATAGGCTCTGAATTTTCCCCTAGGTGAGAAATCCATAATAATCCCAACAGCATGTGTGTATGTAGATATGTGTAGCGGATGAAAAAAATTGTGACCAAGCAATCTAAAACCCTGTAAGTCTTTTAGGTGAAAGTTTGCGGAAGGGCATATTAAGACTCTATAACCCCATTACCCCATAAGTTCAAATACGTAAGTGCACCTTACCCCGAGGATATGTAGATCTGAGTACTGAAAACCACATGTATTGAAGACCACGTGTATTTGGTGAGCAAGTGACCACAAACTCAAGTAATCCATAACCCAACAACTCCATAACCACAGAACTCCATAACTCGAGGTCTAATAATAACTATAACCCACATAACTCTGAGAAAACGTATATTCTATGCATCAGTCGTCCAGAATCATACGACGTCAAATGGTTTAACTCATCATGTTCTTGCACTTATAAAAATCTAGGTCGTCTAGGGTTGTGTTGTTATAGAAGTCTACAGGCCTAGTGTTTTTTGGTTATAGAAGTTTGCTTACCCGGAGTTATGGTGTTACGGGGTTTTGAAGCTAAAGGATTGCCGGGTTATGAGGGGTGTAAAAGACTGTTAACCCATAGACATATGGTTTTGGTAGTCTGATGCACACAATCTATGTTTTCTCAAACTCTTGTGCTTATACAAACTTGAAAAGTGCTTGAGGACGTAGCTAGGTTAACAGTACTATAACGAACTGGAGAAGTTTAGTAAAAACTTTGTAGCATCAGATAAGTTTCTATAGTTGAGTTGAGAGAGTCCTGTTCGCTGTGGTTAAAATATATGTTTATATTTTGAGAACGACTGTGCGACAGGTATAATTAAAATACTATTTGCACTCTGTAGATGCACCATGCAAATTTGTCTTAATTCAGTAAAATCGGTGTCCTTATTTAATACACTTTTAAACGTATTTTTAACGTGCTCATTTATTTATAGCGTATAGGAGCGAATTTACTCCTTCCACTATTTGAAGTGACTCCGCTAACGACAACGCATCGTTCTGTAATTTTTGTATGTCGTCATACAAACCTTTATAGTTAATATGAATATTTTTAAAGCTGTTTCAAGGAACACATCTTGAAATTTGGTCTAGCTCTCCTTAGTAGCTGCAGTTTCGGAAGGATTAAATTGTAATTTAACTTTTATTTGCTGGTCCTGTTAGGCATAATAAAAACCGACTCTGAACCATGTTCCCCAACGAATAATAATCGGCTGTGGTGGTTCAGGAATACCAAGACATTTGCTGTGAAACTCGCGAAGACGTTTAGGGGATTTTAAGAACACGTTTTTTGTACCCGCTATTAATGACGTTGAGAAAACATTGTCTATAGTTTCTGCTACAACATGTAAAGCATGCACGTTGCACGTAACATGCAAAAATCTGCAACCGTGTTCTGAAAGCAAACGGCCTACTAACAGCATCGTAGGAGCACCATCTGTCACAAACATCACCACCTAATTTCTTGACAGTTCAAATTGTTCGAAGGTCTTCAACACCCCTCGTAATCGAGTTGCCATTATACTATGTTGCCAATACTGTCTTTTACTAGCTAGTAACAGTGGACGTATATATTTCGAAGGTCCAGTATACGTACTATAGACATACTACATTTAGAACAGAATGTTTTTACAGCCTGCTGTCTCATCAATATACAATATAGGAAAGTACAAGATTTCAAAGCCGAGCATTAATAAATAAGAAAACAATAAACTCTGACAGATAGAGGAACTGACAGAGAAATATTATATCCATAGTTGCCAGACTAACATGTCATTTTAAAACTCTATGGGCGTTATTCTCTGTCTTTCGTGATAGGGTAGCAATAAAATATGTAGGCGGGACGCCCCGCCCATAAATTATAATGCGCACGTGTGAATTGAATTATTATATCGTTATTGGTCTACGGAAAAAAAACACTTGAGCATTCCTTGCGTGCGCAGTTGGTATTTTAGGCGATTTCATCGTTCGGGCATTTTTTATAAACGGTTCCTTAAATGCAAACAAATATTTAACAAATAAAACAAACTGTTTACGGACATGAACATAAAAGACCAAGAAATTTAAATGATTTACGGGCCAGAATTGTACAAGTCCTAAATTGTTACGCTTAAGAAATGTTAGAACGTGTAAGAACTGAGTTTTACGATAGACCAGGGTTTTGCGAAGAACAAATGGGCGACATTTTGAACCACTTATTCAATAGGCATTTTTTCTTTCTTTCGTCTTATAACCGGGTTGATTTATATTTATATCTTTTTATTTTTTATAGAACTTCAATTTTATTTTCTAGCAGACCGGTTAGTTAAGCAATACAAAAATTTGAAAATAAATACAATTATGTTCGTACACTTCTTTTAAGTGTATGGGATAATTTTAAGTCAAAATTACGTAAGAATTTCGTTTCATACAGCTAAGTCGATGTGCACTCTCACCGCTGATATAAGAATTCAACCTGAGAATTAGAATGAATCATCCAGATCTCACAAGAGATATACCAGTTGAACTCTAAAAGTTATCAGTAGAGTTCGTGCGAGAGCGGAGTGTAACAGGATCGTAGTCAGTTAACGAATTAAAACATTAATATATTTACATAAATTATGTAGCAACACAGTACCTACTATTTTTACCAAATAGTACGGTTAAGTCAAGGATAAAATACCTATATAAATTAAAATAACACATAACAATGGCCATGGCAGGTTGGCGGTGATTAAAACATATTATTATGTGCTTTTCTAAGTGTTCTCGAGTGAAACGGCGACGTTTATCACTTAATATTAACTTGTGCATGGAAAAGGACCGTACTACTGTTGACAATGGACAGTATGAGAAATTGTTGAAGCATGAACTATATAATAATATATTTTCAGGTAACTTCTGATATGTACCAATTAAAACTTTACATATGTTTTCCAAAATGAAATATGATGGATTTTTTTAACACGCTTTGAATTTTTTCTTTTATTGTATTACTGACTGGGCGTATATTATTGGCGTCGTATATATTTTTTGTACATCACTCATTATTTACTCAACTAATAATTATTAGTATTTATAAAGTTATTTAAACACACGGCGAATACAACACACGGCGAATACGTAAAAAACGAAACGTATCAACGCGATGCAATACCGGCGAATGTATGTTACAGCGTGCCATAAATAACCAAAATTGCTAGCGCAGTTTTCGTAATGCAAGTCAGCTGTGAGCTGTGAAGGTCAACGAGTCAAGGGCAGAACATGCACAGTGTCGGCCCTGTGACATTCGCGCTTGATAATAAGTCATAATATTTAATAATGTTATTAATAACATATTAACATTTTCATTCGTAAACTGACTACGGTCCTGTTACATTCCGCGCTAGCACGAACTCTAGTTATCAGTCACTTCGCATTTATCGCCATAAATCTTACTAGAGGTTTTTTAAAATTATGGTAAATTATACATTTCATTGACGTAAACCAGCAACAAATTTCATTTATGAAATACATTTATTATACAATCTCCATCAATAAAAGATTTAACTTATTACCGTTTTTGTCGACACTTTTCAGTTTTAGTGTCTTTCATGAAAAGTTTCTTATCGACAACTCTATAAATATATCAGCATTTCTAATAGATGCATATAGAATTATGAAAATGTTTTAATGTTATGTCACATCCAAAATTTTGCAATTTAATTTTATATATACCTTGTTATGACGACATTCGGTGTTATCACAGTAAAACGTCATTTTTCCTAGAACACAACTCATGCATTACAATTATGTATTTTCGTCCTATAGTTAAAAAAAACACAAGATGAATATGAGTATAAAACCTTAAACATACGAATATACTGATTTCACAACAGTTTAACGACACAAAGTTTAATAACGATAAAATCGACCACGACTTTTTCGAAAAATATGAAAAGTATTAGAAGTATTCTTTTACAAAAATTTGTGCAGTTCACATTCATGAAACTTGTATGAGAGTATCTAATCATCCACTCTGTATATAATTTTGAGAAGGTTGTATAAAACTATTGTGTATAATCATGAGATATTGACATCGCATAACTTCCAGGGAATATACCTGATAGATTACCTGAAAAAAAAAAAACAATACGGTGCGAAACTAGGCAAATTACAGGAAAAACAATGTACTGAGTGAATTTGTAAATAGACTTACCTATTGTCAAGAAGTCAATGGTTGGCAATTTAAGAACCAGTTAGCCTGAAAGTCAATTAGCTGCTTCATATTTAGGATTTTTCAACAAATTAATGTTTAACATTTTTGCAATCCAAAATGCTTGGGTTCGTATGTCTGTATGATATAAGTTAGAGGTGTAATCCAAGGTACATACAGTATACTTAGAATACATTTGCCAATAAATTGCACACAACAGAGATATAAGAGATAGGAATCAATTATTTGCTTTTTTGATGAATACGTGTCTTAAAATGTAAAAAGTATTCCAAGATAGAATAGTCTCCCCTAGATCTATAGGATCTTCCAACTGTTACAACTACCCTGATATGCGAGAGAAGAATATTTCGACAATAAATCACAGTAGGGGAGAAGGGGGCACTATAGGATACTTTTTATTTTGAACTTCATATCTTTTTCAATTTTTTAAAAACTGGTTCTCCGATTGAATTATAGGTTAATTGGGTTGTTAAAGTGCAATATAAACGTATGGCAAAAAAAAACACATTTGATAGTAGTACGCTGTTATTGCCTTTTAAAAAAATGTTCCCTCTGTCCTAATCTGCCTCCCTGGAGGGGAAGTTTAGGACGTCGCTGGGGCAGTTTAGGACTGATAATAAACAATCGTGATAATTCACGTCTTCTTACTTTACTTATTTAAAGCAATAAATCTCTTGTTAGGTAGCAGTCTTACAAACCTCTTTTAATATATTCTTTTCTTTATAATACAGTGGATAATTTGTAATAGGCAATCAAATAAACATAAATGTCAACTTATTGGAACCTCTCATATGTTTTTCTTAGATAATAAAATATCTACTTTCTACATCTCTCTTTAGAAAATATTAAAATGCTAAGTATTAAGATTATTAACTTTGTACAAATTAATAAATAGAAACTTAACACAAATAAAAAATACACGTCCTAATGTGCCCCGTAAATTTTGTCCAATACTGTCCCAATCCTAACCTTGACAAGAAACATGTAATATGTCGTACTATCTCTTTTATTATATCGTTGTATTTCGTTCATTAAAACGGAAAACATATAATCATAACCAGAATATACAAGTAGTTTCTTTTTGAAGAATAGTTTGATATACAGATGCTTACATTTGCGAGCCAAAATAATTACGACAGTCAGCGAAAATCACTAACAGCTTATAAGTCAGTTTGATAGCTGAGAGCGCGGAAGGTCTCATGTGACGTTTGTTTATTGACCGGTTGCCAACCAAAAAATGCATTCAACGTAAAAAAAGTGACAAATCCGTTCTTTATTCGAGATGTCCTAAACTGCCTCTGTCCTAAAGTCCTATGTATTAAATTATGTATTAAGGGGTAACACCACTCTAGTGACCGAAAAATAGGTCTAACTTTAAGAATTTATTTTGGGATAATGGGAAAAGGAAGAGTATTTCTTTTTAGAGGGCTTATTAAACATGTATTGAAGTATAAAAAAAATGTTTTAATTGTTATTTTAATACAAAATGGCGAAGATACAGCCAATCTTCGACCTCGCCTTTTTTTTAAGATCCTTCACGGCCGGACAAATTTCTCAGAAAACTGAAGACCTAGAACAAAAAACGAAACATTTTCTTAATCTACATACTATTGGCTAGAGAAGTACGTAGGGTTTGTTTTTAAATCGATTTTTATGCAAATGGCGCACTTATGAAGAAAAAACATCGAATTTTTTCAAATCAAGAAAATTTTCATCGAATTAAAAAACGGCTACGTACTTCTACGGAAAATGTAGTTGGGAAGCTACAGTTAAAATTTCAGATCGATCCATTGAACGGTCTCCGAATAATCTTTCCGGCCAGTTCGAAAAAAGTGGTTTCGAGAAAAACGCTTTTAAAGTTTTATGAGCACTTAAATTCTCAAAATCTCTTTTTACCTTTAATCTGCGATGCCTGCTCCATACATTTGACCATCTATATTGATGTTCGCCTCCTCCTCTTCCTTTATGGATGATTTTAAAGACATTTATAGGCCTTTTTTTGCTGCATCAGTAAGAGAGCGCTCAGAAAAAAATCCGAGAGCGCGAAATTTCGAAAATGACGCGCTCAGAGTGAGTGTGGCAAAATTGAAAATAAAACCTATTAAATAATTTTTTTCCAGTATCATTTTTATGGCCCTAAAGTACAATTTAAGCCAAAAAAAATTCGATTTTTTCAAAATCCTAGAGTGGTGTTACCCTTTAAATCTATACAATAGCTATACCTAAGTCGGATAGAGTAAGTAAGTAATACTGCATATATATTAAATATTAACAATGAAAATGTCTGTCATAGTTTGCTATTTGCATTACACGCCTTATGAAATATGATCATGGAAAGTCACTCCCATATCGCATCGAATACACCCTACAACTATTATGCAGTGAATTCCGAAATTCACTTTTAGCGGCCCTGACTTACCTAATATGAACCAGCGAACTACATTCCTGCCCTGCCGCAACGTGAAGACGGATGCTATTCTCAAATGCAATTCGTTTTGCATCACTTCAAATTCTTTAAGAGACTGACCTTAATCAATTCGAGAATGCCATCCCGGTTTGTTCATAATCACATTGATGGAATACGCCTCATAAAAAAAACTCATCACTAAGGGAAAGTATGCAGTGCATATTTCTTTATTATTTATTTATTTCAAAAGCGCTGTTCTACAGGTACAGGGGTCACAAAAAAAAGATATGAATGAAAGATTTAAGGAAAAATGAATTATTGCAAACTGAACGAAATAATATAAAAAGGTTCTTGGAATATTCATTGACTGTAATTATTCCTATTTGAAAAAAAAAAGTAAAACATTTTTTGCACAAAATAATGTATGATTAGCCCCAATTTGTGTACGATAAATATTCTCTATTCTATTCTTTCTTTTAATTTTACTTCACTTAATTTTGTGAAAATAAATAAGAGCTCTACAGCAGTAGATACTCAGTGAGTCCACCTTGCAATCCAAATTTGAAACAAAATGAAAACCAAATCACGTCACCAATGACGCTATTACATGATAGCACCATAATACAGGATAGATAGTTTATTTTTTGAAAAGAGTCCTGAATAAAGTTTCTCGGCGCGATAAATAGGTACAAAATAGTAGAAATTGATTGTGTATGTTTTGGATAAAATCGGTATGCAGGAACCTTAGTAAAAAAATCGATACAAGTGCCGAAAATCGTTTTTTTGCGGATTAAGGGATGAAAAATATTTTTTTCGTAAAACAAAAAATAGCACGTTGTAGCGCTTGAAAAAACAAAAAAAATGGGTTTTTTGGTGATCAAAATTGGTTCAGAAGCTTTTGCACAAAAAAATAAAAACCGATGAAAAATGTCCATTTTTTGAAATCGAATTACAAGGGTTCTAATGGTGGCAAAAGGGGGGGGTAAAATTTAGAAAAAACCCCCCCTTGGGCTAAAATTGGAGCTTTTGATCGTGCCTTAGAATATACTTTTCAGAACAGAAACAAAAAAAAAAAAAGGGGTTTTTCGCAAAGGGGCCGGAACAAGCCGAACAAAGGTCGGAGCATTTTTCCTGGGCTTAAATTACTCGTCATTAAATTCCCTACAAATCCATTATCGTGACTTGTGGTAGAGGTTCATTCAATCGGCTGAAAAACGCGTTTGAAAATCAAGCGTCGCGTTGCTTCGAGCGCTCAGGTAAGCTAGTGGACGCGTGGTGGGGGAAGCCTCCCCGCCGCAGCCTTCTGTCAGCGCGTCTGTGGCGGGAAAGGCTTCCCCCACCACGCGTCCACTTCCCCTTCACTCGCTTAACCGTTACCCAAAGCAGAAGTTTCTGCGACCATTAGAACCCTTGTAATTCGATTTCAAAAAATGGGCATTTTTCATCGGTTTTTATTTTTTTTGTGCAAAAACTTTTAAACCGATTTTGATCACCAAAAACTCATTTTTTTCGTTTTTTTCAAGCGCTACAACGTGCTATTTTTTGTTATACGAAAATAAAATATTTTTCGTCCCTTAATCCGCAAAAAAAAACGGTTTTAGGCACTTTTATGGATTTTTCTAACATACACAATTGATTTCTACTATTTTTTACCTAATTATCGCGCCGAGAAACCTTATTCAGGACTCTTTTTAAAAACTGAGCACTTTTCTGCTATATTGCCTGGATTACCACTCAATTATATTGTAATAAAAACTATAATGAAATGTTTGCTAGGTAATTTAAATATAAACCTAAAATGTTAATTAAAACCACACTCCAATATATCGTTTTAGCGTGTAGCAGCAGCTCTAAACTTGAATATTTCTACGGTTAATTCTATTTCACAAAAAGAGTTACAAATCGTTACTGTAACATTGAGTACAGGCGCTATTAATAACATTTGTAATAATTGATATTTATGTACAAAAAACGACACTGCACTATTTGTAACCGAATGGTGTTTGTGTGAAAATCTTAATTTTTTATATACATATTTCCTTCCGTGTGCCTTTTTCTATTAGTTTTTCACAAATGCTAACGATTCAATTTTTGGCCAATCAAAAGCGGAAGAAAAACACAAAACCCATTAACTTCAGTCTCAGTTTTATTAAAAAAAATCATTGGAAGTATAAAACAGGAAAAATGAAGACCTAATTATATAAAACAATACGATAAGTACTCCATTAAGTACAAAACACCAGCAAACTATCTAAATCTTTGCTCGGACTTTAGCTGAGGCTCAGGATGTGCAGCGATCCACTCCAGCGCCCTGAGGATCTGCGGTGGAATTGGTGGGGGCGTGGGTAAGTGCGCTCCCTGGGGTTGGAACCCGTTTTCATCGGCAACGTAGGAGAGAGCTATGGGTATTCCTTCGGGAGACGTGTACTGGAATGAACCTTGGGCGGCGGTGCCGTAGTCGTTTCCAATTGCCTTTTGGACGCCTTGTTCTTGGGCGGATATTCCATTTTCGGTTTCATACCTAAATCAAACCCATTATTAATCCTAAGTTCGACTTTAAACTAAACCTATATTCGACTCATGCAATTTTTAGCCCCCCTGTAACTCAAGCATCGATTTTGATGTGCCTGGTAACAATGAAAAATTCATTTCCTTCCAACTGTATTACTGAAAATAATTTAGGGGATATTAAAAAAGTACATGGTGACTTTGTGAACAGGCAAATAATGCAAAATATAATTTTGCTGACAATTTTGATAAATCAAAAGCAATATCAAATTTTGATAAATTCCAGTAGCCTAAATTAATAAGAAATGTTTATCTGAAACATGTTAAAGTTGATACAAGTTGCCAACTTAACATCCTTAGAAGTTTATAGACCCCGAAGTACATATATAGAAAATATCTTGCCAAAAATAATAATAATTATGTAATGTTGTCAAGCTATCAACTTCTATTAGCTTGATAACTATGTTGATGTCGTTGACGAATAATTGGTTGAATAATGATCCTTTCTGTAAAGAGTTATAGATTTAGATAAATTTTAATTAAACTTATTCATTAGTCACTACCCCAATAAGTTTCTATTGTTTATATTGTTGTTGTTGGCACATTGAAAAATGTGCTAATGGGTGATGTACTTGTACTGTATAATATAATACTTTTAGTATGACTATTACAACTGTCACATAGTTAATCACATAAAGCAAAATTTTCATTAAAACCAATCAAACATCATTATTGATGATGACTACATCAGTTCACCGACCCGAGTATAGTGTTTGAATTATTACACCTTTGCCAATTAGTCTTTTATTAAAGTAGTCCCTTGAGAGCTCTAAATTTAACTGTACCCACGACATACAGATCATTGAACAAGTGTGAAAAATTGCGGTTCGATTTACTCTTAATAGGTAAACAGCAACAAAAGAGCAATAATTTATTTTTAAGACATTTCGTTAGGATATATGAGGATATTGACTACTATAATGTATTTATTAACCTATAACCTCAAGGAACTGTATAAAATATTTATATACACATTTTATATAAAAGTCATGGTTATTTAATTTTAATATTAGAATGTCGTTTTCGAGTGCTTTATATGTAAATAATTCTGGCGATATTATATAAAGAAAACCGTCTAGTCAATTTATTCATAGTACTGATGTACGAGCATGTACACGGTGATTGTTTTATCTTGACCACACTATTTTATTCGTAAACGACTAAATACAATTGTAATTTGCAATTTTATTTTCATTTCTTTAGCCAATACGTTTCGTTTATACTACATATCTCATCAGTTGATGAGAAAATATAGTTCATTGAAAAATGTAGTTATATTTTTCAATGAAGCGGTGAAAAAAAGGATCACAAACCATAACAAAATATTATGTTTTTACTCATTGTTACCCAAAATAAAGATAAAAAATGTGGGAACAGTGGGGCACAGTGTCTGATAATGGATAATGTATCTAACTAGATACAAATTGTATTGTAGTGTTAATAAGTCACAAAGCATTATCTACGCATTATCTACGTCTTGTTTCTACCATAACTTTAAGTAACAATTAGTAAAAAATGTAATATTTTGTGGGTTTATGACCTTTCACCGCATCATTGAAACATATGGCCTACTGTTAACTATTTTACAACATAACATGTAGTAGCAATGTAGTATAAACGACATATTGGGTCATAACTTAAGAAATAAAAATGGTATTTGGAAAATAAACACCAAATTAGAAAACCTTTCCAACGATACCAAAAACTGGCTATGATAATATATCATTTCTAAATAAATGTTAAACAAAGTTTACTCACAGCCATTGGTAGCTTCCGTCTGGGTTGATATCCTGATCTTGACGGAGAATTCGTATTTCCCTTAAGGCTGTGGGCGTATGCTGTGGAACCTGTGGAAGAGCTAATGCTGCCCCCAACAATGCGAAGAATACACCACTTGCCTTAAAAAAAGATACGGTTGGAAAAACTACAACGTTCTGTTCATATATTTTTGAACAAAGAAACGCTCATGTAACAACTTATTTTTATTTGTATACGGGACGTTTGCTAATTTAATATGAAATTTTAGAAGAGTGGTGGGAGACAGTACGCAGTTTCACAACATTTGAAAACATTTACAGAAGGATTAAAATAAACAGAATTTATTATATAATTATAACTACCCTTTGTTAATTCGATATAAAATTTTGGAAGAATAGTGGGAGACATCAACTAATTTCATAAAATTTAAAAGTGTAATGCGTAATCTTTCATGAGAAGGAAGAAGAGAGGTTAAGAACTTTTAATAACAGCCATTTACTCTGTATATACGTATGTATTTATACCAGGTTGGAACATCTACATCATTAAAACGACAAAGAAGACTTTCTATTCAAATGCTCCTCCCCTAAATGCATTTGTTTAGCTATTCCCTGTTATTTCGTTAGTCAGTTCAAACTGTGCAACATTAATTGCACTCGTCACAGGCTGCTCAAGGCGTGGCCTATTCCCTCCATATCGAATCTTTCCTTTTTACAACTACTATCTCAAAGTAAACGTATTCCATACCTGTATGAAATATTAAATGTATGTTGTAGTATATTTTACGTAACAACAAAATACCACAATCTTTAATATAGACAAAATATCTTTTGTGAAAATTTGTAAAATATTTTTATAGGGACATATGTTTACCTTTATTATCGTATAAATTTTTGAAAAGAGTTAAACATTAATTTGTATCTAGTTTCCAACTAGGTTCCAAATTTGCACTACTAATACTTTAAAATAGCCCTTTTAAATAGTTTTTAAAACTCTGTAAAGAAGATAAAAAATATTTTTCTCTATTTACCTGCTAGTTATAAAAAAAATAAAATGCTTTTGTTGGAAATCATGTAAGACTGTAATATAGGGCATAACTATTAATATTTGCAAACATCGTTTAATATAAAAATAAAATATTTATTCAAGTAAAAGTTCATATTTATCCTAATAGTTTTTCAAATAAAAGCTTTGGGTTGTACTTCAACGGTATACAAAATGCAATTTTAGAAGCGTAAGTTTGCAAAATAAGATAAATAGAATTTTTAACATAAATTTTACTACCTAAGTGGGTGAAACTTTAAGAAAACTAGGTTTCTCCTGCCCTCTCTTAAAAGGTCTGTCGACGAAAAAAGTTGAACTTTTCTTCCAATATACCGAATAGTCAATATAACGTGAAAATTTCGTTTGTAAACTTTTTTTCCACAATATACTAATATTCCAACAGGTTTTCAAGATATTCAAATATGCTTTAAAAGTAAATATTGTGTGCAATACATTCTTACAACACCATATTTATTATCATCCTCAAAAATAGTGTGTATCTCCAACATGTCTGTAGCTTTTACATTGAAGCTGAAGTCATGAAAACCACAAGCTCTCGGTGGTTTTCGTTTAGAAGTGATACTAACGTATATTAAATCTCACATTCTTATTGTGTAAAACTATTTGTTTGTGAATATTATATTATTTTCCACACAAAAAAAAATCACATCCCAAGGATAACAACAACGGACTGACATTCTAAAACAAATTTCAATTGAGAAATAGAAATAGATGAAATGTATAAAGATCTGTTATTGTAAAAATGTCACGATGGCAGTGGTCTAAACATTTCTAAATAGCATCTATACCACACTTGCGGTTTCACGAATCGTTTTTCCATGTAATGCTCCATCATTTTCATTCCAGCAAAGTGTTTTCAGTTGGCAGTAACTTTCAGTGATGTAAATACTCGAACCTACACCTGACAGTATTTCAAAACAGCTCTTTTTTAATAGAATGGCCCATATTGGTTTACCGTTGAATGAGAAATTAGATGTTCTTTTTATTTACATTAAGTATCTCCATCAATTTTCTAGAAAAAAATCGGTTATTTTCAAAAGTTCAGGAAAAGAGGTTTACAGCGGCAAGTAGGATTTTTTGCATTTATTAGCAACAATGAACATAAAACTTAAAGCAAAAACGAAACATAAATCAACATTTTCCACACAATAAAAAACTACAAACACTCATTTTCACCTTATGAATCATTTCTACCTATGTAACCCTTACACTGACCTATAAATTGTATCACATAGCAAAATCTAGATAACATATTTTGCACTTTCCTATAAATCTACCGAGTGGCGACTGTTTATTGACTTCGAAAAAAGTCTGAAGGCAGTTTTATTGTTTAATGGAAACGAACAACCATTTATTCCCGTGGTGTATGCTGTAAATATGAAAGAAACGTACGAAGAAAACAAAATACGAAGATCATAAATGGAATATGCCTGCCGACCTAAAAGTTGTTGCACTACTTACAGGACTGCAGAGTGGCTACACCAAATATTGTTGTTTTTAAGCGAATGGGATAGCAGAGCCAGAACCCAACATTATGTCGTTAAAGAATGGCCGTTACGTGAAAACATTGTGCCCGGTCTAAAAAAACGTCCTTAATGAACCCTTAGTAGAGCAGCAGAAAATTTATTTACCTCCTCTGCACATAAAAGTAGGGCTTATAAAACATTGTGTTAAAGCCTTACATACAGAAGGAAATGTTTTTCTTTATTCAAGACCGAAATTCGCGCGTATAAGTGAAAAGCTTAAAGAAGGAATGTTCGTTGGGCAGCAAATACGAGAACATTTTAAAGACGAAAATTTTGACACTACACTTTCGAGAAAAAAAAAATATTTTATTTTTTAAAGATAATTTTTCAATAACTGACTAGTACTAATACGTAACCAGATTCACAAGGGCTAGTAAATTAGCGCTAGTTGACTGGTGCTAGCCAACTGGCACAATATCAACTCGCCTTAAGCTACGAGTTTTTTTTTGTTTTAACTGATGAGAATATCAGCGCTGAGCGTGAAAATAGTAGGAAGTAATTTGTAACGAAGTGCCACACCGAAACATCGCATGATGCTGAACGCGTTAAGATCAAATCTGAAACGTCGGACCATCTAGAATTCAAAACGTTAATTTTAGAACACGATGCGGTAAATGTAGGTACATGGCATCTATTTATGCAAATATTTGACCTTTAGAAACATCTTCGGCAACGAAACAAATTAAGTGGAATTTTATACCACAAACCAAGGATACAGGATAATTTTGAAATTTATATCTGAAGTAAAAGGTTACTATGGCCACACCAGACACGACACCTGATTAATTTGCATTAATTACTAAATAATATTTATTATAATAATATTAAAGTCATAAAACCATCCATTGTTAATTCGAATAGTAACATATATGAATTATCTGATGATATAAAAGGACACCAGATTTATTAAACGCTACATTTTGGTTAAAACGTCTGAACGTCTTACATCCGGTATTAATATTACGACGTCTTTTTTAGTGTTAGGTAAAATACTAACCCAAATAATTTTATTACACAACACAAAACATAAATTGACACTTTATAATAAACAAAATATTGGATTATCTTTGCTTGTAAATTATTTACGACAAACTTGCTCAGCTCTACAAACCAAAAATTATTAAAACTTTTTTACATAAAAAAAAAATGAGAGAAAAATATTATCTTTAATGTATTCGTCCATCCACTAATTAAAGAAAAACACCCAGTGTTCTAATAAAAATCAGTTTATGAGACAAATGGCATAATCCTCTCACAAAGCTCTCTTCAATCGTTGATATAAAATTGTGACCCACATAATTGTGAACGTGAGCTGAATGAGAATTAATGAGATGGATTTCATACCTTTTGAAAACACAGAGACGAATTTACTTATTTTTATTAAAACATGGTTTAATAAAAATGGCATTATTATTGATTATTAATATTATTAATTGATTTCTATAAACGCTATCACAAAATGGAAAAGTTGAAAATATATAAGTTAGTATATAGTTTACTATAACAACAATTAGAATAACTCTAGAAAAGCCGCCAATCCAAAAATGACTTTAACAAAAGTTGTTTGGTTTGGAGGGGACCATCTGACCATGTGATCCAGCACCTTATCCGGCATCCTGATATGGCCCTGAGGCACCCAATTTTTTTAATGGGAACTCTCAATTTCCATTGCAGAATCTGGTTCTACTGGAAAAAATACGTCCAAAATAGGTTAATTCCTGACATCCAAACTTCAGCAGAGCCCTAAAAAATGTCTTTTTCTCGAATATCTCGTGAATTCAGTCCTGGGAGCCACAAATATTTGAAAAATTATTTAAAAGAAAAAGTATGGAAAATAATACAGTTATTCATTTGGATGCTTTAAAATGGACAACTGGTATACCTACATGTAATATACTACACTACATAACTTCTATATCTTCAACTTTGCCATTTTGTGGAAGCGTTTTTAGAAATCAATTAATAATTAATTGGCCCTCTCGAAGCCAAACAACTTTTGCCAAAGTCGTTTTTAGATTGGCGGCTTTTCTACAAAGTTATTCATGTGGATGTTTTAAAATGGAACACCTGGTGCATACGTGAACATTACACGAATTTGTTTGAAACAAAAAGACTAAAAAGAAACATATTTTTATTAAGTCTCTAACTATTGTTTTGTTTAAAATTAAACGAATCTCTAACATTACTAATTCCTTTACATGTAGGGTGACAAACTAAATAGTATGTAGTTGTAAAGCGAGGTGTGACATGCAAATTGAAACGCCTCCCAGCTCTATTATTATTTTAACACGTCATACGGTATGTAGCAACCACTAAATACTTAATGAAACAAATTTAAACTCAATTGCGTTCCATTTCCTTCATTTATAAATTTGATAAAATGTATGCGATAGAATTTTTATTGAAAATATACTTTTTTAAATTCTGAATGAATAATAACTAAAATAAATTGGGTACGTTATTTGTAATAATATAAGATGGTTTCAAAATGTACAGAGCAACACCAAAATCTCAACCTTTAACCATAATAAATTATTGAATAATATATGAATTCTTGTAAATATACCCACATAAAGAAAAACG
The DNA here is from genome assembly GCA_029963805.1 of Aromia moschata. NCBI lineage: Eukaryota > Metazoa > Arthropoda > Insecta > Coleoptera > Cerambycidae > Aromia > Aromia moschata. The sequence continues at coordinate 1,473,271 of JAPWTK010000048.1, read as the reverse complement.
TATTATCTTAAATAGTAAAGGTATAAACCTACATGCATTATCATTTATCATTAAATGTCAAATTATTTAAAATCATATACTCCTATATTTTTTTATGAAGTACCGTGTTTTCCAATTTTGGTTTCTTACAATGACATCTTTACTCCATAATGCAGTAACAAATATAGTTTTATTCACTAGTTGATTATTATTATTATTATTATTTATTCACTTGTTAGCCTAATGTATGTTACTGTCAACAGTCTATTACCCCCTGAGTAATCCGATATATCCATTTCAACATGTGTCTTTACTTTTGTAAAATTTTTAATGCAAGAAAACTCAAATACTCAAATATGGAACCAACTATAAATGGCGTCTGTCAACCACTTTTAATGTACCCTAGCAACGCCTAATAACCAGTGTAAATATAAATAATCATTGTACAGACCACTTATTAACCGCTTTGTCTAAAATAGTAAGTAAACACTAAATTGCATTAAAAAAAAATATTTGTTTTGAGTCTAAGTGTGAAGTCTAAATTGTATAAAGTATTGTATACGCCTCTTGAGATAAGTGGTGTATAAATAGTGATTATTTGCATATTTCGAAATCAAATATATAAATAAAGAATGGACAAAAATGTTTTTCTAGGTGATTTGTATAATGCTACAACTTACTAATTAATTTCTTTTATCACCTTTTTATACTCGTGTTAATAAGTCGGTATATACAAACACCAGTTAGAATACATCAGTATCATTCAGCTCTGTTCACTCATTTAATTAAGATATTTAATCATTGTCAGGAAAATAAAAAATAGCATGGTCAAGCACTATATATTATATAACCGTTGTAAAAATTAATGGAATGTAAATTGTAAATTTGATTACGATTTAGTATTGTAACTAATGATATTTAGTTACAACTTCGGTTTCAACAAAGGAATCCACTCAATTAGACTATTTGTCAAAACAATTAATTCGTGAAATACTGGTTTTTGCTTTATTTAATACCACCAAATTGAAGACATTTAATTTAAAAGTGCCTTTTAGAATTGAATTTACTAATTAATTTAATAACGTAATTGTTTTCGTTATTAAACTAATGATTAAAATTAATATAAAGAGACTAATTGGGAAAAATTACAATAAAACATATTTTACCTGTCCATTATTAACTATTTTGATGCATTTATTATACAGCTGCTTCTCTAGACATTTTAGACACACCTTCTCTGAACATTTTTTTATAATACAGACTTACTGGGTTTTCTAGATTTAACCTTGAATAAAAGTATTCATAATATTTTCATAATGCAATATGACACCCACATCATTATGGTATAAAGATACAAGAAGGTCCTAGAAACATCTTGTAAAATAAATGCGAAATATGGGTTTCCTTAACCACCCAGTAAAAAAGAAAATCTTTTTATTTTGGTATATTAAAGAAGTTTGCAGACTGTTATGTTGTATATACACACAAATTTGAAGCGCATATATTGTATCGTATAGACAAATAAAAACTGTATTATCTCCAGTCACCCTCCAACCCCGTAACTGATGAAGCTCAAAATGTTATCGCTCCAGATCTCGTCTTGGTACATAAATGTTCCAAATTTCTCAAAATAGTCTTGAGCTTAGGGAGCTGCTTGTACACGTACACAAGAATGGTTAACAGACAGACAGAAAAATTATTTTGGCTTAAAATATCGACGGTTGCGAACATATTAGACCTGTTTAGGCAATACAAATTAAAATCAAAAATCAGCGACAAAAGAGAGTGAGATTTAAAGTGTTCTTAAAAAAAACTATATTCACGAAATAAAAACGAATTGTCAAACTAACTCATAAATATTAGCAAGCCATTTTCGATTTTTCTTTTGAGGTATGTTTTAAAAATTGTTTGCATACATTTCATTTTCAGCTTTTCACAATAATAATTTGTTTTTTATTTAGATCTAAAATCGTATCCTTTCCTAAAATCTTATGTGGATCCCGAACCTCCTCAAAAAATCTGTTGGCTTTTGGTTTTGATTGAATTATATTTTATATACATATGTATGTAACTATGCAGCATTAACACATGGTCATATATTTATTGATTATTTCATTGATTTATCAGTAAATTCAAGAATTAATAAATTTTATTAATTCCCAACACTAATTTTCCTCAATTAAAATTTATTTATTTATTAGGCACACTTAATACTAATCTTTTTTTTTAACAATACCTAGAAATAAAAGTCGAAGAAAATCGATCAATTTGTCAACTAACTTTTTGTGGGAATAGTTCACTCCATGTAAAATTGTATAAAATGAAAGCAGTTTTTGTAAAAATATACAAAATGAAGGAAACGGAACTCCCTTTCAGATATTTAAGTATTTTCGGTACTATAAAAATCATCACTGTCCTATAAAATACGGAAAAAGTAATAATATGGTAATGTAATAAAATAATAATAAGTATCAATAGAATTTGGATTTCATTTCAAAGCAAAATTAAAACTTACACTATTTACAAGTTTTAATTCTAATCACTTTTCATTTTCAATTTTAAATTTAAAACAAATCACTCATAAGTATACTCGTAGGATATTATTTTTTCATACACGTCGCCGTAAATTCACTGGTTCACCAACATTAAGAAAATTTATATTTTAAGGTTTAAATCACCCAAGTGTTTTCTGTATACAGGGTGAGTTTGTAAAGTACCACTCCCCACCCTGATCTCTGAAACGAGGAAAGAGAAACGATTGAAATGTTCAGCGATGAAATCAAACTTTCTACACTACAAGATTACATAATAAAAATTAATTCGTGACTGCTCGTGTGACGTCACGAGCTGTTGATGTCATGAACATGTTGACGTCAGACTTTTGAAGGAGTAAATTCCAAGCGTGTTCTAGAAGTGATTTGGAAACTTTTGTTACTCCGAAAATATTTTTTCTGTTTAAAAAATGAGAGTTGCCAGCTCTTGACATCACATGGACAACAATACATTAATTTTTATTATGTAATCTTGAAATTTAGTCCTATCCCTGAAAAATTCAGTTTATTCTCTTGCCTCGTTTCCGAGATAAAGATAAAGAAAGGGTGACACTTCACAGACTCACCCTGTATGTAGTTGTGTTGAAACAATGCAAAACGTAAATTCCATATCGGGAAATCTTACTCACTCACCAATTTGTACATCGTAATTGTTCCACTAAGGATTCTTCTCAAACTGATGAGCTCGTACAAAAGACGATTGATATTTATACGGGCCCCAAAATTCACATACATATTGTTACTTTTAGCCAACGATATTGTCTAACATAATTTCTTTTTTTAAGGTCAAAATGAATTGATTTGGCTTGTCTTCTTCAATTGTGCAACGCTATTCTCGAGATGTACATGATTTATTGTTGAAATTGAATGGTTACGCTGACGTCCATAATCCCTTATGCATAATTTTTAGCTTTTGAGGATTATAGGTTGGTAAATTAATTGATTTATAATGTTAACTACGCAGTTATAAAAGTTACAAAAGAGAAGCCGACTCTCATAATGTATTTTTCCTAGTGCATTAACTTTCTTTTATAGATATATACATAGTTTTATTTCAACAAAACAAGAAGAATGGCATTTTCTAGTGGCAACAAGATATTTAGGTTAAATTGTTTCAGGTTATATTGAAATTATGTTTGATCTTCAAAATACTGCAAACAGCTATCAAAATAAAATCAGTACAACTATATACTCAATCTTAGTACCATCATCCGATTTTTTTTATTTTAAATTTGTAAGAAAATTTTAAATACCATTAAAATATACGACCTATATATAGCACAGAAGTATGTACAAGATTATTGATTTTTATTAATTAACCATCCAAAAAAGCGAGTCTTCAAAGTTAGCTGAGCAAAAGAATACGTATTTCTATTTCTAATCTTAAGTTTATAACCTTATTTAATTGTCAAAACTGCCACGTTATGTGACAGCCATTACTAATTATACAATTGTGACAGGCACTTATCAAAAGTGTGACAATAACAAAGTTTCACTTCGAGTCTCAAAATAACCTTTATTTCCATTTCTATCGTTCATAGCCTGATTTTCCATATCACTTTTTTATGGTACTATATTGACCCATCCATTTCATATAACGAGCCATCCAAAAAAAATCGTAATCAAAATTGGTCGAACAAGAAAAGATGTATTTCTATTCTTAATCTTAAATGTATAAACCTTATTTAATTATCAAGGCTGTTACATTATGAGACAGCCATTATTTATTTTACAATTGGGACTGCCACTTGCCAAAAGTTTGACAAGTGATAAAAGTTAAATTATAAATAAAAAAATAAATATTTTTAATTATATCAAAATATACAGTATGTATGAAACCGACATCGTCTGGTCTGAAAAATCAGCATTATTTATTTTACAATTGGGACTGCCACTTGCCAAAAGTTTGACAAACGAAAAAAGTTAAATCATTAATAAAAGAATAAATATTTTTAAATATATCAAAATATACAGTATGTATGAAACCGACATCGACCGGTTCTGAAAAAGGACAAATTCTACACTTCTCGTTCTAGCGACTCACGTAGTGTAGTGAGAGGGATTTATTCCCTCACTACTTCCCCACTACCTGTTTGTCCTTTTTCATAACTGGCCGATGTCGGCTTTACACACGATATAGAGTGTTCCATTTAGAGAAACACATATTTGTATCATACTCCAAACCACGTCGTTCATAAGTTTTTCTGACAGCATATTATAAAAATATTTAACAAATGGGTCATTCCATATCAAATCGACCAATGGTTGGAATCGTCCCCTTTTGATTTGGATGAATTTTGGTCAGAACTTTTCTTTTTATCATATAACGGAGTTGTGCCAAAGGAAAAAAAATTAAAAAATTTTTTTTTCGAGTGTTATGCAAAATTCAAAATTTCACCATTTTTCTCATTTTTTCAAATTTGTTTTTCAAATATCTCGAAAACTATTATAGTTACAAAAATGGTTAGAACTTTGTTTTAAAAGGGTATACTTGGGGCTACAGAAAAAAAAATATTTCGAATTTTTTTTTCCAAAAATCGCTTTTTTGCAAGATTTTGAAAATAAAAAAAATCGTAAAAGTGGACGCCTGACAAAATGTTTTGCTCTAATTTTTTTTCTAGAGTACGTCTAACTGGTCTTAAAAGATTCTGAAATTTTCAAGGTGGGGATTTTTTTCTTTCAAAAGATATAAATTTTTGAGTTTTGAAAAAAAAAATTCTTTGGCGCTCACTGAGTAAAACAACGATAAATTTACTTCTAATTTTAAAATTGTAAGGCACAAAAATTAAATTAAAGACGTAAAAAAGTAAAAATAAAAACAATTGATAGAACGTTTTTATTTATTTGGTAATAAGTTGACAGTCATATCAGTTAAGAAATAACACACTCTGTCATCTATATGTTTACTACTAAAGTTTTTTGTACTAGAGAATTACTATGAACCTCTCCAGAGGTCTCTATTCTCTATGGTAGTCATTAAGATAATATAGAGTAAGGTATTCTATTCCTGAAATGCATTATGAGAAATGTGTCAAGAGGTCGCGCCGCCACCAGTGTCTTGAAAACTAACTAATACCTAAGTTACATTCATGGAATCCCCAGGGCAATATAAATTATAAACAAAAATCAACGTCGCAAAAATTATTTGTCATTACAAATAATATTAATTAGCTGTAATTAGTAATTTAAATACCAAAACTAAATAATAATATAATATGATTTCCATATCACATCATAATCTACACGAAATATAGCTTAGGTATAATATAAGTTAGTTTTCAAGACACACGTGTGGCGGCGCGACCTCATGACACATTTCTCATAATGCATTGCAGGATTAGAATACCTTACTCTATATTATCTTAACGACCACAATAGAGAATAGAGACCTCTGGAGAGGTTCATAGTAATCATCTAATAGAAAAAACTTTAGTAGTAAACATATAGATGACAGAGTGTGTTACTTCTTAACTGATATGACTGTCAACTTATTACTAAATAAATAAAAACGTTCTATCAATTGTTTTTATTTTTACTTTTTTATGTCTTTAATTTAATTCTTGTGCCTTAAAATTAAAGATTAGAAGTAAACTTATCGTTGTTTTATTCAGTGAGCGCCAAAGAAAAATTTTTTTTCAAAACTCAAAAATTTATATCTTTTGAAAGAAAAAAATCCCCATCTTGAAAATTTCAGAATCTTTTAAGATCAGTTCGAGGTATAATAAAAAAATTAGAGCAAACAAAATTATTTTGGGCGTCCATTTTTTACGATTTTTTGATTTTCAAAATCTTGCAAAAAGCGATTTAAGGAAAAAAAATTTCGAAATATTTTTTCTGTAGCCCCAAGTATCCCCTTTAAAACAATGTTTTAACCATTTTTGTAACTATAATAGTTTTCGAGATATTTGAAAAACAAATTTGAAAAATGAGAAAAATGGTGAAATTTTGAATTTTGCATCTTTCGAAAAAAAAATTTAATTGTTTTCCTCTTGCAGAACTCCGTTATATGATAAAAGAAAAGTTCTGACCAAAATTCATCCAAATCAAAAAGGGATCGATTCCAACCATTGGTCAATTTGACATGGAATGACCCAAATCATATAACTTTTGATTGTTCATGTTTTTTCATATCTCCAAAAATAATCGAGATAAGGCATGGGTCAATACATAACCAATAATCCTGACGTGTACCACGCCATCAAATAAATTATCAATAAAGGAATAGCCTTCCAAAGTTCTTCACCAATATGATCTTCGCTTCTAAAAACTGTGTTTTTGAAATGCGGACAAATAAAATAGTCCATAATTTGTAAGATCTGGAGAATTTAGATCCATATGTGGATGTCTGGAGATAAAAAATCCACCGATCGGTTGTCAAAATTTCTTTCCAAATAAGCAGTTGTTTGACGAGTAGTATGTGCTGCAACATTATATTACTGAAATTTACTTTTCCGTAAATTCATCTCCAAGTAATGTGTGGAAAGGTTTTGGAAAGAATTTTAAAAAATCATTGTGATATGATTTTTCAGACCAATTTTTTGTGGATGTTCCACAAATGTTTCCACAAACTCAAGATATTCTTCTGCGGACCATGCCCATGTTATGTTTATTTAAATATCCTGAAAGATGAAGCGAGACCTCGTCAGAAAAGAAATACTTCGATAATGTCATCGTTTTTAAGTTTTCCAAAATTCACTGACAATACGCTCTTCTTCCAAAAATCTGAGGTTCTGAGTTCGTGGTTTGTCTGATTTTTTACCTGAAGTTTATCTGCATAATATAACTGCAAACCTTTTTTTACTATGGTGTGACGTGTTCCTACGGATGACTGAACACCTTGTGACAGTTTTGCAATCGAGTTTTCCATTCATCGTTGAACATATGCGATAGAACCACCGGTTTAAAAAAGTTGTGTAAAAGGTTACAAGTTTATAATCAACTAAATGAATGAATATCATTCTTAATAATGTAATATCCGATTTTCAATATCGTTTTAATGAATGGTACGGTACTACTTTTAACGAACTGCCTTTCATTAATGATCTGTGATAAAAATTTAATCAGTCGGTTGATGTAGCTGTTTGATTTCTCAAAAGCATCTGTTAATAATAATCAAGACCTTTCATGTTGTAAACTTAAATAACGGGGATTTGATAAGTTGGGAGTTTTACTTATATTGTCGTGTTCAAATAAGTGTTCAAGAATTAGCATTAATGACGAGTATTCCACAACACTTAATATAATGTTCAGGTGTGCCTGAATAACGTGAAATGATAGATACATAATGGTGTTCAAATCTTTTTAAATAATCGAGTCTTTTGATCACAATTTTTACCAAAAGAAATATATTTGTATTATCTTCTGGGCATGATGTGGTTGTCGACTTAGTTTCAATGTTTCGCTGATCATACTCTCAGCTTCTTCAGTCAAGTTTTCGGTCGCAATCAGCGAAACGAGAACCGCTGCAAAATCCGGAGGAAGATATTAGATTATTTAATAATGGCCGTGAAGATCTGCACTCTACCAAAAACAACGTTTTGCCACAAGGAAGACTTAAATATACTTATAACCAAATTAATATGAGAATATTGATAATATGGATAAGATGATGACCACCCATATTTATATACACTTGATCTCATATTTTAATTAAACCAAGAACGTACTATAACATCCATAATGTCTCATTAATCTCTTTTTTTGTTCTGTTTTTTTTTGCGGAAAATTTGCCATTGTGCAATATGTCTATAAAAAGTGTATATAACGCTATACCTAGGGGCATTTAATATCCCATTAAAGCTATTGCAACGTCCTTCTTTTACTTAATTCATTTTTTTTTATTCGCATAGTGGACTCCAAAATGTCATATTATGAAAGTTAATAGTTTCTTTCTCATCAGGAGAAATAATGATTTCCACATCATCAGCATCATTACTAAACTGATTAATAAACCATTGGCAAAACTAAATTAATTAAGAACTAAGAACTAAAATAATAAAGAACTAAGATTCAAATGTGTGGATTGCTATTTCAATGCAATATCACCGTTATCAAACTCTCTAGAACTCCAGTATATTCAATGACAATGATTTTGTCTTAATCGTAATAGGCTACTACACCCAAAATCAAAGTCAGCGTTGCCAACCCTTCATTTTGCAAAAGAGTTTTCGTACCACAGCTTTCTCAGCTAGGCCAGTTGGTTTTGGCTTGATTCAGGATTTTTTTTCAATTGTAGCCATCAACACGATGACATTTGAAACGATCTGTAGCAGTCATTTTAGAAAATAGAGTATCGGTATTAGTACTGTGGTTAGTGAAAACCTGAAGCTTTGCAGCAAACATTTTTTTCTTTTTAATTTCTCAATTACCTACAGGGTGCTTAAAACAGAACTCAATTTAACTTCAAACCATGCAAACTGAGATTTATTAGGTAAATACATTTTTATAGTTTGCTTTACATTTAGGTGTAGAATTAAATTCTGTATTAGTCTGTATTATTAAAAATGGCACTTTTCGGTATAAAATAAGGAAGCTGATAATGACTTCCGGTATAACCGGAGGTAAGACATCTTGAGAATAGTGTCATTAAATTTGCCATAAACCTATTGACTTACGCCCTAATTTTCAAAATACAGTCAGGTTCTACAAGCCCTAATTTTTAATTAATGATTTTGATCAATCACCCGATAAATATGTGGATAAGCATTGTGTATCTTCTTAGTAAATCGATTTTAGGTTTTTCTAATTTGCCACCTATTTTATTTAAAACTACTATATATTCCATGGCATGTAAAAATGAAATTCGACATGTGTAATAACTAATAATCTTTATTCTACCTTTTACAAATACAAATTATACATATTAACTATCTATCAAAAATTTATCACATGAAAACATATGAGATGCAGTCTCTACTGATCTCGTTACTGTTTAGAGCCTTGGAATATCCGAAGTTCAATTGACTTCGGGCACGATATCTTTAAAAAAGAAATGAAGAACAAACTAAAGAAAGATATTATTTATCTTTCTGTAGATCGACTTCATAATAAATAATTACTCTAAGCAGTACGACTAACGGTACACTACACTATGTGCTGTCTTGTGATGGATGTGCAGCAATCCAATCTAGAGCCCTCTGGATCTGTGGTGGTATGGGCGGTGGTGTAGGTAAGTGATCACCTTGGGGATGAAACCCGTTTTCGTCTGCTGTGTACGTCAGATGAATTTCTTTTCCTTCAGGTGAAGTATACAGGAAGGAGCCCTGCACCGCTAGGTCTACGTTGTCTTCGTTTATTTGTCGAACTTTGCCTTCCTCTTGCACGAATATCCCATTCTCGGTTTCATAACTGAAATTATTAATTAATCGTTAGATAATTGATTAAAAAAAATCACAGACCTCGCATCTTATCTTAGCTGTACTGAAAATATCAGACACAACTGAAGGGTACAGGGGAAGAAGGGGGTATGTCAGTCCAAGATCGAAAATGAGATTGTTATGCCATCTTGTAGACAAAAGTGAATACTTTGAGCTGTATTCATTGTTTGGCGAAGAACACGTTCAGTCAACAGCTGTGAGAATTCAAAAATATGTTGAAAAGTGCAAGAAGGTAGAATGTCCGCGCGTAACTATACAAAAAGGCGGAACGTCAACTCTGTCGATGTTTTGCATCGCCTCCTCATGCAGTGTACATGCCCACTTTAATAACTTAAATTTTAGTTTAACATTTATTTGTTCCTGGTTCACGTAAAAAATATTGATTTTATTAAAGTAAGCTTTCCGATAAGATGTCATTCCTACATGGAATGCGATAAAAATTTCGGCCTTGTAAATCAAAAAGCACGCGTTGTGGTTCCAAATGAATGAGTTGAAATATTTCATCTAGAGCAAAGCCTACACCTATTGACGTCATTGAAGTTAATCAAGATTTATTTAGAAAGTGGACATTTCATTTTTCCCGTTTATACAAAAACATTTGTCCGTTCAAATCCAGACGTGTAAGAGAAATTAAAGTTCTCAGACCCACAATTATTTTACTTTCGAATGGAAGATTCTAAAAAATGAAAACAACATCGGACATTAAAAATTAGACATAATGAATTTAAACTACCAACTATGCTTTATGAAGATGTGTATAACAACAATGCTATGTTTTGTCATTAAAAAATAAAATTTTGCAGAATTACTTCCAATATCCATGAAAAAAAAATAATACTCAATGCCTCAAAAAATTTTGCTCAAACCTAGCAACTGTCAATTCTACAATACACAACATTACGTCCCCTAGAAAAAAAACAGTGTTACCAAAAAGAAAATAAGAGAAAACCCTCATTTCACATTGAAGAAAACTTTTCATAGGAAGAAAAAAAAGCAAAAAAAGAATATTAATAAAAGAAAGACTAAATTGCAAAAGAAAAATGTTAAAAACAGTTCTATTTTTTTTTTTTTTTCGTTTCACATAGATAATAATAAATTTAGGGTAGTTAGTTCTTTTACAATGTTAATGTGTATACGAAAAAGAATAATAATAGTTTCATGTAGTCTTTATTTGAAGTTATACATATACTATTAATAAAACAAGTTTGTTGACATTCCTCCTTCTTGACTGTTTTATTTTGCACTCACAGTTATTTTCTTTTTAAATTTAGAAAAACGAACGTATATACAAGTTTTTTACTTTTATATAATGATTTTTAAAACAACAAGCGAGCAACATTCAAAACTATATATGGTACTGATTATAATAAAGGAAATTACGACGTCTTAAAGTATAAAAAACGCTCTCCTGTAAAATGCTCTATTCATGACAAATCGCCTTCTTCCTCTGTACCCTTCAACTGTTAGCTGTTATTACTGTTATTACAGCAGGTAGCAATAACGGTTTGTGACACTCAAAATTCTCGTATTTTCGGAAGAAAACATGGAACCCATGTCATATTTTGAGGAGTTATTATTACATCCAAATAGGAGGGCACTACAGCAAAAAAAAAACTGCAATTGAAACTTCATGAAATTCTTAATATAGAAACTCTGAAGTTCTGTTGCGACAAGCGACAGAATTCTTGATTTTTTCGTAGGCTGTCCCCAGAATTATTAAATGCCAGTCAATTAATTGGTGACAATTTAATTAAACGTTTTAGTATTTAGCAATGTTTATTATCTCCCCTCCAAGGATTATAAATTACACTTAATTATTATAATACACTTTCTAAATGTAAAATTTCAAAATCATCAACGACTGTCAGCGCCCTATTGCATGATTTGCATAAACTGAATCATCTTCATTCTATAGACAACTATGTTTGTGTTCTGTATGGCCATTTTTAGAAACCTCTTTCAACTGTTGCAATGGAGACCCCGAGGCAAAGGCAAATACAGTTTGCGATGTATATTATTGTCAGTTATTTATGATATGTATGTCCTTATTATGTCTTATAGAAAATTCCACACATTTGTTACGAAATATGGTTTTCGGTCGACTGAATAAAAAAAACATTTTACTTCATTATTATCTGATATTCTTCATAATTCACGGCAAATATTCCGCAGCTCAATGTATGGGCAGTTTTCGTAAGACAAGGGTTCGTAAGTATTTCATATTTATTCTATGATTCCCTTTTCAAATTATCATTTGACCTATTATTTAGTCTTATTATTTGACCTAAATCATAAGGATTTTATTCAGTGGAAAAAGCAAAAACATTCAAATAAATTTAACATCAAGTTGGATGTAGAGAAAACTGTATGTGTCACCCAAATTTTTCTAAATCTAAACAATTTTTTAACAACTTGAGCTATAGGTAATTAGGTGTAATGGCTTTTACCTCTGAGTCTGATGGTTTGGGTTAAATCCCAACAACTTTTTTTAATTTACGCCTTTAATATGGGTTAATTGGAAGACCAAATGATATAAATATTAATTTCAAGAAACATTTGTAATCAAACATTTTCTTAAAAATACTGTTGAAAATGGCCGCCCCTTTGTTCTAGACACTAATCTTTGATTTAAACCAAATAATTTGAAGCGTTACCATTATAGTATTTCACTTTTAATAAGTAAATATCAATACCATAAAATGATATTTTTAGGCATTAGACTAAAATATTTAATGGATAACCTTTAATAGTATTTGTATAAAAAAAGGTTCATCCATTAAAAAAAACATGATTTATGGTTATTGTAGTTAAACATTCCAAATTTAATAATATAATCAATCAAACGGTAAGTACGTGTAGACAGAAACCCATCATACATTCGACACCGTTTAACCTTTAGTACACTGTTCACGAAGTCATAATTGAAAGACAATCCTCAATATTTGATTTTATCGTAACCATTTTTTTTAATGTAGCCATAATTACCAGTTTAAAATGTTGAACTTTTCTTATTGAATTTTAAACCAACAGAAATGGTTTAGGAGGTGAAAGGCGGTCAATACTCATTCTTGTTTAAAGTTTGAAGGTGTGTAGTCCCTCAAATACCTAGATTTATTTTTTCCAAATTTTCAATCGGAAAGTCATCCTTATACCGGGTGTCTACGGCCCTACTAAGATAGGGCACACTCAATAATTTTTAAATGGAAAGACATACGCGTTTGGGGATTTCAATGTGGCAAATGACTCGAAATTTTGAGTATATTACTTTTTTTACATTTCCAACTAGATCAGAGAAATAAATAGGAACTTTGGAATGTTAGATGGAACATCCTCTATATTATTGAATAATTTCAATTAACAAGTCATTCAGATAATGGTATCAGATTGTTCCATTGTTTAGTTTCCAATCTTTTCCTTTTTTTACTTACACATATTCATAGCTCCCATCTGGATAAATGTCTTGAAATTGACGAACAATTCCTACTTGCTGTGGGACAGCAATGGCGGCAGCCATCAATAACGAAAATATACTCTGAAAAAAACAATAATTAAAATTATTAATAGTGTAGAGTTTATTTTGTATGAAAAGGTCATTCGTTATCTTTTATATATATCATTATAAACCATTTTTTTTATTTTCAAATGTTAACATCATTGACAGGAAAAGAATGATAGGTACGTAGTGTTTAAAAGCTTAAAAATACATCTGATAACCGAAAATCTCGTAGCTGATGTTTTGAGAACATCTATAGCTATATGTGTTTACGGTAAAAATCTTATTACTAAACTGTATTTTTTCAATTATGGAAAAGGTTAGATACGTCTCATTATCTTATTAATTAATAATAATAAGAATTAATAAAATCATCTGTATATGCGTGGTTAAAAAAAAAATTACTCTAGAAGAATTAACCATTTTGCTTTTTTCAAATGATTTAATTCTTGAGAGGAAAATGTATCGGAGGATTAAGAGTTATACAACTACAAAATCCATTATAATGTTGGTGATACTGAAAGTAGCAAAGAAAACGAAATTCCCCACATTGTTACCACAGTTGTATTAATTGTTACTTTTTTATTAATTGTTAGTTGTAACTTTATCTAAAATATATACAAACCATTGTTAATTCTTTCTAAATACCTATAATTTTAATAACAATAACTTAACTAAGCTACCTCTAATTTTATTATTAGGGAACCCTTTTATGCAATTAATTAATTTTCAATTGAAGCAATTAGAAAAGTGGGCATCTAAACATTCCATTTATTTTTACAAAACAGTACAATATGCACTATTATACCATGGTCAAATTATATCATTTCAATCAGACCATATCCTATATTTTCCACTTCAGTATCACAACTTATACTCGTACCACCACTTCAAAGCAGTTCTGAGGCAAAACAGTGAATTTTTTTGCAAAATTGGTTAGTATTCACTAGGAATCCAAATACAATATTAACTTACAAAAAGTAGCATCTATATCACTAAGTTCATATATACTCCCAATTCATTACACTAACACATCCTCAACTAAAGTTACTATCTTTAAATTTTAGATACTCGACTGAATTTGTATGAAAATTTTAGAAATTTTTTTAAAATGTCAAGGGATTAGGCATAACTCAATAATGAATAATAAACATAATGTAATGGAATTTCAACTAAAACTGGCACAAAATGTCTTACCCAATTTCTTAAACGTGCATATTTTTGCCAAATTTCAAAATTTATGCCTATACGACTATGCAGTCAAGAGCATACATTATTTATGAAAATATTTCAACAAATATTCGGCAAGCTTTGAACTGGCTTGGATTTCGCAATTGCCATAGCGAAACGAGCAGGATAAGAGTCCATTGTTAAAAACGATCGTGTAATATCTTTCAGATGTTCCGGTATAGCCGAAAAAAAAAAAACAATTTTTATTCTTGCAGATAACAATGGGTTATTAATATAAATATTAGTTATTACCGACTACCGACGGAATTTCAAATTTACTATTACGACACGTCGTAATAAAACGGGCCATTAAATCAGTTGTACATTTTTTTCGATTAGATGTACAGGTATACTATTTTTCGTGAAACAAGAATTGCGTCAGCACGATAAATCACACTGTTAGACGACAGTGTTGAAAAACCACTTCAAATTAATGCGTACTACTGATATGTTTTTGACATGGGTAAACATTTAGATTATCATTTTGTGAGGCAAGTTCTACTAATTTACTTATCTTCTAAAGAAATGTCTCGTTGAAATGTGGAAAGACTAAGAAAAACAGATGAGAAAAGATTGTTATGCTGCAGCCATGACTTGGCTATCAGCATGAAGGGTGATTCACCTTGAACTGTACATACTATAATGGTTGAATGGGACAACCTAGGCAAGTGCCAAGTGAGCATCGAAAAACATTCTCGACCATTATCTACGAAGATGGTGAGTCCGGCGAGCCGCAACAGAGTTGGACTCAGGTCACTATTATTATAAAGCGATACTGATGATGCCCATAATGACACCATAGCATTACAATCAAATAAAAGGATAATAATTTGCATTTGAAGAAACTAAAATGTGTTATCGTGCAGAACTTATTCCAACTACAAAGCATGCGAGATGATGTCCTTAATTGTAAGTATTCCTTCACAACTACTGCAAAAAATCCAACTGGAAACATATGGGCTTACCGTTACAAGGACAGTTTACAGTATTAGATTAGATGATGTTAAACAAACAATAAACAACCACAACAGACGTGGTCAGCAGTACTGTTATTAAAAAAACTGCAAGACGTGTTTACGAAAAATCCTTTTGAATATATATCGATAGAAATATATCGCACATACCTGCAGGATCTGTGGGTACATATTCGCAGGACATCATACCAAAATTTCGGTCGGATTGGAGCAATAGAAGACGAGATATCAATTTTGTTCTCAAAATTACGATTTCACATATTGAAACTTTACCTGCTTCCAGTTCGAGCTATATTAACGCTAGAGACTTCATTTTTTTTTTAAATAAAGCGAAATTTATGCTATATCGAAATCTGACCCCCACCCGAAAACAGTTTTTCCTACATCTGGTACATTTTCACAGACCGCATCACATATGTTTCATTTCCTTTTTCTTCAGTATGTATATTCGAGTATTCATTATTGTATTATGATGCGTTTATATAATTTTTAAACCGATCGAGGTGATTAACTGATTTTTAATATACTTTGTATCATGATATCTATGAACAATTTTAAGTAATGAGAAATTGCAAGATTTCAGGACCGTACAAGGAAAATTCTCATTTGTTGTGTTAGATAAATAGATGTGCGCTTAAAGAAGTTCACCCAGTATATATATTTTTTCATTCTACTCATAACATATTTAGTAAATTATGTGTAAAAAAAGTACTTAAACCAAGGACAACAAACCAAGGACAAACACCTTCAAAGGATTTTACATGAAAGCTCAAACTTTGACATACCGTTAATTTGATTAAATTTTTCATCATTAAAGTAATATGAACAGTTAAAACTAATATGGTACTACTGATTTTCGACTGATGTTACATCGCTATATCCTACCACAGTTTTCTTTCAGATTTCCAAAACTGCAGGACCTCGTTAAGAAAATTTTGCATTGCGGTGTTCGGTCAAAAAAGGTCACTAAGTATAGATATACACTTTCTAAAATCCACATAGCAGTTTAAATGTATATAAAAAGCGACATGATCGTAATTTTTTCGTTACACTTTAGAAAAAATCTTACATTACTCTCTCAACAATGTACTTTTCAATATTGTAGTAGTTGATACTACTATGCACATGCATATACGAGAGCCGCTGAAGTAGTATTATATAAAGAACACTGATACATTCCTGTCGATATTGACTAAAGTAATAGTTCCATTTTCTCCACCCTTTATTTATTCTACATTATTATTTTACACACTTTATACCAAAAGTCCAGTATCGTGTTACGAAAATTCTTAGTCCTGGTGTTCCCCTAGAAAAAGTTCATTAATGCAGGTTCAAAAATTCAGTAATATATTTTTCCAGGTCTCAATTACATATCAAAAATACAGATATTAATAACAAACAACATGGACTTCGTTTAATTGCACATTTATAAGGGATTTTGGCTCTTCAGAACTACAATTACATCTGTACCTAAAACTTGATCCCTTATACACTTCCCACATTTTCACACTCTAATCTTTGGCTGTATCGAAAAATATATCAGTTCATTTCACCAAATCGACACTGATACATGAAGTAATTTTAAACAATTTCAAAATATTCTAATAATTTAAATTGCAACTAGCACTATTCCAGTTAATGAACTTAAATAGACCGTAATTATTAAAAGTCTATTTTTTTATAAAAATATGATGTCTTGTAAGTAAACGTTACTATACATTAAAGACGATAAGAGTCTGGTGTTTGAAGCACGTCTTTAATAACACTCATACAAATTATAATAACAATATAGTAACCACTTACCAATGTAAACATGTATTCCATTATAATCACTTATATTGTCTGAACCACAGTGAATGAATTTTTAAACTCCTAACATTATTTATACGCATCTAATGATCATGCTATCCCAAATTTGCACAACGATTTTCTGTTTTAAGGTTGTGGCAAATAGATGCGTTTTTTAATTGCGAAATTGCTAGTTAACAAAGATTGGCGGGCTTTATCTGAGTATCTCAATGCACGCTACTACTCATCCTTGTCGACATCGTTCATAATAAATCATTAATATTCGCTTTTTGAAATAGACGAATAGTTATAAAAAATATATGTATACTCGTACAGTGTGGAACAGCCAAATGGAATAAATTCAGTAGCTCCACTATTATGCATTTTTTTTAGAAAATTCTGAGACTCGTCAAGTTCTAATTCTAAAATGACATCTTGCGGCGTAAAAATTTCATCCCTAAGTTGGAAGTAGGGGCTTGTAATACTTCATTTGAAAGGTCTTTTCATTCTCTATACAAAACTGCTATGGTTTTAAATTTTATTGCAGAAATTAAAAAGAAAAGTTTCTCCAGCGTAGGAAATTCGTTACATTAAAATAAAAAACAAATCATTATTAATGCAGCAGATGTTCAAAATGCATGCTTCTAGCATCTTGGCAGCATACTAGATGTAAATAGAAATGTCTTCTAACGTTAACATAACATAACAAACTAAAAGTTAACATCTGCGGGGTAGTCGACCTAATTGCAAGTGTTATTCTTCTTCTTACGTCAGCTAAATCGTCGGGTTTGATTTTGTATACGACCATACTTTTTACATATCCCCATAGGAAGAAGTCTAACGGTGTGAGATCAGGTGATCGTGCAGGCCATTCTACAGAACCACGTCTCCCTATCCAGCGATTTGGAAAGATTGTGTGAATATATTGCCGGACATTGGCTACGTAATCTGCTGATGCACCATCCTGCTGGAACCATATGGCATTCAGCTGGATACAAGTTTGCCATCGTCGGTACAACATTATTTTGGAGCAGCACTAAATAAGTTTCTCCATTCAAATTGCCGTCAATGAAGAAGGGACCAATGATATTTTCTCCAATTATTCCTGCCCAAACGTTAACTTTCAGGGTTTTACGTGTGTAGTTCCCTCATCCAGTGAGGATTTTTTTGTATTTTCCAGGTTTGTTTTTTTTTTGCTGCTTGCTCATTTTTGTCGTTCGATTGTCAAGCAAAAAATTGTACGTGTTTATTAGTAAGTTTTTATCTTATAGTAAGGAATGTCGGCAATTACACATTTTTTGTTATTATTAAAATTTCAGAACCTAAAATTGACAAATAGTGTTACTTATAAAAGTTTTGTTTTAATGTAATGAATTTCCTACGCTGGAGAAACTTTTTTCTTGTTAATTTCTGCAATAAAATTTAAAACCATAGCAGTTTTGAATAGAGAATGAAAAGATCTTTCAATTGAAGTATCACAAGCCCGTACTTCCAATTTGAAAATTTAGGGGTAGCTGTCACCTGAAGGGGGTTGAATTTAGGGATGACATTTTTACTTCGCAAGATGTCATTTTAGAATTAGAAATTGACGAGTCTCAGAATTTTCTAGAAAAATGCATAATAATGGAGCTACTGAATTTATTCCATTTAGCTGTTCCACACTGTATATATTTTAGTTGTTATATGCATAACATGCACGTCAAATGCCGGCAATCCTTTATTATGGTAATAAAATCCATTTAGTGGACAATAATCCAGGCGGAATTTTGCTCAAAAGTACAACGTTCCACTTTTTCGCAGACATTGTTTGCGAAATACATAGTTTATTAACGTACATCAGATTCATATCCATAAGTATCTAATATAAGAGATCTATTATGAAGATGTATGACAATTTAAAATATTGCTTATTGAGACATCGTATACCACGCGGCATGGTTGTGTAGACGAATACCAGACACCTATTATTACATCAATTGTTACAGGGTTATTGATTATATAGGTTTGATCGGAAGCATTCATTAAAAGTATAGAACAGGTTTATATAGATTTGGAATTTCTTGACAGTTGATTAATTAACTTCATAAACTTGTGGGATTATAGGTCAGTTTATAAAAACAAAAGTTTTTGTTTTTTCTAACGTTTCGGCTTTATTCAGCCAGTCTCAAGACTCAAGACACGACTCAAAGAGAATATAGAAAATATATTCTCTGATGATGGCTGAATAAAGCCGAAACGTTAGAAAAAAAAAACAAAAACTTTTGTTTTTTATAAACTGACCTATAATCCCACAAGTTTATCAAGTGAACAGGTTTGTAGAAATGTTTAGGCTTGTATAAATGATTTTACCTTACCATATTTGTGTTATATTTTTAAGTTATGCTAAATAACTAAAAAACTATTAAATATTGGTATAGCTATAAGTATATAATTGTTCCTATAATAAAGATAATTACCAATTATTGGTAATTATCTTAGGGCCTGCAGACGTCATTTTTGACATAAAAACTTAAATATCTCAAAACCGCTTAAACTTAGGTATAGGACATTATACATGAAATATTCTTAGAATTTCCCATAGAATCTAAAAATGTATTAATATGCAGTATTAACATGTATTAATATGTAATTCCGGTATAACAGGAAGTGCGATTAACGTGAAAATATTTTAGGCGTATGTCCCCCATTGACCTTAGTATGTCACCAAATTTTCAGATTTTTACTAATTATAGTTTTCCCATAATCGATGCATGCAGTTCCCGGAGGACCACCCTGTATATTATTTTAAGTATTTTTTTTTAATATCTATATAAATATAAATGAAATTGTGCTGTTCATTCGTTTTCGATATATAAATATATAAATTTATCAGTTTTGGCTGTTTGCATCATGTTAACTATATCAATTAGAAATTATACAGGGGTAACATGTTTGTACAATTGAGGAGGTACCATTCAAAAACCGACATGTCCAAAATTCATTATGTTGGGAAAGTGAGAAAAACTATGTATGAGAAAGTAGTATAGATTTTTTAATTTTTCAAAAACAGGATGTTAGGTTATGGGCACTAGATGAATGTGTTAATAATAGAAGCAAATATCTATTCAATTTTAAAATCTGCAGGGAATAAAATAAACATGTGGGTTTTTGTCTGGATATGGTTATGGACATGTCGACCTTTGAACGAACAACAATTTTGAACCGATAAAAAAATAATGAACTTGTAGTTACTAAATGCAATTTATTAAACTTAAACAAATCCTTGAAAGATGCCAGATAATCTAAATACTAAAATACTCAAACATGAAGGGCACAGTCCTCTTCTAGGCAGTTGCATCGCTCTTCATCACTTTCATCTCTTTCATCATCACTACTTCCATCTTCATTACTTTCTGTATCCCCTCCCAGTATTTTCTTATATTACTCTAATTCTGGAGTGTCCTGCCATTTAACCGTAAAATCACCTTCTTGTCGATTATAGTGTTTTTCTAGCAATTCTGTAACGTCATTCAATTTTACTGGTTTTATCTTATTTTTGAGCTCCAAGTGCTTTAATTTAAACATGTTTTCCTTTTTACCATTCTTTACTAAAGGTTTGTAATTTTTATTGTCATCTTGGAAAATATAAAAAGGTTCTGCATTGAAATGAATGGCATTGTGCTGTCGGGTTTTTGTTTGCCCCATTTTCTTTAGGTATATTCTTTTTTGGCTTTGCATGGCTTTGATTTTTCTATAGACATTCTGGAGGTCTTTTACATTGTACACTTGCCAATCATTCCCTAATTTTCTAACGATACCTTCTGTTTCATAAATTTTGTTGTACTGATCTGGGGTGTTAATAAAATTCTCCTTTTTTTAATTTCTTTTTCCACACGGCCAAAGGCTCTATCTGCAGGCAGATAGCTGTGTCCGCGTACAGGAAAAATAAGTTCTAAATTGGTAATATGTGTCTAATAAGTATATGTGTATAAGGCATCCATATTGTTCTTTCTCCAACTAAAGTAACCTTAATTAACACAAATTATAACCCAGTATTGATAAGATTACAAAGTCACACAGCAACACACACATAAACAGAGCAACACAGGCAGGGAACTGGCGACTTCTGACGAAACTGCGGACATGTCGTATTTTGAATGAATACCGTGATACGGCCATTTAAATACCATTGGACATATCGGTTTGTGATGCAATTTGTCTACAAAAGCTAGTTTGGTCATGTAGGATTTTGAATGAGCACTTCATATTCGCACGCTTATAGCATATGAACATGTAGAGTTTCGGTTGAACTCGATTGCACTATAGACGGAGTTAACGGTTTTTGATTGATTTTCATGTCTAACTCATTTTGATTAAAAATGGACATGTCGATTTTTGAATGTTACCTCCTCAATTACAGTGTGCTGCATAAAATGCGCACCATATGGGAAAACATTTTATCAACACATTTTTTATTGAAAAATAACCTCGGGAGTACCTTGTGTTTTAAAAATGATGGTTGATGAAAAAATAACAAGTAACTTTCGGTACCTTTTTTCCTGACATAACCTTTTCGGAAACAATTTTCCAAAAAAAAATCGCTCAAAATGGGCATTACAATTGCCTGTTTGGTGCAATTTAAAAAAAGTTTTACTAAGAATAGTTTTAGTACGCCAAATCTGAATGCTATATTATAACATTTTTGTGCCCTTTTTAATAAATCTACAAAATTATCTAGAAATATTAAACTTCGAACTTCAAAAAAAAAATACTTTATTTCAGGAGACGTTGCTAAAGCTGTTATCTTGACATACCGTCCAGCATTGAGAATATAAATTAATTGAAATAAATTTTTTCTGTACTAAATTGTGCCACAATAATAACACTGTTCTGCATGAAAATCCTCCCCGCCAAACTAATGTGTTATTTCGATAACACAGGGGAAAAAAAAAAAATTTTTTTTTTGGTGCCTGGGATTTTAGACCTGATTTTAACTATATTTGGGAAGCTAAATCTATAGGTGCAATCCGTTTTTCTCTATCAGCTCTACTTTTTTAGATACATAAATTTATCTACATATCTGGTTTCTATGCAGTTTATTGGTTTCTGAGAGTTCTAAAATTATTTTATAATCATTAATGTAGGTGCAATTGTTTTATTGTCAGTCTGTAAATGAGTAAATTCCAGGTAAATCTATAAATAGTGGAAACATTGCCTCCCAGGTACCTGAACTGACCCTTTTATACCCCTAACTCAGGTAAGTCTCGTCAGTTTGTGCCTTCTTGCTAAAGAGAGTAGATCGAATTCGGCGTGTTATTTTCTGTTAAGAAAAGAGTGTTGTGTTATTGAACAGAATTAAAATGAGTTCAGCGTCCAGTTCAAGAAGAAGTTGTGTCAATCAACCTGATGTGTTTTGTTATATATGCGGAGAATACATGTTCCAACAAAACAGACGAGCTATTACTGACTTTGTGAAGCAAGCATATTTGGCATACTTTGGAGTTAAGCTTGGTGATCAGGACAAAACGTGGGCCCCGCATCTTGTATGTAAAACTTGCACAGAGCAATTACGGCAGTGGACTACCGGCAAAAGAAAATGTTTGAAATTCGGCGTACCAATGGTTTGGAGAGAACCAAAAAACCACTTCGATGATTGCTATTTCTGTTTAGCAAATATTAATGGAATCAATCGAAATAACCGCCATAAATGGACCTATCCCAATTTAGACTCGGCAATACGCCCTATCCCGCACTCAGATGAAATACCGATTCCAACATTTCATGAGCTACCAGATATCTCTGATAACGAACATTGTCCCTCTGATCGCTCTTCCGATGCTAATGAAACTAACAGTGACTATGAGGGGACGTCTTCAGTTCCTCAACGCTTCAATCAAAACGAATTAAATGATCTCACCAGGGATCTCAATTTATCGAAAAAAGCTGCTGAAGTACTGGCTTCTAGGTTAAACGACAAAAATTTACTGGAACAAGGAACCAAAATTACCTTTTACCGTACAAGAGAAAAAAGATCTGCTACCATTCTTTTCTCAAGAAGACAATCTTGTATTTTGTCACGAAATTAGGAGACTCATGAAAGAAATGGGACTTTCTGAATATATTCCAGATGATTGGCGCCTATTTATTGACAGTTCAAAGCGAAGTTTAAAATGTGTCCTTCTACATAATGGGAATAAATATGGTTCAATACCGTTAGCTCACTCAACGAAACTGAAAGAAGAATATAACACAATAGCTTTAGTCTTGCAGAAGATAAAGTATCACGAACATCAATGGTTGATATGTGTAGACTTAAAAATGGTGAACTTTCTTCTTGGGCAGCAAAGTGGTTACACAAAATATCCGTGTTTCTTGTGCCTTTGGGATAGTAGGGACAAAACACACCACTGGGTTAGAAAAGATTGGCCTCTGAGAGAAAACATGGACGTTGGGGAAAAGAATGTCATTAACGACGCTTTGGTTGAAAGAGAAAAAATCATTCTTCCTCCGTTACACATAAAGTTGGGCTTAATGAAGCAATTTGTAAAAGCTCTTGATAAGGATGGGCCTTGTTTTGAATATATAGGGGTAAAAATGCCTCAGTTGAGCACAGAAAAACTCAAAGCAGGGATATTTGACGGCCCACAAATAAGACAATTAATTAAAGATCCTGCCTTCATAAATTCAATGAATGAAGTTGAACGAGAAGCTTGGACATCATTTGTTGCAGTTGTAGAAAATTTTCTAGGCAAACATAAAGCTGAAAACTATGTTGAAATTGTTAACAAGATGCTGAACAGCTTTAAATCATTAGGGTGCAATATGAGTATAAAAGTACACTATCTAGACAGCCACTTGGACCGGTTTCCAGAAAATTTAGGAGACATGAGTGAGGAACAAGGTGAAAGATTTCACCAAGATATTAAAATTATGGAGGACCGCTACCAAGGAAGATGGGACATCCACATGATGGCAGATTACTGCTGGAGTTTAAAGAGGGACTGTTTGAAAAAACATTCAAGAATGTCGCGGAAAAGAAGTTTTAGAAGTGTCGAGTGACTATATTTGATTTCTTTAATGTTTTTTTTTGTTTGTAAGTTTGACTTAAGATTGTATTTGGTATAAATAAAATAAAAAATTCGAATCTACTTTTTGTTTATTACACTTGAGATTTGAGTTAAAATCATAGAACTCATATTTCTTAAAATTGTATATCTTAAAAACTGGAGCTGATAGGGAAAAATGAATACGATATTTGAATTCAGGACATCAAACTGATATAGAATCAGTTCAAAAACCCTCGGCACCAAAAGAGCTGTTCCCCAGTGTAATTTGTACCTGTGTAAGTAACCCTTACACTGACCTGCAAATTGTCGTATCACGTAGCAAAATCTAGAGAACATGTTTTGAATGATTGCAAAGCAGGTATTTATTTACCTCTCCTACACATACATACATATATAAAACTAGGGCTTATAAAAAATGTGTTGAAGCCTTAAATACAGAAGGAAATGCTTGTCTTTATTTGAGACTGAAATTCGTGCCTAATTGAGCCGCAAATACGAGAACTTTTTAAAGACGAAAATTCTGAACCTACACATTCAAGAAAAGAAAATGTATATATCAACTTCCTAGGTAACAAGAAATCGGAGAACTACAAAAATCTAGTTGTAGAACTTATCCAATCATACAAGACGTTAAGTTGCAACATGTCACTTTCAGGAATTCTTTCCTAACAATTTAGGTGGTTTCAGACGAACACGGCGAAAGATTTCACCAGCAAATTGCTCAAATGGAAAAGCGGTATAGTGGAAAATGGATGCCAAACATGTTGGCGGACAATTGTTGGTACCTCAAACGTAAAACCGATCCCGGCGAATATAAGCGAAAAAAAGACAACAAAACAATTGATTGTATTATACTTTTTTCGATACAAAATGAAGTATATTTTGTAAAAAAAGTGATTTTTTTTAAATCTTCGAAAATTCACCAATTTGCTTATGGTCTGGGGTTCTTATATTTTATATGCTTCCCTTCTCTAAGAACTTATGGGTTATAGGTAAAAACCGAGCTCATATTTGAATTTAGCACATTACAGTAGACACAAAAAACCCAAAAATAAAAACATAACGATTACGACGTTCTTTCATCACTACATTGTGGTAAAAATCACACGTATTAGGTCATCATTTTCAAGAAATAGACGCATTTAAAAAACACCAAATTAAAATACCTTCCCAACGATCCATTAAAACTGGCACGTTTTTGAAAAGAAAAAAAAAACTGGTACTTTTCTCTGAATCATAGCAAGGTACTCCACCTCTCTAGGATGTGTTATTTACAAATAAATATTGAGTTTAATTTGGTAGTGAACGTTGTCATTTTTTATTTCGTTTTTTATTGGTGAAAAAGGTGAGTGTGATTTTATTTATTATCACAGCATCTGAGAGGAGTAAGTATTACGACAATATTTATCGAGAATACGTCAGTATTTTTAATTTTTTTTTATTTCTTTATTCATTTTTATAAACAACTTATGTAAATGTTATACCATCCGCCCGCGTTCACTCCAGTTTTAGCACATCCATTAGTACATACCAGTATAGTTTACGATAATTTTTTTTATATGTTTATGATATTTTTTGTTGCTACCTTAGTAAGTTAGAGTTTTTCTAGGGGAAGATATACTTATTTTGAAGGAGAAACTGGACTGAAAAATAAAAACTCATCCGTTATACGGATTGCTCGCCAAAAGTTAGGTGTAGAGGAATTAATACTTTTTTTTGTAAATACATACATTTTTATAGACTATTCTTTGTATATATTTTTGTAACTATTTATTTTACATGGTGTTACTTAATGATGTGTACTTATTTTAAGATGTGATTCTTAGACCAATTTTAAGTAGAAAAGCTTATATAAACATATGTCCTAAAGTTCCATTTTTCATATAAAGGGTGCTACAGTTTTTTTTTGTCATTCGATCCTTTACAGTTATCTTACACAATTGAAATACAAAAAAGCTAGTGTGCTAAATCTTATCAATTTAAAAATGTACTACTAATGCCATTAGGAATAATTAAATGCCATAGTTATTTTATGAAAAAATGGTCTTAAAAAAACATTTTGATTAACGATTACCTCCAAAATTATACGACAAAAATAAAAGAGACCTTTTTTGTTTAGAATCAAATAATAATTCATTCAATAAGCTAATGATTAAAAAAAACAGTAAGTATTCTGTAAACATAAAAACGTTTTTCCGTTAAAATTGAATTGTTGCTTAGCAATAAATACGACACTGGTTAAATAAAAAATAAAGGCCAAAAAGCGTTTTTCTCAACCATAATAACCTGTATCAAAGTTTAGTTTCATACCTCAAGCGTTTTTGAGATTTGTATTAGAAACTAAAATAATAAATAAATAAAAGTTGTATATAAATAACAACAATAACAAACAAGACCCTGTATATCGAAAACTAAACATTTTGCTTGCAAGAGACGGCTTGCAAAATATTTATTAAATATTTCTTTTCATAATCGCCAACTAAATACAAAGTATTTTTTAATTTGTGATTTTCTTGAAATGTCGAGATCTGTAAAAGTTATGATAATTAGAATTGTTATTTCTTCCAAAATTTCGTCTTTGAGATTTTACAATAGTTATCTCTTTAAGCAAAACGAAAATTTTGAAAAGTCTGAAATTTTTTTTGTATTCATTCGGTAATTGAGAACAAAAATATTTCGCAAATATTTTTTTCCAGCCATTTTCAAGATCTTCTAGGTCATCTGGTCATTATAGCCTTCTTCTTAGGTCTAGTAATCACCCCCTAAAACATGGTGTGGGTCCCCTGCCTCCTTACAAAAATACGAGAACGTCAAATTCCACTAGCCGCCACTGTTATTTTTATATCCTAATTTATTTTATTTTCATATGATTTCACTTGAAATAAATAACTGCCAATATGTATATAAAAACAATTAAATTGCTTTGCAGACAGCTGGGACTATTAATGTTTAGAAATAAACAAATGGTGAAATTATTTAAAAAAAATATCTCGGCTTCTGCATATGCTAGAGCAACTTTTTTTTTTTAATTTGTGTAAAAATACCAACTACCAAGGTATCAAAATGGCATGTCAATATTATTGTTTATTTACGAGATAATTGAAAAAAACGGAACCCCAAAATAGATACATTTTTCGGACACCATTTTGACGGTCTTAATATGGAAAAATTAATATGCCCATTGCAGTATCATAAAATATAGGTCTTTACGAAAAAAATGAGACCTGGATGAACCTTTTTGTCGACGTCAATAGGGTCAAATAGAATTAAACATTTAAGATGTTTTTTATAAACAAATGGAATTTCTCGTTAACGAATTAATATTTTTTTATGAAAATTTGTTGGTGTCTTGAGGATCATAAAAGACACAGTTCCCAAAAGTTTCAAGCATGCAGAAGCTTTTTTTCGCAAAATGAATGCATTTTTGCACATTGCAACGTCAATTTGACATCGTTTCTGACCTCCAAATTGGGATCAATTTCAGGACGATGTTCCTGAACTCCAAATGAACACACTAAACCATGTTAAAATCTGTCGTTAATTAGATCCAAATATAGACTTTTTTTCAAATTCCATTGGCCTATATTAATAAGTAGTACCAATCTAATATTAACCAAATATCAGTTTCACAAAAGAACCTCTATGTTCAGGTTAGAAATAAGTAAGAGTCTGGAAAACCTGCCTATTTATCAAACTATACCCCACCCAGGTCACCAATTATACACTCCTACATTTTTTATGCATCATTTGCAAATGTAGAGAAATTTATCTTGATGACAACTATGATTATACCACAGCATAAGGAAGATTTTACTATACAATACCGGTTACGTAAAGGATTTTGATCTTCCAAATAGATAGACGCATCTGATTTATCGTGCATTCAGATGCCGCCTAATCAAAAGCAATAATTATTGTATTTTTAATGTGAGGAGGACACCCACCTGTTGTGTCGACCTTGTCGAACTATGTTTCTCAATTTTTTTAGAAGATGTAATTAAAACTTACAGTCGCCGAATTATAGTTTATTTATAATTTGTATATTTCCATATTTCCGTGTAATCGTATTTTTAAGTATACGGGAGGAATGTCCATAACGTCGGGAACATATAGTATGGATAATTTGATGATAAAAAATTTATATACAATAATACCTCTCAAAGTGTGTGTGGTTGTGTGCGTGCGTGCGTGCGTGCGTGCGTGCGTGCGTGCGTGTGTGTGTGTGTGTGTGTGTGTGTGTGTGTGTGTGTGTGTGTGTGTGTGTGTGTGTGTGTGTATTTTTTGCAAAAAAATTAGTCTTTTAAAGTCTTTTTTTTAATATCTTGAAAACGGAAAAAAATTACTGACTGAAATTTTATAAAGCAGGAAATTGTCCAATTCACAAACCGACAAGGTATTTGTATTGGGCACAGTGACGTAGAGGGAGGGGGTGTAGTCTGGCAAGTTAACCCCTAACTTGTACACCAATGATTAAAATGCTATTTTCTAGTGTTGGGAAAATTCGAATTAAATAATTCGACTAATTCGATAGTTAATTGAAAGCAACTAATTCGATTATCTTTTTCGATATATCGAGATAAAAATTAGTAGTATTTATTATTTAGTATTAGTACTCCGACGGGAAACGGAATTACGAATTATTCAACTGGTATACGCCTATACCTATCGAATATTTACGATGGACGTTGAGTGTAGCGAGAGGGTCAAGTAAAAACCAAAATACTCGGGGGAATGCGGTTGCCGTTGCCTGTAGTGACCTTTTTTTTTTGGCTTTATTGTTTAATTTGCAGCCGATTTGTTTTATCTACAGCGATCGCCCCTCGGTATAATTTAAATTTATAATTCTACTGAATAATTCGAATTATTAATTCGATTTTGAAATATGAATTATTACTAATTATTGGATAGTGAAAATAATTCGATTATTCACAACGCTACTATTTTCTGATTAAAGAATGACATTTTACAGCTTTTCGAACGAAAAAGGATGGTAGGATTGCCAGTGTACTCAATTACGGACATTACTTCAGGAACATCGAGAGAGAGAGAGAGGGAGAAAACACCAGCCTCTACAGCGCCAGTCCTACCTTCAACAGTAATTCCTCGAAAATCGTCAAAATCATTGATTTCTCATTAAGACACCCAAAACTCAAAATTTTTTTTCATCAGAAATTTCCATTTTAGTCACTTGAGTAGAAAGGAGGAGGGTCGATTTGGACAATTTTTGCACCAAATTATTTTTGGATGAAAAAATCTTTAATGTCTACTAACAACAGGAAGTCGATTTTACCCTAAACGGACCAGTCCATAGGGGTGGAGAGGGTGGTTTTACTATTTAACCTGACAAAGAAATCCAGAAAAATAGATAAATACGTTTTTGGCATCTCTGAATTCGATTGAAGGCTTTGTTGAATCGCTCGTTGTCAATTAGAGGTCATTTCAAGGTCAAATCAATATTGTGCTAGAGTGAAGCTGAATAAAATGCCGTGTAATGAATTCGAATCACTTTATGTATTGGTTTTTTGAGGTAGCTGAATCCGGGGATCAGCTAAAGGTAGTTTCAAGGTGAACTCGCTGTTCTCAAAGTTGCGAACATTCCTCCCGAATCACCTTGTATAAAAATAAAGCCAGAAATCACGGTTAAGGTATCTTTGCATCAAATTAAATAACTTTCACACAAATGGTGACCTTTGTAATAAAAAGTTCAGTTGTACGAAATTACTGTTGAATTTTCACCATTATATTTTCAAAAAATCTGTGGTTTATTAGATTAAAGCGTTACCTTCAAGCCGATGATTTACGAATGACTAATAAGTAAAGCCGGCTAAACAGTGCGGTGGCCCACACAGTTTTCACACATCTCAATATAAATAACAGGGTAAATTTAACACATCTCTTTATAAATTCAACAATTTCAATTCTATGGTTTTCATGAATTTTGTTTTTGCACATACAAGTAGTAAGTAGTATGACTCGTACGATTATGGCCCGCCGCCCGGATCTGCCGGCTTTACTAATGAGTCTGTCTGTATGTACTATTTTACCAATATTTGCTTTATGCAACTGTAACGACATCACCAGTTAAATTTCCTAGTATAGTGCCCTCGGATTGTGAAAATGTCGCGGTCTTTCTGAGACGTCATCATAGACTTGTGATCTATAGCAAGAATACGGATGCTCTGGGGCCCACTTTTATAAATTGAAAATTAAAAGACTTATAATTTGTGAATAAAGTTTCTTTGAGTTTTTTATGAGTAAGCTAAGTATTATCTTTCGTAACACTGATATTACCGCAAGTAAGTACGACTCTGTCGTGTAATAGTTAAGTCCTATCCTTATTGTATTGGGATGTATAGACATCCAAAAAAAACGTCATCAAAGTTGGCAGAGAAAAAAAAGACGTATTTCTATTCTTAATAGAATTTATAACCTTATTTACTTGTCAAGACTGTCTCATCATATGACAGCCATTGTTTATTTTACAAATTGTGACAGTCGCTTGTCAAAAGTTTGACATAACCGAAAAGCTTAGACATGACCGCTATTTCCATCTGTCTTGTTCATAGCCAGAGTTGGTGACGTTTTTTTTTGTTTGGATGTCTATATTTTCTATGAACTATTGCGTAGTAATCATAGTGACCTGAGACCGACTCTGTGACTCGCCCGATACACATCTATAGTGATGCCTTCTCGGTTCCACGTATATTATATAATAT
The DNA here is from genome assembly GCA_029963805.1 of Aromia moschata. Classification (NCBI taxonomy): domain Eukaryota; kingdom Metazoa; phylum Arthropoda; class Insecta; order Coleoptera; family Cerambycidae; genus Aromia; species Aromia moschata. The sequence continues at coordinate 1,442,117 of JAPWTK010000048.1, read as the reverse complement.
TATAATAAACGGTTCCACCTATTATGTAACTCAGGAGTATTACTGTACTACCATCAGGCAACCTCTAATAAGTTTATACGCCATCTTTCGTTCATCTCGGTACTATTTTCAACACTAGTTCTCTTGAGCTGATTTAATTGAATATTCCAGCAAGGTATACCTATCAGTGGTCTATGCTGTCAAGTTTCAAATGTCAATTTATTCTAATCGAACTTCTGTCACGTGTGTCGTAGTGTCAAGTGTCATATTTTTATTGAGTTTTGTTTGACAGCTGTAAAGAGTGTATAGTAAACATTAAATATAAAATTTATATATAAAAATATTCTTTTATATATAAACAAAAAGTCCTTTGTTCTTATATTAATATACACAAAATGCTGAATTATTTAGAGAATGTTATTGATGGTGAGTTCAACTAGAAAAATATGTAATTAATGAAATTACTGTATTTTCTCTTTTGATTTACATCAACGTTTTGTAGGAAGTGTATTTTATCTAGTAAATAAGGATCAATTTATCGTAGGAAGGAAAGAATGTGATTTTTTAATTTCAAATGATCAGTCGATCAGTCGAAAACATGCCATTATTCGTCTCAAGGTGTGTACATAATTTATTATCATTAACTCTACTATTTTATGTTGAATACATATGTGTACCTAAAATGGGGTTCAGTTAACATTTTGATATTTTAAAAAATAATAGTGTTTTAAATCTACCATTCCATATATTAAACGACTATTTGTGTTTAATAACAAAGCCCTAAATTTGCACACACAAAACGTCCAAATTTGTGTTTTCAAAAAACATTCCCATAAAAAACTTTTCACAGGGCATTTAACGGTTGGTTGGATAACATATTTATCAGAAATGAATCAGCTACATCTTCTAACTGATCTATAATCTAGCCTAAACAAAGGACTCATCAGTTATCATTTAAGACTTAATTTTTTTTTTAGAAAGTAGGCATCTTTAATGTAGTAGTGTGAAAGAAACTGAAAAATTGTTTGTTTTTTTTGAGATGTAACCCTTTTCTTCCAGATGAATGATATGTGAATACAATAATTGTGCTAGTGTGATTGTACTCGACCTCACTTAGTTGTCTGCATTTGGGTGTAATTTACTGTCATACTACTCGTGTACTTATTTCAATTCTTGTGTGATGTCTTGCATTGTATTTTCTGAAAACTTAAATAATACCAACGTGTGTCTTCTCTTAATATAGGTTCAAATGTTCTAACATATTAGTAACTCTTCGTGCATACCTCAGTATGTCCTACCAAGTTCACTAGTGCTGCAACCTACTACATCAAAGGTACCGACGTTTCAATTGCTCTGTGCTGATAGAATCTTGGTTAGGGAGCTTTATGGGTTGCACCTTTTCCAAGAACTATTGATTTTCGAATTAGTTACACTGGAAATTCTCTTTCTAGACTGAAATAGAGAATATATTTCTTTATTTTATTCGGAAAGTATAAAATAATTAAATATTTTTTTTCACAGGATGGAAAAATTACACTTGAAGATTGTGGTTCGAGATACCATACTCTTTGTAATGGCAACATGCTGACGCCAAACGTGGAGACGCAATTGAATTTGCAAGATGAGATCCAGTTTGGTATTATAAACAGCAAATACAGGTGAAATGAAAAATGTAAAAATTGAAATATTTATATTTGATTGTTTTATATCTAACCACCACCACTCTTATCAACAGAAATGATTAGTTTTAATAACCCTTTACTATGCATATTTACATAACATTAACAATTTCAATACTCATCAGAATGATGATAGAATGGAGGTAACCTTAAGCCTCGATATGTACACATTTTAGAGTAAAGAAGCATTCTGTCACAACCACCGGAACACGGTTAAACAGCGCTCAGAAAATTCAACTGAAAAGTGATCTGGCGACAATTGGGGGACGATATGTGGAAAATTGGAATGCCGAATGCACTCATCTTACCATCGAAGAAATCACATTAACCGTTAAGGTCCTGCATGCCATTATTGATGAGAAACCAATAGTTAAACCAGCATATTGGTCGAAATTCGCCGAGAACGTAAATAAGATGAAGCCACCACCAGATATTAATGAGTATAATAAACCGCCAATAGCAGAAGCACTATTAAACAATGTAGAATTCAGTACTGATCCCAGAAGGAGAAGTTTGTTCAAAGGAAAACTCTTTGTATTTTCGAAAGAGAAAACCAAGAAGCAAATGGAAGATGTTATCCGGAAAGCTGGTGAGTGACATGATGCAAAAACATTATATACTAGCATATAGGTAATCAATTTTGTCAACATATGACTGTATGCTATGATTGACCATTCCCCGATATTTATGTAATTCATATTATCAGTAAGACATTACATTAAGTTGATGTTGTTTATTACATCAAATATTACTGGCAATTTAATAGTTACTTAATATACTTTCTAATGATCTATAGGGTATTTTAAAATTGCTTGCAAAACATTACTTTTAATCTCAGCCCTCTCATTTCACGAACAATATTGGCATCATCAGGAGATGATTAAAACTCAGTGTTTTGGCCGCGAATAATAGTGGTGTATATTCTCGGGTTTTGGTGTTATTGGAAAAAGTGTTTAAGGATGTATTTACTTACCTTGATTGATCAACATTTTTCTCTTTGTTATGACACATTTACTTTTTTGCACATTACTATTCCCTTAATACACTACAGTTTTAAAAAATTATGGATCTAGGTGGAACTTCCATTTCATGGGAAAAGGATCCTATGCCACTCGACGACATCAAGAAGTCTCCCAAAGAATTTATTATAATCCATGCCCCGATTCGACAGATGACTCTAATTTAAACGATGTAGTGAAACACTTCTCAAATCAGGGCAAAAGGACGATACCCCTTCAGGAAATAGCTATGTCCATAGTTCTTTGTTCTTGCGAGAAAGACTGCAATCCCAGTTTCAACAGAGTGGAGCAAGTCTTCCCAATGACTCAACCAATTGAACCTACTCAAAGTAATGCGCTCGTGCCGGGTAGTCAGAGTCAGTATTTCTCCGTTAAGAAATACAAAGAAGAGGACGATGATGATGTACAAATTGTTATACCAGATACTATTGAGGCTGAACTTGTGAGTTTTAAAAAAGAGAGTAAACCTTCAACTAGTAAATCGTCACTTGGTAAACCTTTTGAGAGAAGCACAGTCGATAGGCAGGACCTGAAAAGGCTTAATAAAGAGAAGCTGGAGGAAAACCCATCAAAAAAAACCCAAAGTTGCCAAAGAAAACGTGCCTAGGTAAAAATATAATATAATAATATATATATTAACTTCCATTTTGCTGTGATTTTAAAACCCTTATTTTCTTTCTGTTTTAGTAAATCAAATCAACACAGTGATGTGCAGGAGGATACAAAAGATCACTTCGTAAGTAGGGTAAGTTTAAAATTATGTTACTTAGTAAGAGGTATAAAGCAAGAAAGACTCCTCATTCGTCGTCATTCGTCAAAAGTCACAGTTGCGGATTTTGACTTGTTGTTTCCTGGCTAAGAGGTGGCGTATATACTGATGTATATTTAAAATAAAATTATTCAAAATTCAATAAAAGGTATGTTTTTTTAGATTTTGAAAATTTTCACTGAACATTGTACGATTATTTAATTGTCACATGCCAGATGGTTCACATTTTCATTACCAAGGTGTACTTTGATAATTTTTGCCATGCAAAAATTTTTAACTAACTAATTTTTATTCTTACGAAAAATTTAAATAACCCATCATACAAAAATGTATGTGTGCTGTGCTATGCAGCAAAAAAAATCCAATCTTGTAAGGATATACAGGGTGTTCCATTTACAAATTCTAAATTCATTGTACTTTTGGTAAAACTAAAAGTGTTATTTAGATGTCCAATATGTCAATATGTATATCAAGTTTTGATGATGAATCTTACAGGATTTACACCAATATTTTCATAATTCCAACCATTTATTTTAGTTAAACTTAGATTATTCTATTGTAATAAATTATTTTTTAAATTTTAGGCTCACAAAAGACCAGCAGAAAATGATAAGAGTGTATCAAAAATGAATGAAAGTAGGGATAATGCCAGACAAATTCCTTCTGCATTCATCAGCAAAAATAAGAAAAGTAAAGTTGACACATATACAACTGGCAAAAACGATAATCCCTTCAAACTATTGAAAATGCCTAGTAATGCCCTTCAAGTAAGTGAAGAAAATCCATTCAAATCATCATTTTTAAAGAAGAAGAGAGGAAATGATGATGACCTGTCTGAACTATCAATTTGTAAGAAGAAAAAAAATGAAGACAATAAAGACAGAATTTTTTCCAGTACCAGAATCGACAATGATCTTAATCATTCGAATGGAATCACAATTTCAAGGAAAAATACTACCAGTAATAGTGTATGGATTTCTAAGGACACGACCTTTAATTGTGACAAAAAAAGATAAATTGGATAGCATATTTGATACGGAAATGCAAAATTTTATTGATAAATTTAAAGATACAGTGATAATAGAAGTCATGACTCAACTTCCGAGGAGACCCAAAATTTACCATGATGATGTGGATGGAGGAACAAGTTCCAGACAAAAACACAATTTTAAGAGGTTTATGAAGGTGTGTTTGAAAGATTTTTATTGGATTTTTAAAATTTTATTAGTTTATATATTGTATATTTTTGTGTTGCCAGCATGATTTTGAGCAAAATTTGTTGGTGAAATGGAATATACCTTACACACAATTTGAACACTTCTATGTATGCACAATAAATGCTCAAATTCGCAAAAATATATATTAAATAGTTTTTTCTAAAAAAAATCGACAAAATCGACCTTTTTGGCCTTCTACACCAAGATACCCCCTTAAGGACTTGCCCGGTGCTTGCTTTAAATATGCAGCCGTTAGGTATAGGTGTCTTTGGCTTGGCCACAGTTTAGGAATATATCTAACTTATTTCTAAACTATGGCTTGTCTATCACTGTTGCAGTCACTAAAACCACAATGTTTGACTGTTGCATTTTTTTTTAGGCTTAAAACACTCATCTTATCACAAAAATACATGTATAGTCCTTCTAAAGTGAATGTGAAGAGATAGATTTTTAATTCCTTTGATGGCTAACACCGTCCAATGACGTGCATATATTATCTTTTATAAATTCGAAAATTGTGAAATAATTTTTTTTCATTCAAATCAATATAGGAGATTAAAATTAGCCTGCATACAAAACTCATAATATTTGTAATATAATTTTCTGTAAATAATGCTCATATAGCCAGAAAATTTTCGTTATTCAGAAAAGTTTTAATAAACCTAGCAGAAATCAATCACAAACACTTAGCTGGCGGAAACAAGAGGGAATTACTAATGTCATAAATCATTTTAACGACACAGTGGACAACATGAATAGCTAACCAACGTATTCGATGCAATGCAAAATACTCTAATTGGGTCACTGTAGCTCACTTGTCGTTGTAGCGTGAATGCTGCATGTTGCCGGCTCTTTAGAATTTTCTTAGGTATAGTAATATACATAGTCGTTTTAATTAATTATTTTTTCCAGCATATTTTAAACGCCTTATTTTAATGCTAACTAATAAATTTATATCTATGTATTTTTTTTATATGGAGACATCCAAAAAAAACGTCATCAAAGTTGGCCGAGGAAAAAAAGACGTATTTCTATGCTTGATCGAATTTATAACCTTATTTACTTGTCAAGACTGTCACATCACATCATATGACAGCCATTGTTTATTTTACAAATTGTGACAGTCACTTGTCAAAAGTTTGACATAACCGAAAAGCTTAGACATGACCGCTATTTCCATCTCTCTCGTTCATAGCCAGAGTTGATGACGTTTTTTTTGGATGTATCTATATTTCCAAACTAGCTTTCTAAGAACGTCACGAACTAACAGTGTACTGAAGTATCAAGTATTTGTATAGTAGGCTCAGCAATTTTAGAAAATATATCTGACAACCTTGCTTTTTTTATGTCTTCATATTCACATTAGAAATACTATAATAACAAGGCCTTTCAGTACTATAATGATTTTAATTAGTAACTAACAGTTTTTATGATGAAAAGGTCTATTACTATTTAGAATGAAAAATATGTATTCAATTTTATATTAGGTGGTTACATTTTGCATTATGGCAAACAGTCCCTACTTATTTAAATTTTGTAATAGGTTAAGCCCTTGAAGCCTCAAAGGACAATTCTAGGAAGAGAAAACTTTGCCCTTGCCGAACCAGATATCACCGGGATGGAAGACACCAGAAGAGAATCCCACTTTTCTGATGATGAAGTGGATAGCAATACATTAAGGAGCAAGAAGAAAGCTCCAAAAAAATTCCTCATTTGAAAGTGTGTCTCTATTTACTTCTTTAAACGACCACTAACATACTGTGTCTGTGTATTCTGTATGAAACATATTAACATATATAGGTATGACATTTATTTTTATTTATTGGGTAATAGTTATTATCCTTTAAATATTCTTATACGTTATTACGTATTCCTATTAATAATGTTATATAAGGCATTTGTTGAAAAATGTAGATATATTCGAGGCTGTTTTTTACTTGATGGATCCTTGAATCTCATTTAGCTTTCAAATAATAATTAAGAAACCATATTGGGCCGATACAATTTATGAATAATAAAAGGCTACTGTTAAGCTTAATACTGTTGTTTTTCATTATTTTTTATTACGACCATCAAACACCACAGATTTCAGAAGAAAAAAAATCTGGACCTACTGTTTCCGATGTGTAAATGACGATGAGTAGAATTATTTTTTATCTATGAATATTATGAACTTTCCATGACAGTGCGACTTTTACGGGAAAGACTGTGTGGTTGAAGAGGCTAACTTTGAGGAAACTCGCGTTCGCACACATGCTAGATAGCAATGCTTAATGTGTTCACAGTCACACTGATGATGTTTAATAAGATCGAGATCCGGATCTGTGACTTCTTTGAACATTTCCAGGTTCATTTAAACACACTAGAGGGCGATACACTCAAAGTAACGCTACTGTATAAATTATGTTTGTTATGTCGTCGTTTTTTACTCAAAAAGACAACATATAGTAACAAGTTGTACACGTAACAATATTTAGATATCTGCTTTAATACAGTGGCGGATTTACAAAATTTGCCGCCAGTAGGCTATTCAATTTTTGCCGCCCCTACTGACCTCTGAAATTCGATACCCTAGTTCGCAATCATATTAATTACATTTATTCTTTAATTATTATAATTAATGAATTGTGTGAGTGGACCTAGTAACATTTAGGTACATGGAGAAAAAATTGTAGTAATGATTAATAAAAAAAAGAGTAAATATTACTAAATTTAAAATGTAATATTGAAACGCTATTGGAATATTTTAAAAATCCATGATCACAAAAGTATATTTCACAGAGTGTTTAGTAATTTTTCATATACAGACGTTAGAGTGTACTGTACAGTACTAAAATATTGAAATTTTTGTTAAATTTTCGAGACTCGTTTTCTGTATGTATATAACAATGTTTTTTTTATTATTTCTGTAAGACAAAAATTTTTGGGACAAATTTGCCGCCCCCCTAAAATCTGCTACCCCAGGCTCAAGCCTAGTCAGCCTGCTGGTAAATCCCCCACTGCTTTAATAGGACTCAGTTCAAACAGTGACTAACTTGGAATCACCCTATATTTTAATTCAACACGTCTTTGGGTGTTCACAACAGTCACGTCTCATAATTTTGTACCTCCTGTATGTATTATAAGCAAAGTTTATTCCGGAATGTATATTTATTAAACAATTAATTGTTCATAATTTATATATATTATTAATTTGTAGTGTAATTGATCGGTTAATTAATTTGCCCCCCCCCCAGATACAGGCAACCAGCATAGCACCGAAGAGTTCTCTTTGTTGCATATATCCCTCGATGTCCGATTTAAGCGCCAGCATTTGATATGAAAAAATTGCACTCCTTATCTGTTTTTTTTTTACAAAGCAATGCGCCTCCGAAACATTTTAAAGAAGGCAATTTGCGTTGAGATTTAATTTATTGCTACCATTTTTGTGAATTAATCTAAAAGTTTCATTTGTGTATATACGTGAGTTATTGTGCCTGATCAGTTTTAAAGGTATGTACTCTCATTTTAAAACAATTTATTTGTGATTCTTGCATTTCGGATTATGTATTTGATTTTTGTGACTATCCTGTCTGGACTTGACTCCCAATTTTATACCGAAATAAAATGCAAAGTATGATATTGATTACCTATTGGATTATTATTAACTAGCGACCCGCCCCGGCTTCGCACGGGTGCAATGCTGATACTAAATATAAAAAAATGGTTATTGTGGGTTATCCCTAAGAGATAGACATATACCATCGCGGACTTTTTTTGTAGACCTTTTTAAGGTGAACAATACTTTAGTACATTATTTTGATCTATCTCGTAGGGTTCAGCCAGCGTTTGCAATGTAAGCGGAACAAAATGTGTTTATTTACGACATCACATTAGAAACCTCTAGAATTATCAGTGTTTCTCTACTATATTATGCATGTATTATACATATAAACCTTCCTCTTGAATCACTCTATCTATTAAAAAAACCGCATCAAAATCCGTTGCATAGTTTTAAAGATCTAAGCATACATAGGTAGGGACAGACAGCGGAAACCGACTTTGTTTTATACTATGTTATGATGGGGATTATTTATAAGTATATTAGGTACAATGTATCTAATAAATAAAAAAATGTATTATTAAATAATGCAACTGCCATATGTGTAATAAATATGGCTTGAAGTAGCATAAATATTATATTAATTAAGGTATCGGAACACAGAAAACGTCAGCTTGTCTAATATGTTTCATATGTGGTAGTGCATGGTGCATATTATGGGTTTTCTTTCAGCATTTATCTTTGGAAGATATTACTTAATTACATAAATCAAAAAAAAAAAAAACGATGGTTAACGAGGAACCTTAACTAGAAGGAAAACTGAAAAGAATTTTTTGTTGGTTGAACGTTTTATGGGTTTTTAAAAGAAACAAACACCTCAAACAACACAAAGCTCTTCAGTTTACCATCATAGTGAACCTTAGCCTTAGTTTACCTTCCTTAGTGAACCATTTCTTTTATGTATATGATTAAATAACATCTTTAAAAAAATCTTACGAAAAGGAAAGATTACCAAAAAATTATTGTTTTATAAACTAAACAATACGAAACGAAAAAATGGATAATCAAAACTGGAAAGTGAATGAATACCCAAAACAGTGACCACTTTAAACAGATTTAAACAGGCTAAGACCAATGATATTTGAAAAGCGAGAATAAAGACATTCCACTCTATTTTTTTTAACGAAAGTGCTTTTCGAGTACTATCTAGCTATTTGTTATATATATATTTTCTGAGGAAGTTAACTTAATCTTATTGAAAGGATTCCTGCTTAATCAGATGACTACGTTTCAACATTCCTCTGTAAATTGTTGTCTGAAGAAAATGTAAATTTCTGTCCACATTTTATTTTAACTTGTAAAACTTAGAAATAACCAATTCATTTAGTCATCTAGTCATCTCCCAATTTCGCCAAAATAGTTATGAAACATGCGTCAACACTTTTCTAATAGTATAGTGTTTCGACGTTCATTCAAAACGTCCACAATCTTTGTGTACTTTCACAAACGTTAAGGGACATTCTAGATAATTGTTAGTATCAAATAATGCAGAGAATACTGTGACTATACTGAGTATACACTGTCTATAATACTACTCAGAGTATACTGTGACTTAAAAGTTAGGAAAATTTTCCTACATAGCAGTTGCCTAAACATCGCTAAATTATTATATTGCAAAATTAAAGCAACATTTAAGGATTATTTGTGTTAATAGTTAAACATCTCTAAATATAATTAGAATATGTAGTTTGGTTGTAACAAAACAGTTAATTGCTTGGTACATATCTATTTTTTTCCACTAAAATAAAAAGACACTAATATGTACTTATGTCGATTTGCTTTTCAATATTTTAAACAAACGATTTTTAATTATATTTGTTATTATTTTATTGAGGAACATCAACACCACCTAATAACAAATCATTAATTTTTCTTACAAAAACCAGGAAACGAAACATTCTTTCATTTCCACCTCTCTTCTTAGGTTAAGTTTATTTTTTTCTTTTTGTCATCTTCCGACTAATGGAATATGTATACTCAAACTGGCATAAATGTATTAAACATTCATTATATTGTACATCTGTAGAGCAATCGATGAGAAATATGTAGAATATTATGAAATTTAACGATTTTAAAGAACTACACAAAATGTACAGAAATCCCACAAGTGAGGTTATATTCTATGTACACTGGAGTCTCCAAAATTCGGCGTAGCTCGGGAACAGAATGTCTCCAGAATTTGGCTTCAAGAGGGGTACCCCACCACAGCCATTGAAAAGTCACGCCATTGGTGCTTACTGTCAAGTGAGGCTGTTTATTTGTTGCTTTGCCGGCGTGAAAAATGTACGTAGGAGTGCGCGGACCAAATTTTTAGTAAATTTTTAGTAATGGAGCCAAAAATTGTAAGGGTTCTATAAATACACATGAAGGATCCCATAATATAAAGGAATATCGCGTTTTTAAATATAATTCTGCTTCCTATTCAATAAACTAATGTTGCAAGGATTTCAAATAGCGCGCCGCACAGGAGCAAAGAGCTCGTGGTAATAGTGGGGATAGAAAAACGTCGAATTGCGGAGGGATTTTTCGCCAAATTGTGGAGGTAAACGAATTTTGGAGGGCCAAATTTTGGAGACTCTAGTGTATGAATGAAATTCTTTTGATGTGTACGAGTGTGTACTATTATGAAAGGGTGCAGTACCAGATGAATAATGAATGAAAATATAGGGCAAATAGAAAATATATATTTTTGTAATGAGTTTTATTGTATTTTCTGTCCTGAATGTTTTCCTCTATTTATTTTTATAAATGCATTATCAAATTATGTGGTATATTACGGAACGTATTGAATATAGTTTAATTTAATTGTGTTTTTAATCTGAATGGTGGATTTTTTATAAACAAAAAATTGGATTTATGATTTTAAACTATCTACTTGGTTTAAAAATTAACCAGTTTTATATATAGATATCGTTCATCATTCACCTACTTTTTTGAAGGTTGCTTAAATTCTGATAATTTTTGTATACAGTATTTTTTGTTTCTGATAGGATTGCAGCTTGTAAAATTGTGCATTTAATAAACCCAAATTGAAGACAATGTGTCGATTGTATGGAAAGATATCGTATGTTTTCAAAAAATCGTGAATAACTAAAAATATTAAATCCTTTTCAAAGTTGTTGGACTTATATTAAAGGGAAATCTTCAGAGTATATATCTTTCTATCTGAGTCATTTTGTAAAATGTTTTCATAGACATGAAAAATTTCTAGTTGAATAAAAAATACCATAAAAAAATCAAAAAACCCATGAATGTTACACATAACTAACAACGGCGACCGGACTTCAATATTCCCAATGACAATCAGTTTAATATTCCCAATTTGATTCGCCTGCTAATAAATGAAACACACGCATAATTCCTGCTTTTATTGGGACAATACATTTTACTGTATTTCATACAGTAGGTACCTTGACTGCACAAAGACAATTACATTATTTATTGTCATCGAAGTCCAAACCATTACTAGAGGTTGACGGTGATTTTTTAAATCCTGTACACGGTTTTGTACAACACATTCTTGGTTTAGGTCCACTCTGTAAAGTAAATATTAACCATGATTTTACAAAATCCTCATAAAATATTTAGTAGTAGGCGTTATAAACAATGCCACCAACATTTTTTGAAACACTACGAGTACACGAGTTTTGGATGATTTTTTTTAATCATAATCATTTCATATATTTCATCAAGTATTATAGGTCAAAGAGATAAGGTGCACTGATGGAAAGAATCAGTTGGAAACCAGGTATATGTGGTTTGTGCTATGAAAGTGATACATGTTCGGAAAATTTGGGTTGACAATAAACAACTTACGGCAGGTCCAGTTCTTGTTGAAGGAGTGGTGTCTCTATCGGGAGCATATCCAGACGAAGGTGCAAGCCTTCGCATTGTTTCCTGTAATTTCATCTTTAACATCAACTCGCTGTTCACAGATTTTTCCAGTTTTGATCTCATCGACTAAAAGTGGATTTACTTTATTAATTTACGTTCAATTTTGTAGATAATAATTATGTAGATAAGCTGAAAGATTGTAATATACAAAAAGGAATTTCTACATATTCAGTACAAGCGTCCTTAAAATTTATACGAATAGTATTATATAGTGAGGGCGTAAAAGTTTCCATAAATTCGATATTTTCCAAAACGGTCACTTTTATTTTCAATTAAATTCATCCGCGGACTAGATAAAATTTTTAAAAATATTAATATCAATTTGGTTTATAATTCTAAAAATAAACTACAGACGCTTTTGGGTAACCCCAAAGACAAAATCGACAACAACGAAAAGTCAGGAATATACGAAATAAGCTGTAAAGATTGTGATCAAAAGTATATAGGGCAAACAAAAAAGATCTATTTTGACTAGATTTAAAGAACACATGGCTCATTTGAAATATGGCAGAACAGAAAAATCTTGTGTTGCCCAACACGCTTTTAACAACAACCATAGGATAGACATAAATAATTTAAAACTAATTAGAAATGTAACAAACAGTAGACAGTTGGATGCTTTTGAAAGTTTAGAAATCATTAAGTGTGACAGTAGTATGAATAGGATCAATGGTCCGATACCCACCAGTTCACTGTTTGCTCTGATAAACAAAGACAGTTACGGTTCAGTGAACCGTGGCAACAAATTTAGTATAAATAGTGCAAGTGTGTAGGCTAGAATTTAGTTTTAATCTTCTCCTGTGGATGCCAACTTGGTTGGCGAAACGCGCGTCGAGAAAAGTGTAGTAGTTCGGTGTTTCGTGGAAAACGTCCAGTTTTTTATTTTTGGAATTGCCTGTTACTAGAAAATATAAAAATTATTAAAATATATATATATATATATATATATATATATATATATATATATATATATAAAGGGTGTTCTATTAAAAACAAGTCCATGACATCATGCACAAAGTTGTGGTAACGTTAAATGGTAAATTTTTAAATCTGAATGGTAAATTGTAGCGGAGATCTAGTAAAGAAAATTTTGTTCTTACGCTTTTCTACTCATGTCCTTTATTTAAGGAACCATTAGTTGTAGAATCATAAATAAAACACCCTGTATATAACCACATTCACCTTCTGCCACTTTTTTGCACGTCAAGTTATTGACTTTTTATTTAATAGAACACTCTTATTTTTTCCACTTTTAGATACTCCAGTCAGCCAATTCTAAAATTGTGCAACACTAGTTTTAACGTAATTTTCAATTGCCTATAACTCACAAACGAATCGCCTTAGACCATAAGTAGGGGAGAAGGGGGGCACTATAGGACACTTTTTATTTTGAAGCTCATATCTTTTTCAATTTTCAAAAAACTGGTTCTCCGATCGAATTATAAGTTAATTTGGTTGTTAAAGCTCAATATAAACGTATAGCAAAACAAACACATTTGATAGTAGTACGCTGTTATTACCTTTTAAAAAGGTGTTCCCTCTGTCCTAATCTGCCTTCCTGGAGGGGAAGTTTAGGACGTCGCTGAGGCAGTTTAGGACTGATAGTAAAAAACCGAGATAATTCTTGTCTTCTTACTTTATTTATTGAAAGCAATAAATCTCTTGTTAGGTAACACTCTTACAAACTTCTTTTAATATATCATTTCTTTATAGTACAAATGTGACTTTGTTCTTTATTCGAGATCAGTCCTAAACTCTCTCTATCCTAAAGTGCCTCCTTCTCTCCTATTCATCTTTGAAATTGGGTGTTACTGGAGAATTAAAAGTTTAAAGAAGTATAGCTTATTCCATATAAACAAATATAGATGACGTCATGTACAAAAAGTGGTGACGTCACTGGAAATATTGAATTTATACAAACCTTTACGTCCTCACTGTATGCATATTTCAATATACAGGGTGATTAAAAAATATGGGACCAAAAATTTATAACAACACCAATAAACCGACCCGTATTATGCTCTAGGGTCGTTTTTAACAGAACTGCAGCCCTTCAAAAGGGGGCTGTGCACACAAGTTTTTTTCAAATATCCTCAAAACCATTGACTTGGCATGGTTCAAATTGGGTATAGAAGCACAATAAATAGTCGCAAATACCATTGTGAGGCAAAAAAAATTATGATCACATACAGGGCGCTGATGGGAAACACGTCATGTTTCTTTTTTTGTCATTATTTTTTTTCCATGGAGTAATTTCAATCTGGATTAGTTCGAGTGATGTGCAATTTAATTATCAACAGGAAACTTGTTTTAAACGCGAAAATGTATCGTTTTCTTCAAGAATACAAAAAACTAATTGCATTATTTTCACACATTCACGCCAAAGATGACATTTTCATTATGCATTAATTATTATTCAAAGAATGAGTTATTATAGCCTGAAAGACACAAGACTTAAGAAGTACTGTTAAGAACGACCCAAGAGCCAAATAAAAAATACGGGTTGGTTTATTTCTCATGTAGTATCTGTCAAAAAATGTTGAATCACCCTGTATAAAAAAACATCTATTTTTATTTATATATCCACATGAACACTACACTTTTCAAATACATTAGTATGATGCGATGCCAAACAAAAATGTTAGAATAATCAAGATCATTAATACTATGAAGAACAATTTTTTTTAAACTTCTTTCTAAACTTTTTTTTATTTTCTTTCATCTTTTCGTGACAATTTTTCTGGTTATACACCTTATGTTTTATAGGTATGTTTTATCTATACCATATTTTTTTCCCAATGAACTTGGTCAAGCAATAACAGAGAGAAAAGAAATAAAATCGGTGTTACTGTATTTATAAATTTAACATTTTATTTGATTAGTTAAAACCTTTTTAGTAATACTGCCAATTAGGTCGTATTTTTATATATTATCTCGGTTACTGACGTGATTAACATACTTTTATTGCAAGTTGCTTCAATTTACACAGTACAAATTACAAATAACATTTTAATACGTTTCTATAATTTTAGAATAACTACTTTTACTCACTCTGGCTCTATCTTTCTCCAATTCTAACATGCTCCTCAACTGCATAACGTTGACTTTCTCTTTTTCGAGGTCACTCTGCAAATTGTGATTTCTCGCACGTTCCTCCTCAATCCTCGAACTGTAACAAGACATTTTGATAGGTGGATTAATTATACCAAATCAGGCGGGAACTCGTTGCACCAACATGTATTGGTCCATCTTCATCTCGTGATAATTTCGTGGTTTTCTCGTTAATTCTCTGTCGTCTGGCACCGCACCGGACAGCGTGGTCGGAACCGATTTACTCTGCGGCGGCATTTGGCTCTGTAGCATATTATTCTTGCGCTTTTCTTCTTCTAGGCTCTTTCGCAGCTCGCCAAGTCTCTCTTTCTCCATTTTCACTGCCTGCTGCATCGCCATTACTGAAATAAAACGTCTATAGATCATCCTACTCGAGACTAACCCGCTCTCATTTTTTTAAATCTTTATTTGGACCAAATGAAAATAACCATAAGAAAGACATTAAAATTATTATTACTTCTTTCTACTAAAGAATTATTCATCAAATATACAGGGTGTCCAAAAACTATCCTGCCTAACTGAAGTTTAAAGGCTAACAGAGAGATTTAAGAGTTAACATTTATCTCTTAAATATTTAACAGCAAAGAAACCACAAAACTAATTTTACAACAGGTGCTCTACATGACGGCTATCTACATATGTCAATATAGTATATACATTATTCTTTTCGGTAAAGATCGCCTCATTTTGTTCCAGTTTCATAATAAAACAAAGTCTCTCTAAATAATAGAGTCAGTCTCAGCTCAGCGACAGCTGATAACGAGTGGGCTTATAAAACCACCAGATCTAAATCTATGTGACTTCTGTATTTGGAGCTACTTAAGTCTTAAAGTTTATACTGTCAAGTATTATTAAGTTTTTAATTGATTTATTATATATAATTAAAATTGGGTACAATTAAAAATGTATACTTTTATTATTGCTTTCATTAACCACTGCTATTATTTTGTCAACCTTATTTTCTTTGTTTGTAGATTATACAATGTTTATAACAATACAGTTGCTTAACATTGTCCAGGAGACTTGTATAAAATTGTTACGTAATATTAAAAAACTTCGCGGTATCGTAAAGTAAACCGTGTGTAGACAAAAATTAGTACCACTGTTATTATTTTACCCACAACTGTATATCATGCGCTTTACCTACATCAATTCGTAATATTGTTTTAATAAATGGCCATTCTCCATAAAAAAAAAAACTCAAGAATTATTTTTAATAACGGAATTAGTTTTGTGGTACCTTTTTGTTGGGCATGCTTTTGCTTCTTCATCAAATCTCCCTCCAGTTCTGCTACTCGCCTCATTAACGACAACTTATTACTTTCATTTGGTTTCAAAACACCAGAACTCTGTCCGATTTTCTCCAGGACGTTCGCCGTCGCGTCACATATCTTGGTATGCAGGAGTTGTAATTCTTCGATGCTGAGAGACTAAATTTATTTTATTCATTAAGAATTATGGTTATTGGTAGGCTCAGCCAAGTGTCTCTATACCTATTGACTTCAGTTAACGAGTAAAATGTTAATATCAATGGCAGTATAAACATACATAAAAACCAATTTATAGTATCGAGAATATACACTAGTAACAAAAATTAAGGGATATTAAAAAATTTCCAAATTTTTGGGTGATTTTCAACAAGGGATAACTCGGAGAAAAATGGTCGTACAGAAAATAAAAAAAGAGGAAATTGTAGCCTCAAGTGTCTAGTTTTCAGATCTGGACTTAAAACAAAGACAATTTTTTCCAAATGTTTGCTCGTCTTTAAAATGGTCTGTGGACTTCAAAAATTGTTTTTTCGTCATGCGACCATAAAGCTCTTTTAGATAATTTAATCAGCTTTAATTTGACCTCTTAACGAGCTCCGTACGATGATTTGCCGCGGAGTTATCGTCGATCAAAGCAAAAAAGTCCTTTTCAACTTTGACAATCAATTACTCAGGAACTATTGATCGTACAGAAAATGGAGGTAGAGTTTTGGAAACTGCAAAAGATTCTCTATAAGACACAATTGGGGGATATTGATAAAAACATTTTTTTGAAGCGATAATGTTGGCTAAAAAAAGTTAAAAACATGCGAATTTAAAGATATTTGGAAAATTTGGCATCTCAAACTGCAAACTTTGGAAACTGCAAACATTCTCTATAAAACACAATGGGGGGCGATTGATAAAAAAATAAATTTAAGCGATAATGTTGGCTGAAAAAAAGTAAAAAATTTGAGAATTTAAGGATATTTGGAAAATTTGGTATAACTTTCGATATAGTGGATGAACGAAGGATATCGTCGGGTGCTTTTTAACCTCAAAAGTGTCCCAAAAAAAAACTCAAAATTGCAAGCGCTGCGATTTTTTTTGCTTAGTGCCCCAAAGGTTTAAATTTATCGTTTCAGCCAAAAAATCACCGTAACAAGCAATTTTTCGATTTGTACTTCAATATGATTTTTTTGGCGACAATCCATATTTTTTTGCTCAAAAACATTACTCGTTGGAAAAAAATCGAAAAAAAAAACGTTTAAAAAAATTTTTTTTCAAAAAAGTTTTTTTCAAAAATGTCAGAACAA
The DNA here is from genome assembly GCA_029963805.1 of Aromia moschata. Lineage (NCBI taxonomy): Eukaryota > Metazoa > Arthropoda > Insecta > Coleoptera > Cerambycidae > Aromia > Aromia moschata. Next base: position 1,424,285 of record JAPWTK010000048.1, on the reverse strand, counting down.
AAATGTCTTAGAATTAGTCAAAGAATGTCCTCAAATTTTTTTCAGAATTTTTGGAGGTCATTTTTGGTTTTTTAAAAATGGCGAAAAATTGCAATTTTTCGTCATTTCAAAAACCATCTAAAAATTCTGAAAAAAAGGTATTCTTTCACTTGACAAGAAGATTTCTTGATTCTTTGACTAATTCTAAGACATTTTTATTTCTGAAATTTTTGAAATTTTTTTTTTTCAAAAAATGTTTTTTTTTTCTATTTTTTCCAACGAGTAATGTTTTTTGAGCAAAAAAATATGGATTGTCGCCAAAAAAAATCATATTGAAGTTGAAAAAAATGCATACAAATCGAAAAATTGCTTGTTCCGTGATTTTTTGGCCGAAACGATAAATTTAAACCTTCGGGGCACTAAGAAAAAAAAATCGCAGCGTTTTGCAACTTTGATGGTTTTTTGGGGACACTTTGAGGTTAAAAAATTACCGACGATATCCTTCGTTCATCCACTATATCTAGTTATACCAAATTTTCCAAATATCCTTAAATTCGCAAATTTTTTCTTTTTTTCAGCCACCATTATCGCTTCAAAAAAATTGTTTTATCATTCGCCCCCAATTGTGTCTTATAGAGAATATTTTGCAGTTTCCAAAACCCTACCTCCATTTTCTGTACGATCATTAGTTTCCGAGTAATTGATTGTCGAAGTTGAAAAGGACTTTTTTTGCTTTGATCGACGATAACCGCGGCAAATCATCGTACGGAGCTCGTGGTCAAATTAAAGCTGATTAAATTGTCTAAAAGAGCTTTATGACGAAAAAAAATGTTTTGAAGTCAACAGACTATTTTAAAGACGAGCAAAAATTTGTATTTTTTTTGTTGGTTTTCGGATGATTACGTGAGAACCGCTCCCGCTAAAAAAAATCCAGTCCAGATCTGAAAACTAGACATGGGGCTACAATTTCCTTCTTTTTTATTTTCTATACGACCATTTTTCTCCGAGTTATCCCTTGTTGAAAATCACCCAAAAATTTGGAATTTATTTAATATCCTTTAATTTTTGTTACTAGTGTATAAATTGACAAAATCAGTTGAAGGCAGAAACTGGTAAACATTTATATATTTAAGAGTTACCTACATGAAAGTGTGGTGTAAATGAGAGTTTGTATCAACCCCCACCACTTTTTTGCCCCCCCCCCCCCCCCACATTTCTCGTCTCGTTCTGACGTATGCAGTTTTGTAGGTGACCTTTATCGATTATTGACCTAAAAACATATTTTGTGAGTGACCTTGGCCGATTATTCACCTAAGAACCTGTTTTGTAGGTGACCTTGGCCGGTTATTGACCTAAGAACAGGTTTTGTAGGTGACCGTGTCCGGTTATTAACCTAAGAACCGATTTGACCAATCCAAGAATGTGTACGACGGTCACCCGAAATGTGGGGGTGGGGTAAAAAAAAGTGGTAAAAATGTAGTGGAGGGTAAAAAAAGTGGTGAGGGTTGATACAGAACTCCCATTTACCTGTATACACTACTTGTGAACAGAGCCTTGGTTCTTGTTTTCTACATACGCGATTATTACTCAATCAAATATACCTAGGTCTATAGAAAAAGAAAGGATACGAAAATAATATGTTTTCATGTCACAGTTAAAATACGCAATAAGCATCACATTTTACAAAACTTCAAACAATAAGCCCAAACATTTTGTCTTCATAATAAAAAAGTCAGCAGTATGTCAATATTTCTTAAATCTATTTACTTACAGTCTCCCCCATGCTTGAATGAATCACCGTAAATTTTCGGTAATGATTTAAGTACTAGGGAGATTACTAGTGAAAACAACAAAGTTATGGGGTGAGTCACTTTTGAGAATCACCCGGTAGAGCCACTCCCGCGTAATACAAACCTCGATGCCGTTTTTGGCAAACTTATTGACGACTGCCTCAAAGCTGGACCCGCACGGACACTTCTCCGTTCCGAAGAATTTCAACTCTTTCTCTGACAGGGGGAGCCGTAATCGCGATGATCTCTGGGAATATTCCGACTATCGTGGCAGTCTCGAAGGTTTCCACCGTCAAATTATCCAAAGATTTCTCTGGTTTCTGTTCTTCTTTCTTCTCTTCTTTCTTTTCTTCTTTCTTCTCTACTTTCTTCTCTTCTTTCTTCTCTTCTTTCTTCTCTTCTTTCTTCTCTTCTTTCTTCTCTTCTTTCTTCACTTCTTTCTTCTCTTCTTTTTTCTCTTCTTTCTTCTCTTCCTTCTTGTCTTCTTTCTTCGTTGTGCGAAAGAAAAAAATAGTACAGTTTAGAGACAGATCATATTAATTAAGTAAATCAAGGCAAAAGAACGCACTTAATATAATTCCTAGTCTGTTCGTACAGAACATGTCTTTTGGATCTTATTTTTTTCTTACCCTAAGGAAAGTATACAGTGTGGGACAACTAAATGGAATAAATTTAGTATCTCAATTATTACGCATACTACAGGTATTTGTAAAAAAAAACGAAACACGTCAATTTTATATTCTGAAATAACATTCTGCAACGTAAACATTTCATCCCTATTCAACCTCCTTCGAGTGACAGTTGGAACCCCCTAACTTTTAAATTGGAGATATAGGCCAGTCAATAGAGCTTTTTGACATGACACGATTGATACCTGAAATCCGACTACGGGATACTTTTAAGTTCAGTCCTTGGAATATCCACGTATATGAATTGGACTAGGAAATAGTTGCACTTTTTTTTTATAACAAATTAGTGAATAAAATTGAGTTTTTTCAGTTTTTTGCTTATAGAAGAAAAGCTATTGAAGCAATCACATCGCATCCAATAGGAAAGTTGTAGAGAATAGAGAAAAAAAAACCATTAAAATGAAAAAAAAATCAAGTCAATCGGTACATTTTTCGCTGAGAAAACTCAGAAAAAAACGCAAAAAAAGGACCTTTTCTTAATAAATTCGTAATTCGAGTATTTTTGCATTAGAAGAGTCAATCTTTTGGGAAAATGTAGGTAATATCACGAAGAATGAGTGTGCAAAAACTGGATTATGTCCGATGAATAGTTTGTGCACAATAGTCGAATAAAGTTTTTTACATCGTATTTTGAATATTCCATAACACGTCGAGCGATAGATTAAATAACATTTTCTCGACGGATTCGGAACTACAGACTGTAAACTACAATTCGTCTATTTACTTTGTTTCATTTAAATGCCATTAAATTGGTGTAAAACGCCTCTGAACACCGCGCGAAATTTGATGGTCGCTGCCGCCGCTTCCCCTCGCTCCCCCGCCCCCTATACCTCGCTCGGCTGTCAGCGCGCCGCCGAACATTTTGCGCCGTGGACCGTCATCTATATATCACCGTAACCAACCAATCTGTATAATAGTTATTTTATGCATTTCTGCTAAATAAACCATATTCCAGAATTGCGGTTGTCAAAATTCAAACAACATGCACAATACTAGCAATTATTTATTGCTGATACATTAACAGCAAGCTACTACGGCCTTTTCAACAAAAGTAACATTGTTAAGAAAAATGTTGATAAACCGATAAACCATTATGTGTTCTTTTAGTTGATACTAATTAATTATTATCAAAAACTAAATGGTATTAGTTATTAGTAGTAAGTACTTAATTGCATTTAAGGTTAAAACCACATTATGTTTTAATAAAGAACGAAAATACCTTTCAAATGAGGTATCGCAAATACCTCCTCTAAAATTTGGGGATTGCAACTATAACTCAAAGGGAGTTGAATGTAGGGATGACATTTTTACGTTGTAGAGTATTTTTCAGAATCTAAAATTAATATGTCTCGGGATTTTTTTATAATCATGCGCAATAATTGGGATACTGAATTTATTCTATTTAGATATTCCACCCTGTACACACCGTGATCACCTTCAGTGTACACCACTGCGATCTTTTAAACTAAAAACCTAAAAATCCTAGCTTACTGAGAAGTCGTAGTTGCCATGAAAAGTCGTAGTAGGCCTGGAAAATTTCTGAAACCTCCAGTTAATTCAGCATATCGGTTTATAATTATAATAGTAGCAAATTGCATTACGCTTACCTCAGTAATAAAACAGATATAGAAGAAACAGGAAAACATGATATTTCAGGATATTTCCGAAACGATGCGATGATGTATTATCAATTTCTTTTCACATATTTCAATGACTTTTTTGTAACATAAAACTTTTTTTGTAACTTAAGCAACCCCCCTATCTCGTTCAGTTTAAAAGATCCCACTGCGTAAGTACACCCTAAAAGTGACCGTCGTGTATGCTATTAAATTGTTCAACTTACGACCACCGACAGTTCTTTCTTCAGCGACCTCACTTCTTCCTCCAGGTCTTTACTCTTCTGCCGCTCTTTGATTATAACGCTTTCGACCTTCTCCACTTTATCCTTGATGTCGATGCTCTTCTTCCGTTGGTCCTCCAGCACGCCCTTCAGCTTGTCACGTTCCGCTTTTACGCCGTCCAGCTCAGCCTGAGCCTTCTTCAGCGCGTCCTGCGCGTTCTTCAGCGCCTTGTCGTGTTTCTCGTTCAGGTCTCTTATCTGGTCCTCATAGGCCTTCTGCAATTTGGCGAGGCTCTCTTCGTTCTCCTTCATCAGCCTCTTCATGTCCCTGTCGAACTGATCCTTCATAGAGGCGATCAGATTCTCGCAGTCCTTCTTCTGCTTGGCTAGTTCGGCCTCCAGTTGTCGGAGTCTTGCTTCGAGATCTAGAAAAATATTGCTTATAATAAAAAAATTGATAAAATGATTATTTGGACGTAATAATATTGAATGCATCAATCAATAATAGTCCGGGAGCCAGCGACAGATTTTCATAACCAAGTCCCTCTCAAGCGATAATTAGTGAAATGCATCAGAGAGTTGTATAATAAAGCTCGGGAACGTCAGCTGCGGTTCCGTGGGTGGGATGAGCGGCGGTAGCCTCTCACGCACGGAGAAAAAAAATATTTTTTTGTCATTTACTCCTGACTAAAAATTTGTCAAACTATAGCTAATCCAATATCTTGAAGAAAAAAAGTCAGCTGACTATAACATGGTGTATTATACGTCAGCTGGTCGCTTGAACATGAAAAAAAAAATATAGGTACATTTCATGATGTCCTCTCAACTAAAAATTTACCTGATGATAGCTTATATGCTACTGTGAATGAATATAAATGTCAGCTGGCTGTACCTCGGTGGAAAGATCGTCAGCTGATACCTTGAAAGTTGTAACGCAGAAGTTAGGCGGGAGCATCTATCGCCTATTTAAATGCACCAGCTGATGAGTTTTCCCTCGACTTACTGCTAGCTGATTTTTTTTTATTAATTATAGAAGTATGTTAACAATAAAGTTACAAATTTTTATCCGGAACGAAATGACGTATCTTAAATTTTTCTCGTGATTTCTAAAGATTGAAGCAATACTCAATCACTTTTTTTAAAATGAATATTATTTATCGAACAGCTAAGGTACAATAAACTATAAATTGATTAATTTACTTATCTAAATATTTCTTCAGTTATGCAATTATATACTGATTAGTTTTAAAGTATCTATACAGAATATTGATTTAACCGGAACACTCATATCGAAGCGTAATGCCGAATAATTTAAGATACGTCATTTCCTCCCGGATAAAACTTTGTAACCTGATTGTTAATATACTTCTGTATTTTTTTTTAATGTTCAAGCGACCAGCTGACGTATAATACACCATGTTATAGTCAGCTGACTTTTTTTCTTCAAGATATTTGATTAGCTATAGTTTGACAAATTTTTAGTCAGGAGCAAATGACTAAAAAAAATGTTTTCTCCGTCCGTGGGAGGCTACGGCCGCTCATCCCACCCACGGAACCGCAGCTGACGTTCACGAGGCATTATGATACAACTCCCTGATGCGTCTCACTAATTATCGTTCGAGAAGAAATAATTGACCAAATTTTGACCTGGCTCCAGGACTATAACGTGTTGTTTTAAAAGATGACTCTGTGGTTTCTGGATATTGCCGTGCATGATGGATTTATATTCTTGGCGTCGTTTATCAAACGCACTCACCATCAGCCCGTTTTCCTTTCTCCGCTTGAAGGAGGGCAGCGTCCAGGTCTCCCTTCATCTTAGCCATGTTGTTCTGCATCTGAGACAGCTGCTTCTCCAACTCCGCGATTCTCTGCTTCAGCTTGGCGTTCTCGTCCTGCAGCTTCCTCAAGTTCGCCAGCTCGCTCTCGAGCTGGGCGATCCTCTGCTTCTGCTTCGCGTTCTCGTCCTTGAGCTGATTCATCGTTGACGACCCGCTCTTCGCGTCCTTCATGGCAGAATCGAGGTCGCCCTTCAGCTTCGCGTTGTCCTTCTCCAGCTGCGCCAGCAGCTGCTTGAGTTTCGCCTCGTCCGCCTGCATCTTGGCCAAGTCGGCAGCGCTCTTCTTGGCAGCTTCCAGAGCGGCGTTCAGTTCCTTCTTGAGCCTGGCGATTTCGCTCTCGAGGTCTCCGATTTTCTGCTTCAGTTTGTTGTTCTCGTCGCGAAGCTGGGCCGCCCCGCCGCTGCCAGCTTGAGCGTCGGCTAGGGCCTTCTCCAGGTCTTTCTTTAGCTTGGCGTTCAGGTTCTCCAACTCGGCTAGTCTCTGCTTTAGCTTCCCGTCGTCGTCTCGCAGTTTGGACAGGTCCGCCATTGCCTTCCTCGCCTCCTCTTTGGCCTTGTCCAGTTCGGCTTTCAGTTTTTTGTTTTCGGCTTCTAACAGAGCTAGTCTTTGTTTGAGGTCCTCGTCGCCAGCTCCCTTCTTGGCGCCGCTTAGAGCTGCTTCCAATTCGCGTTTTAGTCGCTCAAGGTCAGCTTCCAGCTGAGAAATCTTCTGCTTGCACTTGACGTTTTCGTCCTTCAGCTGGGCGAGGCGCCTAGCTTCCTCCAACGCGGCGTCCAGATCTTTCTTCAATTTGGCGTTTTCGTTCTCGAGTTGCGCCACCCTTTGCTTCAATTTTGCCTCGCTGTCTTTGAGTTGGGCCAAATTACCGGCGCTGTTTTTAATCTCGGCGTTTAGCGCCATTATCTCTTTGCTTAGCCTGTCGTTATCGCCTTGGAGCTTTAGCAGTTGCTCTCGCAGTTTCGCTTCGCTTTCTTTAAGCTTCGCTAGTTCTGCGGCGCTTCGTTTGGCGTCGCCCATGGCGCCTTCGTAATCTCTTCTCAGATCTGCGTTTTCTTTCTCAAGACGCGCAAGTTTTGCTTTTAAACTTTCAATTTCGTCTTTCAACTGCGCTATTATCTTCGTGCAGTTTTTGTGTTCGTCTCTCAGCGCTTCCAACTCTTTCTTCAACTTGCTGTTCTCGCCTTCGAGTTGGGACACTTGCTGCCTTAATTTCGCTCCGTCGTCCGATGCTTTCGCCGAGTCTAGATCTTTCTTAAGCTTGGAATTTTCGTTTTCCATCTGCGCGAGGTTCTGCTTCAATCTGTTGTTTTCGTCTCTGAGTCTCTGCAGTTCGGCAGCGGCAGCTAAGGAATCGTCTAGTTCCTTTTTTATCTTGGAATTTTCCGTTTCTAGCTGAGCAATTCGTTGTTTTAATTTTGCTTCGTCCTCGCGCAATTGGGCTAGCGCTGCTGCCGCTTTCCTAGCTTCTTCCAGGGCTTTCTCCAGGTCGCCTTTCATCCTCGAATTCTCCGCCTCCAACATTTCTAGTCTCTGTTTTAGTTTGCTGTCGTTCTCCTGCAGCTGGGCTATGGTAGCGTTGGCTTTTTTAAGCTCGTCCAGTGAAGCGTTTAAGTCGCTCTTCAGTTTGGCGTTTTCAGCTTCGAGTTGGGCTAGTCTAGCTCTCAATTTATCTAATTCGTCTTTCTGCGCACCTAATCCGCTGGCGTCTTCCAACGCTTTCTCTAGATCCTTTTTCATCTTGGCATTTTCACTTTCCGCCATGGCCAGCTGCTGCCTCAGTTTAGCGGCCTCGTCTTGTAAAAGTGCCGCCTTCCTGGCTTCTTCGCTCAAGTCTTTCTTCAGTTGTGCATTCTCCGCTTCCAGCTGTGCTAATCTGTCTCTCAGTTTAGCTAATTCGTCTTCCATTTGTTGCGCATCCTTCAGCGCGCCCTGAGAACCTAGAAGTTCTTTTTGCAACATTGCCAGTTGATTCTCCAAATCGGCAATGGTTTGCTTCAGTCTCCCGTTTTCTTCTCTCAGCTGGGCGGCTCCTATACAGCCGCTCTTAGCGTTACCGACGGCTGTCTTCAGGTCTTTCTTCAAGTTGGAATTTTCATTTTCTAGTTGCGCTATTCGTTGTTTCAATTGCGCGATTTCGTCTTGCAATTCTGAAACGCCGGTAGTTCCCTTTCTCGCCTCGTTAAGGACTGAGTCGAGCTCTTGTTTTAACCTGGCGATTTCCGCTTCGAGTTTACTTATTTCCTGTGCGCACTTAGCGTTTTGCTCTTCCATCTGGGCGACCTTGTCGATGTTCTTCTGCATATCGTTGAGGGCCGCCTCCAGGTCCTTTTTCATTTTGGCATTTTCGTTCTCCATTTTTGCGAGGTCTTGCTTTAGTCTCGCGTTCTCGTCTTGCAACTGAGACACTTTGTCGTAGGCTTTCTGCATTTCGTTGGTGACCTGATCAAGGTCCTTTTGCAGTTTGGCCTTGTCGTTTTCTAATTCTGCCATGCCGTTCTTCAGTTTGTCGTTTTCGTCTTTCATTTGCGAGTCGGCTTGTGACGCGCCCAGGTCTTGTTTGAGCCCCTCGTTTTCATTTTGCACATCCGACAGCGCTTGTTTCAAGTTCGCGTTGTCGTCGGTTAATTTGCTCACGTTTTTCAAGGCGGAGTCAAGTTCCTGTTTCAGTCTTGCCATTTCGCCGGCAGTTTGGCTGGCGTACTGATTTAGTCTGTTATTTTCTTTTTCAAGGTCGGCGATTCTCTGCCTCAGCTTAGCGATCTCGTCGTTCAGCATTAGACTCGGGTCGCTGGCCTTCAACTTCCTGAGCGCTTCCTCTGCTGCGTCGGCCCTCTTTTGTTCCTCTTCTAGGCGCTTTGTTAGATCGTTTATCGTATTCTTTAATTCGACCGTGGGACAGACGAGCTTGAATTTCTGGCCCGCCTTGCTTTTTAGCTGGTTCTCTAGGTCGTTTATTATTGACTGCAGTGCGTCCTTCTCCTTTTGGTCTTTTTCCATTTGGGCTTTGTTTAGGCGACATACTGACGTTGGCAGGGGTTGGTTCAACTTGTCCAACAAATCAGCCATTTCCTTCTTCTGATTCTCGATCTGTTTTAGTAGGTTTTCGTTTTCCTTTTGTAAGCCTTCGGTTGCCGCCTTGCCGGATTGTAAATTTTTTAGTTCTTCTAGTTCTGCGGTAATCGCTTCTACTTTATTCCGTAGTGCCTTGTTGTCGCTTGACAGCGAATCATTCTTACTCAGGAGGTCTTTGTTTGCTTTGTCTAGTTGCTGGTTGTCCGCTTTCAGCTGCTCGTTCTCTGCTTTCAGGGTTTCCACGTCGCCTTCCAGCTTGGAGCTCCTGCGAGACGTCGTTACGACATTAGTCGTTAGCATTTTCTCCATATCTTGTAATTGCGCTTTAAGATTTTCATTTTCAGCCGCTAGGTCATTACTCTTCGCTTTCTCTGTCTCCAGTTCCTTTCTCAAGCGGCTGTTTTCGTCTTTCTGGTCACCACACGCTTTCGCCATGCTCTCCAGTTCGCTGGCGCTTTGGGAAAGCTTACCTTCTAGCTCTTTAATTCTGTCCACCGATTCTTGACGTAAATCTGATTCTTTTTTCAGTTTAGCTGCAAGCTCCTCGGATGAACCTTTCAGCTCTTTTACCATGTCCAGTAGTTTTTCTTTTTCGCCTTGCAAGTCGCTTATTTCGTTCTTTAGTTTATTGCTTTCGTCTTCCAGGATCGCCACCTTTTCTCTTGCTTTCTTTAGGTGCTCTACTAGCTCCTCGATTTGGTCTTTGGCCACCTCCTGGACCTCGGAGGAGTGCCTCCTCAGGGCGGCGTTTTCCGCGCTCACCCTGTCGCTGGTCGACAGGCGCTCTTTCAGTTTTATGATTGTCTCGTTGGCCTGCGCCAGATCCCTTTCCAGCTGGGCTATCTTTTCTTTTTCGCAATCGCATTGCACACCGGCATGGCAGTCGCCCTTTTTACAGACCTTCTGCGTAGGCGCGTCGTCTGCGTTGCATTCGCACTGCGTCTCGCCGTCAGCGCTGTCGCAGGCGCACTGGGTGGCGTCGTCCGTTCTGCGCTTGCGCTTTCTGCAATCCCACTCTTCTACGTTGGGGTAGTATTCAACGTTCGGGTCGACAGCGGGTTTAGAGACGTCAGGGGAACTCTCTTGTTCCGTGCATGTGCAGTCCCCATCGCAGGCGCACTCAGGCTTTTCTGGGGGTTTATCGCCCTTGTCATCCGCATCTTTGCCTTCCTTGCAGTCCCATTTGTCGGAATCGTCCGTTCCACCCTGTTCGTTCTGTTTGCAGTCCCATTTATCGGAATCCTCTGTTCCTCCTCCCTGTTTGCAGTCCCACTGCGTCCAGTTTTCAGTCGGCCCCATCCCTTGTCGCCTGCAGTCCCACATGTTGTGGTCTTCCGTTCCCATGCCGTGGTCTTGGGTCGGTCGGCCTCCTTGTTCCGCCAGTTTCTTCTTGATGCAGTCCCACTCCTGGTACTGCCTGGTGAGTTCTTGCGTGATGACTTGCAGCGCGCACTTTGATTGTTTTATGATCTCTTGCACGTGCTCGTCCCCGCCCACTGTGCCCATTTTATTCAGGGCAGCTTGCAGCCTTCTGTTCTCTGCCTTGGCGGCGTCTAGTTCGTTTTTCAGTGCGTCGCATTCGCATCCGATGGACTCGTCTGAGCTGCTTTGGGGCTTCCTGTCGCTCGAATCGTCTTGCTTGCAGTCTCGAAGCGCCTTCTTTAGACTTGTGCGTCGCATGCAGCCAGGGGACTGTCTGCTGCTTTGGGGCTTCCTGCCGCTCGAGTCGTCCCCTTCGTGCGGTCTCGAAGCGCCCTCTTTAGACTGTCTAGTTCGTTTTTCAGTGCGTCGCATTCGCAGCCGAAGGACTCGTCTGAGCTGCTTTGAGGCTTCCTGTCGCGCGAGTCGTCTTGCTTGCAGTCTCGAAGCGCCTTCTTTAGACTGTCTATTTCGTTTTCCTTTTCTGTTAGTGTTCCTCGAAGGCGGTTGTTAGCCCCTTTCAGCTTGCATATCTCCTTTTCCAGGTCGTTGTCGCAGCCTTTCTCCTTTTCTTCCGTTTCGCTACTCGACTCCTTCGTTGCTTTAGGCGGTTTACTTTCGATGTTGGGTGAATCGGACTGACAATCCCTTATGGCTTTCTGTAGGCTATCTTTTATGGATTCCTCCTGTTTCAGCTGTTTGCGGAGTGTCTCGTTGCAGCGGCGTAGGTCGCAGACGTCTTTTTCTAATTTTTCGTTGCGATTCCGTAAGTTTGCCGTTTCGCAACTCAGGCCCTCTATCGAATTCTTCAGCTGGTCCTGGACGCCGGCCAACTTTTCTTCGGACGACGCTATTATGCACTCTTTCCGTTCGAGTTCCGCCCTCATGGTGGTCAGAATTCCCTTCAATTTGTGCTAAAACGGAAGTATGAAATTATATAATACCCATGTTTATTTATATAATACCCAGATTTATTGATATTTAATGTAAACAGTTTGTAGTAAGCTTAGTGTAATGATTCCTAGAGCAAGAATGTCAATTTCCGTGACGTGATTGTTAATATGTATTAAAATTCTGTAAATTTGGTTGTTAAAAAAAGTTAACACGTTATATTTAACAAAAATATTTTGATAGATATGGGACTTCGGTTATACGCGAAATATATGTCAACATGCTTATTTTAAATGGAACCCCCATGTATATTTTTTTATTCTACGGAAAATGCTAAAGACATTTAATGTATACTAATATATCTATGTCCAATATTTTCGAAATATTTATAATTTTCAATCAAATATGACATAGATACCTTAGAAAATTGCCAATTTTTTTTAATAAATAACACAGATCCACATTTTTTTTATTTTTTTGGGCAAAGAAGATTAGGTGTCTTATACGTATTCTTGGTCGCTGAAAAAGAATCCGTTGTCCGTTTTCCTCAATCACGTCTCAAAAGCATGTAAAAATAAAGTTTTATAGCATAAAGGCGTTATACCACTTCATATGTTTTTTTTTGTATACTGAACACGATTTTGAGATCAGAATTGTTCCATAAGCGGTGCATTAAGACATAACCTCAAAAAAATCTTGAAATTGAAAAACATAAATACGTTTATCAAGTAAATTAGAAGTTTAGGCTGGCAAACATGCGTATATACATTTTGGAGCGTCTAAACCGAATATGTGATCAAAAGTAACAATTCGCGGATAGATTTTCACATAACCTCCAAAAAAAAACACGAAAAAAATATGACCAAAATGTGACATTACATAAATTAAAAGATTAAACGAACAAAATAAAAAAACTTTTGTAGTAGAAAGGTCAGATTCCATGCCATATGTTTGTTGGTGTGCTGAAAACGTCTTGGACATCACAATTTTTTCATATGCTAAGTATTAAGACATAACCTCCAAACTGACTAAAATAAATACTTTTTTTTAGAGGTATAAGTAGTCAACCTCGTCACAAGTATAAAATATTTCCATATAAACGTGCTTTTTTAAAAGGTGAGTCCCCTCGCCTCTCACCATCGGGGTGCTTTTTTAAAAGGTAAGTCCTCTCGCCTCTCACCATCGGGGTGTTTTTTTAAAAGGTGGGTCCTCTCGCCTTTCCCATCGGAGTGCTTTTTTAAAAGGTGAGTCCCCTAGCCTCTCACCATCTAAAATGATCACAATGAAACATCTAAAAAAAAAAACACTTTTTCCATTTAACTGTGATGCATTAGATTTTTTTAAAAAACTAGTTATCCATACCATTTATGATGCTGAAGTTAGTTTTTTTACGACTTAAGGATTTAGAAAAAGATTTCTAAAACAAATGGCGGAAACATACAGGGTTTGTCCGGAAAGTAATGTCAGTGAATTTTTTTTCCCGAGACTGTACGCGCCAGCCCGCGCTTTACGTGCTGGGATTGTGGTGGGGGGATCTGGCAACAAGATCCAACAAGCGTCAGTTGGCTACCGGTAGTTGTAGCGGTCGCATCACTCGTTCTTTGAGAGTCATTACAGTGACCCGGTGCAAGAAAAAATGCAACGTTCGCTTGAGCAACGGATGGCGATCAAGTTTTGTGTGAAACTGGAGAAGAGTGCTGCGGAAACCATTCCAATGTTAAAGAAGGCTTTCGGCGTCGATTGTCTTTCGGGCAGGAAAATTTTCTGGTGGCACAAAGCCTTCGCAGAAAGTCGGGTTGATGTTAACGACGAGAACCGCGCTGGACGGCCATCAACCTCCAGTTCCGACGACAATGTGAAACGTGTGCGTGACTTGTTGAACACTAACCGTCGTCTAAGTGTCCGTTTAATTTCCGAAACATTAGACATTACGAAAACCATTGTTCACGAAATTGTGTCGGAGTCTTTAGGAATGATTCCTCATTCCTTCCGATGTGCGCGAAGCTCGTTCCAAAAGTGCTAACGGACGATCAAAAAGCGAAGCGCGTCGAAACCTGCCAAGAACTTTTGGACACCTGCGAAGACAACCCCGCTTTCCTTGATGACGTCATTACCGGGGACTAAAGTTGGGTCTTTGAATACGATCCTGAGACGAAGAGGCAAAGTGCGGAATGGCACACGTCGAACTCCCCTCGCCCCAAGAAGGCCAGGATGTCCAGGTCAAAGATCAAGACAATGCTGATTGTCTTTTTTGATTGCCGGGGATTGGTCCATCATGAGTTCGTTCCGCAGGGGACAACCGTAACCGGAAAGTTTTACGTCGAGGTGCTGAAGCGGCTGAAATGCAGGGTGAATCGCGTCCGCCCAGACATCTCAAAATCCTGGAAGATTCACCACGACAATGCGCCTTCGCACACCTGCTTCCTTGTGACCGATTACTTCGTCAAGGCAGGCATCACCGTTGTTCCCCAGCCTCCCTACAGCCCCGATGTGGCCCCCCAGACTTTTTTCTGTTTCCGCGCCTCAAAAACCCAATGAAAGGACAGCATTTTGGGTCGGTGAAAAACATTCAGAAGGCTTGCACCGACGCTTTAAAGGCGATTCTGGAAAATGACTACCGTGCGGCTTTTGATGCGTGGAAGACCCGCTGGAACCGATGTGTGGACGCAGGAGGAATGTATTTTGAAAGTTTCTAAAGATTTGTACACATAGAACCAATAAAAACCATTTTTAAAAGCTCACTGACATTACTTTCCGGACAAACCCTGTAGAGGTAATGTTGATACCTAGGTTTTACATCTCTCCCACGAGGATCTTTAGTTAACGCTGGCTCTTGATTTAAGCTAATTAATTTAAAAAAAGCACCCCGATGGTGAGAGGCGAGGGGACTCTTAAAAAGGCATGTTTATAATATGGTTTACGAGGTTGACTGCTTATAGCTCTAAAAAAAAGTATTTATTTTAGTCAATATGGAGGTTATGTCTTAATATTCAGCATATGAAAAAATTGTGATGTCTATGTTATGTGAAAATCTATCCGCAAATTGTTACTTTTGATCACATACTCGGATTAGACGCTCCAAAATGTATATACGCATGCTCGCCAGCTTAAACTTCTAATTTACTTGATAAACGTATTTATATTTTTCAATTTCAAGATGTTTTTTTTGAGGTTGTGTCTTAATGCACGGCCTATGGAACAGTTCTGATCTCAAAATCGTGTTCAGTATACAAAAAAACATATGGAGTGGTATAATGCCTTTCTGCTACGATTTTTTTTGTTTTTTATGCTGCTTTATTTTTACATGCTTTTGAGGTTATATTTCCTTGATTTACGCAAAATCCAGACGTGATAGCGAGAAACGGACAACTAATTCTTTTTCAGAGACCAAAAATACGTAGAAGACACCTAATCTTGTTTGCGTAAAAAAGAAAAAAAAACTGTGGTCCTGTGTATCATCCATTTTGCAACATCTTTCTGTGAATTCGTAAATATACTTTACGAAAACTAGTCGCATTTTATATACTTATTAGTGATTTCAGTATAACGCACACGCTCGAAACATATTTTTATACTGGGTGCTCGCAAAAAAATTTAATTTAATCTTTATATATGTTATAAAAGTTGATGCAATATTACAGATTAATTGTTCATTATATGTATTGGGTTGAGTCAACAGAAAACATAAATTTAAAGAAACTCAGCTCTGCAGAGAACCATTTCTATGTGGGTTTGTATTATTATCATCTAGCTACATAGAAAACAATTTTAAGTTAATTTAGAGTATACCTAGATAATTTTAGTTCATCAAACTTCAGGCCGTCAATATTAAAAAACTAAAATGTTCTATCTATATATCTAATAACAGAACGTCTATAATTTTTTTAACACCATTCTTACAGGTATTGGACTTATATTACAAAACGGTCATTGAAAATTACGAAATATTTGAGCAACAAGCATATATCACTATCTAAACAGTAGAATACATTTATGACTCAACCCAATGAATATACGTAATTGTTTTCATATGATTTATTGTATCTAATTTAAAAATGAAACAGCTCGAAGGTAATTAATACATCTTACATAAAATATCAGTTTAATATTTTATAAGTAAATCCGGTATTGATGAAAATATTTCATAATTCAGTTCCGGTAGTGAAACTGGCTACTAAATCGACCAAAGTTCATCCCTGAATAGATTACCTGTTGCTCATCTCTTCCCTGCGCTAAAACGTCGATATGACACACCAGCCTCCTTATTTCGTCCTCCTGGTCGGCGATACAGTACTCCAGATCCTCGACTTGACTCTCCAGAGCATCCCGTTCTTTTTCTATGCACTTAGCCCGGTCCACCTGTGCGCGTAGGATATCGCACTCGCACTCCAGACCAATCAGACTCTCGTATTTCGATTTGTACATGTCCCTCTCCGCCTTTAAAACGTCCAAGCACTTCATCTGCGTGCACATATGGTCATAGTCTCCCTGCATGCGCACCAAGTCGTCGACGCCCCTCTGAAGACTGTCTCGCTCGGCCTTCAGTCTCTCGTTTTCCTTAGCTACGCACTTCATGGCCTCCAACTCGTGTTCCTTGCAGACCAGTTTGCAGCGTAGCGTGTCGCCCTCGGCCTTTTGATTCAGTAGTTCTATTTCGGCCGCCGAACACCTACACTTCATCGCTTGGAGTTCATCCTCCGCGCAGTCCTTCTCCTTGGTCAGGCGTTTGAGTTGGTCTTCCAGCTCGTCGACCCTTGCGGCTCTCTTTCTCAGATTGTTGATCTCTTGTTCTACGCCCCTTAATTGCTCCACTCGCTGACTCAGACGATCGCGGTCTTTCAGTACCTCGTCTAGCAGCATCGACCTTTGCTTGAAGGCTTCTATGTCTTCGGGCAGATCCTTGTATGCGTACAACTCCCTCTCCAACTTTTCGACTCGGGCTTTCAGCATATCCCGCTCTCTCACGGTTTCGTTTAGGTTTTCCAATTTTTCCTTTATATCCCCGAAAGGCTGTCCACTATCTACTCCACATTCGAATTTTTCCTCGTATTGCGCCAGTTTACATTTCAACCGGCAGTTCTCATCTTGAATCGACGACAATTTAGCGCAGTATCTTTTAAGGACTTCTACCTCTTTCTTGATGACTTGAGCTTCGAGATCTGGTGTTAGTTTTCCGCTTCTCAAGGCACTGATTTCTTCCTCCAGTGCTTGTATCTCTTCTTCACATGGATTTAGGTCGGTGGGTTCATTACCAACTAGCGGGACATGAATTCCTGACTTGCTTTGAGTCTGTCGCAACTTTCCTTCTCCTCGATCTTCTCCAATAACGTAAGGCTTACCCAGAGCGATATTTCTCTAAAATGTCAAGCTTAATGCGAATATATGCGAGTGTGTCAGAATCTACTTACTCTTAACTCTTCCAATTCGTACTGTGAATTTTCCAACTTCTTCCGCAAGTCATCCCTTTCTTCTACGATGTTCTTTATGTTTTCTAACTGTTCTATAGCTGCTGCAGCTTTTTTGCGTTGCTCTGCGCAATATGCCTCCTTGGCCTGTGTAGAACAGATGAGAGTATAGATGTTACGTGGTATTTTAAAACTTGTTTTTTATTAAGATTTAAAAATATATAGAATACTTACAAAACCCGCCGTGAAAATAGTAGCCATTTTTGGATGATAGAAGTGCTAGATGACAGATTTTGATCAGACTGGTCAGAATTGGCCAACTACTTTTAGTTAATAAAGGAAATTAGAGTTCCTAAGAAACCGACAGATTTTAAGTTATGTCAGTGTCTTGTTATGTCAATGTGAAAATGAAAGTGAATTCCTTGCATTTTAAAAAAGACGACTGGTTGAGGGGTAACACCACTCTAGCAAAATGGTGGGGATACAGCGTATGTTTAAAAACACCTTTATCAAAAAGCCCTCCATGGGCGGACAAATTTCTCGAAAAAAAAATCGATTTTCACCCTAAAAATTCATCAGTAAATAGTTTTTAAAAAATACATTCTATCAAAAAACGGCTACGTACTTTTATGGAGATTATAATTATTTGTGGGGGAATTTAGCGACCTTCTTCTCTGTTAGTTTTGTTTTGTTTGGTTGGATTAGGTCCAGGAATAAATAACAACTATTAGATTATTGCCAACGTTTCGGAGCTTTATTTCTCCTTCATCAGGGCTCACTACAATTTTATACAGAAGTAGATCCTATAAGATATAGATTTTGAAAAATTACATATTACTACAGAAAAGCAATTGTAACATTTACTTACATCAATGTTGTTATTGTTGTCATGTAAGGTGGTACATTACAAACATTGGCGGTACTGTCTATATATATATAGTAAATGTATAAAGATAAAAACAAAACACTATTATCAGGACAATACACTTTAAAAATTACTATTGTAATAAAGGTTTTTGAGAGAATCTTACCTGTCGTACGCATATCACATTTGTGTTAGGGAGTGGGACGCAGTATTATTAATGGATTTGAGACAATGAAAATATTATGTTTTGAAATTATTGTTGTTTTCTAGAATGTTGTGATAAACTTAAATTTAAGTCGTCCATGTCACTACGTTTATTAACGCTATTTTTATTCATTTTTATTTCTACCATTTCTAAAAGTAATCGTTTTTTAAGGTTTGGTTCTGTTCCAGAAAAGTTCCTAGAAAAGAAGAATAATTTCAAAACATAATATTTTCATTGTCTCAAATCCATTAATAATACTGCTTCCCACTCCCTAACACAAATGTGATATGCGTACGACAGGTTAGATTCTCTCAAAAACCTTCATTACTATAGTAATTTTTAAAGTGTATTGTCCTGATAATAGTGTTTTGTTTTTATCTTTATACATTTACTATATATGTATATAGACAATACCGCCAATGTTTGTAACGTACCACCTTACATGACAACAATAACAACATTGATGTAAGTAAATGTTACAATTGCTTTTCTGTAGTAATCTGTAATTTTTCAAAATCTATATCTTATATCTACTTCTGTATAAAATTGTAGTGAGAAGAAGAAATAAAGCTCCGAAACGTTGGCAATAATCGAATAGTTGTTATTTATTCCTGGACCTAATCCAACCAAACAAAACAAAACTAATTATAATTATTGATAAGCTACTGTTAAAATTTCAAATCGATCGATGGAACGGTCTTTGAGCAATGTGTCCGCCCAGTTCGAAAAAAATCATTTTGAGATAAATATTATCTCAAAAGTTTAAATATGTAATAGTTTAAATAAGTTTAAAACAATTTACACATACATGTGTATTACGGTATTTGCGCACCCTGGTGGACTTCTGAGGAACCCAAAAGATCTTTTACTCTGTTGGTAATAGGGCCACTTATTATTTTGAAAGGTGAAATCAGTATAAAAGCAACCAAGAAGACTAGAACTAAGGAGACAGAGCTTCGGCTTTTCTCTGTATAACGCGACGGGCTCGAATATGTCCGCCTCCAGAGGCGCTGTAAGCAGTTGTGTACCATAAGATAATGTAGAGTAAGGTATTCTAATCCTGCAATGCATGATAGGAAAGGTGTCAAGAAGTCATGCCGCCACACGTGTGTCTTGAAAACTAACTTATGCCTAAGCTACTTTCATGCAAGCTCCCAGGGCAAAAAAAAATTATAAAAAAAATCAACGTCGCAAAAATTATTTTTCATTACAAATAATATTAATTAGCTGTAATTAATAATTTAAATTATTATATAATAATAAGCTTAGGTATAAGTTAGTTTTCAAGACACCTGTGTGGCGGCGTGACCTCTTGACACATTTCCCATCATGCATTGCGTTAGAGGTTAGAGTCCGTGTGAATGTCCGTGGTGCGAATACATGTGGCAGACGCTCGATATTTTTCGTTAATTTGTTGTTATCTTTGCAATTACAAATTTTCGTAAGTACCATTATGAAAATGTACTCAAAATATTTCACTTTACGTGCTTCAACGTTAACAATACAACAACAAAAAATATTTCATTTCATATATACCTACATCAGTAATTTGAAATAATGTCAGGTTATTCTGACGCTTCGGAACGCTTCTTGTATCATACAATGCAACACAGCACTTTCGAACCATATTTATTTAACATTCAAATTGTATTTTTATTAAAGCCAAACGGCATGTTAGCATACTGTGACATTTGTGAAGTGTCATTAGTGACAGCTGACAGTTATTAAGTTTTATAGTTTACATAATTAGTCTATTTAGTTTATACACTAGCTGTTAGTAAAGAATAATTGTATGAAATGACATATTAAATATTCTAGATGTCAACTATAAATAATGTTGTCGTTGCTAGTATAGAGTTAGTTATGATTCGAATGTTACACAGTTAAGATCGACGAGTTCACATGTGGTCCGCTGCTCATCACGTGACGTCAAGTACAGCACTGCGTACAGCGCCTTCTGGAGGCGGACATATATGAGACCATGACACCGAACTCTCTTCTTACTACTCTTCTTGCTAAGGACATAATATGTATGTATAGTAGACTATACATATAAAACGAATGTCACCAGCTCTCTATTTTTCACAATCATTACCACATTTTGTAATCTAACACTGCTTGTAACACTCGCTAGCCTTCCTTATATTTTCATCAGGATTTGCACCTGCCCAATAACAATTCCTTCCCATATTTGAACGTTTAAAAACACATATATTTCCTAGTCTATTGCGCGTATATTTAAATGGAAGATATTCTGCGCCATATTGTGACAGCCATATGTCACATTCCAATAACGGTATTCCTTATTTCGAACCAAAATACTTACCGTTTCAGCTTCCTTATCCTCCTCAGAAGATGGCGGCAAAATGGTCGCGCACACTGCTCTGCATATTTTAGTGACAGTACCTTCGTCGTCGGATTTCCTCTCAGACTTGCACGTACAAACTTTCTTTTCCGAGTCTGTACCGGTTGTTTCCTCTTCTGTTGAAGTGGAGGGGAGGACAGTCGAACAAATAGCTTTACATATCTTCTTAACGGCGGTCTGCCTTGGCTGCTCGGTGATTCTTCCAACATTTTTCTTATCGCTTGACGGATCTGCTTGTCCCAACTTACAAGTGCATATCCCTCTTCTCTCTTCGCCTTGGTCGAAGGTGGCCATTCTTTCGGGGGAAAACCCAGTGTCCGTTATCTTCTTCGGTTTATCTGGCGTGACCGCTGGAGCGGCGGGTACCGCTGCAGGACAAGTTTTCTCAGGAGTTACCACTATGTGTATGGGAGTGGGTACAGGCTGATAAATTATGGGATCTCTTACCCTTTGGACTGCCGCTTCCCTTGGATAAACTTCTCTGGCGTCGACGCCCGTAGATATCAAGTTCACCTTGTCAGCGCACACGCCTTTGCACACCGTTTGCGGCACGTCAGTGCTAACTATTTGATCTGATTTTTCAATGTCAGACTGCACTACCTTGTCCACCACGGTCACGAGGATTTCTTTAATTTCTCCGGAGGCAGCTCGCGGTACAAATTCATCGTCCACCTTTTCAACGGGCATTTCAGAGATCGGCGGTAATATAGGTTCTGGTGTAACCGACGCTTCTGTCCTCTGTGATATATGCGATGGTATTTCCGGTAAGTTATCGAGCTCTTCTGTTGCCTCCAAGCTCATAACTCGAGGAATTGTCGATTCATCTATTACTTCTGCGGAGGTAACATCATCTATAATTACAGGTTCCTCCACAGCTGCTGGTTCAACTACTTCAGCTGTAGGGGTGGCAGAGGGTTCAGGTGTTTCTTGTACCGCACTTTCTGCTTCGCTTACAACGGAGACGGTGTCAGTAGCCACACTAGCAACGGGAGACTCCTCTGATACAGGACACACTTCCGGAACGCATTCTGTAGTTACGTCGACAGTTTCGGGTTTAGGTGCCTCAACTACTTCCGGAATCTTTGCTACGACTGGCTGCTCATCTATATCTATTTTGATTTCTTCTTCAGGAGGTGTACGTGTACTTCTCTCAGATAGGCGTTTCTGTAAAATCTCTGCTGAGAGAGTTTTTGGAATGGTCTGGTCTGAAGCGGCTATTGTTACACTCTGGATTTTACCTATCGCTTCACCAGATAACACTCTGGACATTGTCCCTCCTATTGCAGCTTCCATGCCTACAGATAGTTCGGCTTCATCTGACGTAGGTTCTTGAGTTTCTCGTGACTCTTGTTTTTCGATGTCCGAGGGGACAATCCCTACACCCTCTAAAGATTCCTGCTTCGTTTCACCAGATACCACTCTCGACATTGCACCTTCGGTGCCTACAGATAGTTCGGCTCCTTTTGATGTAGGTTCTTGCGTTTCTTGTGGCTCTTGTTTTTCGGTGCCAGAGGGAACAATTCCTGAAGATTTATCTGGGTCGGTACGTTTTGCGCACGTCGCTTTGCATTTTATTATCTCCGGGAGGGTCTCCCCTGGCAGATACCCTTGAGGAATTACACCCTCCAAAGTTTCCTGCTTCCCCGGTATGGTTACCACGCCCCCAGAGGCAACCGCTTGGGCGGAAGCCCTCTCTTGAACTTGGCGGACTAGATTTGCGCACCTAGCTTGGCACTTTCGTTCTGCTAACGCTGCAGCTGCTGGGCCTAAACCTCCTGGACCACCTCTCTGGCTTAATCCACTCGATCCTGTACCTCCTGGACCACCTACGTAACATTTCAATTGTTAGTTAATAACTTATGATTATGCTCTTTGAAATGCACTGTGCAAAGTATTCTCCCATAATCTCATGGGTGGTAGCAAAGTGTGGCATCCCGCTAAACAATTGTCAACGGGCTCGAGTTCCGTCTGAGTGAATGATTAGTGTATCGGAAATTATTCAAAAGAACAACTCATATTAGACGTCGTTCAGTAAGATAAAAGAAAATTGTAATTATGGAAGAAACCGTATTGTCTAAGATTATGAGTTTAGTTAATATGAGACTAGTTTATCTAACCGTTACCTAAACGTGTCTTCTGGGTTATACCGTCCCCTTCCACACCTTCCACGCCTTCCAAACCTTCTACGCCTTCCAAACCCTCTACGCCTTCCAAATCTTCCACGTGTTTGAGAACTTCCACGTCTTCTATACCTTCCACGCCTCCCATACTTCCCACGCCTTCCAAACCTCCCAAGTCGGTTTCATGTGCGGTCACTTTTCTTCCATCGGCTCCAAATCTTGAACCGGTTTTCGAATCGACTTCTCCAGCGGCGCCTGCTTCGCCTTTCCGTCTGCTCCCTACTGCGCCTACGCCGGTTCCATCAACCCCACCGCCTTTAGAAGTTGCTCCGAGGTCACCTTCCTTTGGAGGACCTCCATCAATGACGCCGCTCTTAAGAGAACCACCACCGAAACCGCCGTACGCAGAACCACCTGGTCCACTTGCTTTCTGGTCCAGATCGTCGCTTTTAGCTCCTTTCCTGCCTTCTTCCGTACCCCCTGCCGTAACTCCTTCCGTATCTCCTTCCGTACCTCTTTCCTTTCCTCCTTCCGTACCTCCTTCCTTTCCTCCTTCCGTACCGCCTTCCGTATCTCCTTTCTTTCCTCCCTCTTTTCCTCCTTCCGTACCTCCTTCCTTTCCTCCTTCCGTACCTCCTTCCTTTCCTCCTTCCGTACCGCCTTCCGTATCTCCTTTCTTCCTCCCTCTTTTCCTCCTTCCGCACCTCCTTCCTTTCCTCCTGTACCTTCTCTTCCATCCAAAGGCTCCCCACTAATCTACGGCACATTATTGATTTATTGGATTAATTATTTATTGTCTTATTTGCTTAAATTGTCTCGTCAATAGATAACCATAGCCGTGTTTTTTTTTTAATATGCTTTTTTTTAATTTTATATATTTTTTTTATATGTAACGTTCTGATTATTTATTAGTTCTTTTACAATCCCTACTAACGAATTTTTGATATGCTTGAAAAATGGGTCAAAATATCGACATTGGCCCAATAAAAATGATGTATTCCTATTATATCTTAAATTTATAACCTCATTTAATTGTCAATTTTTATGCCATATTTGGTTTCTACTCATTAATTTAAAGATACTTCAATAACCATTGTCTATCTCTGAAATAAACGGTTTTCGATATGTTTCAATTTTAAGAAAAAAAACTCAAACTGCTAATCCCTAAAAAACATTATAAGTCACTGTGGTAAAACTCTATACATGGTGGTACAAAAGTATCAAATAGTGGCTTTAACTTTGTTATTTGCAAAGTTAAAAAAAAGTCCAATATAAAAGTTATTTTGTTCATTACCATGTATGCTTTAAGTTTTTTAGTTTGTTGTTATCTTCTTTTTGTTTTGTTCCTATGGCAACCAATTTTTTTTTAAATGGCACCCAAAGTTTATTTTTTCGTTATGAAAAAATCATACAAGTAATTTTCTCTATTCAGTCACAAAATTTTGCAATTTTTGAAAAAAAAAATAAGCGAGAAAAAAATTATTTATTACGATTCACTCGTCATCTCTAATAAGGGAAAAAGTCATGCAGTTTTAAAACAGTAACATTACTTTTGCTAAAGAATGCCATGTAAATTAATACAATCAAAGAATAAATAATTATTGTCGGTTTAAAGCAAAGTTTTTGTTTGACATTCTTGCAAATTATTAAATTTGAAGACATGGCATATTTGAGTGAGAGATAACGTATTGAAATATTAATGATTTATGGGTACGGAAATAGGAAGAGGACTCAAAGCGAAGTATGTACTGTATTCAACGGAATTTACCCAGATACTCCTGTATCTCAAGGAACAGTCTGTCAACTAATTAAAAAATTTCGAGAAACTGGTAACGTTAAAGACGTGAAAAGAACTGGCATATAAAAATCGGCAACAAGTGAGGAAAAAGCGTTAAATGATCTGTTGAAAATTGAAGAAACGCCACAAGTGCCAACGAGGGAAGTCGCAGACAATTTAGAAATCAGCCATGTTTCTGTGCTTAGAATTTTAAAAAAAGAAAAGAATCATCCTTATAAGCTTCAATTAATACATGAATTGAATGAAGATGATTTTGATGCATGGATTTCTGTGAGAACACGATGGAACGATGTAATGCAGATGAGAATTTTGCTTCAAATATTGTATTCTCAGATGAAGCTACCTTTATGCTAAACGGCACATTAAATCGACATAATTGTCGGTATTGGGCGAGAGCGAACCCACACTGGGTGCAAGAAGCACACACACATAATCCGCAAAAAGTAAATGTGTTGCCCACACATTATAAGAAGACATATCATAGGCCCATTTTTTCTTGATAAAACCCTTACTGCTGATCGATATCTTCAACTGCTACAAACTCAGGTCATATCTTCTTAGCCTTATTCCCGGGTGAAAATGGAGGTATTGACAATAGAATTTTCTTCCAACAAGATGGAGCTCCTCCACATTTTGCGGTACATATTAGAGAGTACTTAAATCATGTTTTTCGAAACAGGTGGATCGGCAAAAGAGGATCTATTGAGTGGCCTGCCAGATATCCGGATTTGACGCCCTTAGATTTTTTCCTGTGGGGTCATGTTAAAAATAGTGTGTTCAAACAAAGACCTCGTAATTTGGAAGACTTAAAGGTGCGAATAACTGCTGAAATACACAGAATACCTGCAGAGGTGTTACACATAGCTTCTATAGTAGAATTTAAATACTGTTTAGGTCATTGCTTGGCCGTCAACGGAGCTCTGTTTGAACATCTGATTTACTACTGCTGTTTTTTTTAATAATGAGTCTACCTATGTTACTCTTTAAATTTAATTTGATCTAAATTTTAGTTTTGTGAAATTAATGAATTAATTGTGAGTGAATAGTAATGAATAATTTTTTTGTCGCTTATTTTTTTTTTCAAAAATTGCAAAATTTGTGACTGAATAGAGAAAAATATGCTTTTAAATATCCACTTCACTTTTATCATTTGATTTTAATTGATTATTTTTCAATTAACTGAAACAGTGTTGTTAGTAGTTGCCTTCGTTGTTGTAAGTCGTATGCCATACATTTTTTTTCTTTTAGCCTGCTGTTTGTAACGTTATAATTACACCAGCACAAAAAAATCTGAACCCGAGGTCTGACATGTCAATTCATATGTATTTTGATGCGCTAAATACGAATCCGATGTCCGTTTTGCTCCATCACTCACCAGTTTTCCACAAAACACCAATTTTGGGTCAAAATTGCCCAAGAAAATACCAAAGTCTATTTTTGTACAGTTTACTGCAGACATATCGTTTCCGGAGTATTTTTTAACCGATACGCAAAACTCACACTTGAACTATGACAAGCAAACTGAAATTCAGAGAATATAAGTTATAAATAGAAGACAAATAAGACAAATTGAACTGAAACGAAGTTACTGGCAATAGGAAAGTGAAAGTTAAAGATTAAAAAGTTACTGAATTGAAGAACATTTCGATTTTTTAGAAACAAAGAAAAATAAAATGAATCAACACTGGTTGTTTCGGTTTGGTCATCCACTAAGAACTATTTCTTATAAAACTACTCTTCGTACGTACCCAAATAAACAATATATTCAATTCTTACTTTGAAAATGATATGTCGTAAAGAAATTATAAATAGAATAGATTTAAAAGTCTTGTTCGCTAAATTGTATCCCGAAATTGAGGTTTTGTAGGAAATTGAATGATGAGGAGTAAATTTGGGCTACGGAATCCTTCACAGCGGTTGAAAATACTCGGGAATGACATGTCAGGAGTAATTTGTACAAAAAATAGAGTTTGGTATCTTTTTGGTCAATTTTGGCCCAAAATTGGACTTTCTTTGGGGTAATGAAGGGTCAGATGTAAATTTGGACTACGGTATCCTTTTCAGCGGTTAAAAATACTAAGGAAACGATATACTGGAGTAAACGGTACATACAAAAAAATAGACTTTTTTTATTTTCTGTGCAATGTTGACCAAAAATTGGGGTTTTGTGGAAAACTGGTGGGTGATGGAGCAGAACAGACATCGATTTCGTATTCTGCATATCTAAATACATAAGAATTGACATGTCAGACCTCGGATTCAGTTTTTTTTGTGTACCAGTGTTACACTACATAGAAATTAGATACAAAACGACACGATTTACCATCCCATCACCAGTTGTTGGTTGTGCTCCACCATGAGCCTCCTGTACATCACGAGTATACGAATCGGAATCTATTTTTGTACCGTTTACTCCAGACATATCGTTTCCGGAGTATTTTTAACCGAGACGCAAAACTCACACTTGAACTATGACAAGCAAACTGAAATTCAGAGAGTATAAGTTACAAATAGAAGACAAATAAGACAAATTCGCGGCTTGTGTGACTGAAACGAAGTTACTGGCAATAGGAAAGTGAAAGTGAAAGATTAAAAAGTTACTGAATTGAAGAACATTTAGATTTTTTTAGAAACAAAGAAAAATAAAATGAATCAACACTGGTTGTTTCGATTTGGTCATCCACTAAGAACTATTTCTTATAAAATTACTCTTCGTACGTACCCAAATAAACAATATATCCAATTCTTACTTTGAAAATGATATGTCGTAAAAAAATTGTAAATAGAATAGATTTAAAAGACTTTGCTAAATTGTATCCCGAAATTGAGGTTTTGTAGGAAATTGAATGATGATGAGTAAATTTGGACTACGGAATGCTTCACAGCGGTTGAAAATACTCCGGAAATGACATGTCAGGAGTAAATTGTATAAAAAATAGAGTTTGGTATTTTTTTGGTGGTATCCAATTTTGGCCCAACATTGGACTTTTTTTGGGTTAATGAAAGGTCAGAAGTAAATTTGGACTACGGAATCCTTTTCAGCGGTTAAAAATACTAAGGAAACGATATATCTGGAGTAAACGGTACATACAAAAAATAGACTTTTTTATTTTCTTGACCCAAACTTGGGGTTTTGTGGAAAACTGGTGGGTGACGGAGCAAAACAGATATCGATTTCGTATTCTGCGCCTCAAAATACATAAGAATTGACATGTCAGACCTCGGGTTCAGTTTTTTTTTTGTGTGTGCCACTACATAGAAATTAGATAAAAAAAACTATACGCCAGTCAATAGAGCTCGAAAAGGGGTGAGTTTATGACACGATTGATACCTGAAATCCGACTACGGGATACTTTTAAGTTCAGGCCTTAGATGAAAACGTAGATGAATTGGACTAGGAAATAGTTGCACTTTTTTTTAATAACAAATTAGTAAAAAAAAAAGTTTTTTTTTTCAGTTTTTTTGCTTATATAAGAAATCCGAATCGCATACGAAAGTTGTAGAGAATTCAATAACCTTTAAAATGAAAAAAAAAAACAATCGCTACATTTTTCGCTGAGAAAACTCGGAAAAAACGCAAAAAATTAACTTTTCTTAATAAATTCGCAATTCGAGTATTTTTGCATTAGAAGATTCAATCTTGTGGGATAATATAGGTAATATCACGAAGAATGAGTGTGCAAAAACTGGATTATGTCCGATGAATAGTTTTTCCACAATAGTCGAATAAAGTTTTTTACATCGTATTTTGAATATTCCATAACACGTCGAGCGATAGATTAAATAACATCTTCTCGACGGATTCGGAAACTACAGAGTGTAAACTACAATTCGTCCATTTACTTTGTTTCATTTAAATGCCATTAAATTGTAAATTATCGGTGGCGCGCTGACAGTCGAGCGAGGTATACGTGGCGGTGGAGCGAGGGGAAGCGGCGGCAGCGACCAGCAAATTTCGTGCGGTGTTCAGAGACGTTTTACACCAATTTAATGGTATTTCAATGAAACAAAGTAAATGGACGAATTGTAGATTACACTCTGTAGTTTCCGAATCCGTCGATAATTTGTTGTTTAATCTATCGCTCGACGTGTTATGGAATATTCAAAATACGATGTAAAAAAATGTATTCGACTATTGTGCAAAAACTATTCATCGGAGATAATCCAGTTTTTGCACACTCATTCTTCGTGATATTACCTACATTTTGCGTTTTTTTCCGAGTTTTCTCGGCGAAAAATGCACCAATTGACTTGATTTTTTTTTTCATTTTAAAGGTTTTTGAATTCTCTACAACTTTCCTATTGGATGTGATGTGATTGATTCAATAGCTTTTCTTCTATAAGCAAAAAAACTGAAAAAACTCCATTTTTTTTCACTAATTTGTTATTAAAAAAAAAAGTGCAACTATTTCCTAGTCCAATTCATATACGTTTTCATCTAAGGACTGAACTTAAAAGTATCCCGTAGTCGGATTTCAGGTATCAATCGTGTCATGTCAAAAAGCTCTATTGACTGGCCTATACTATTTACCATCTCATCACCAGTTGTTGGTTGTGCTCCAGCATGAGCCTCCTGTGCATCACGCATATACGAATCGAAGCCTACAATTTCCTGTTGTTTATCGCAGTCTATTGCTCCCAACGCTTCATATGCCTTTTGAAGTTCCGTCATCTGAAATGAAAGTTTCCCGCCTTGCTCAGCATTTAATGTTTTTATGCCACCCTGTGTAACACCAACTCACCAATTCATCAAGTTTCTTTTGTTGATCGGCAGTTAGATCGATCTGTGAGTATATGCGCAGCAGTTTCTCGTAGTAATTTATTTTCTTCAGCAGTTTACGTATCCTAGCATTTTTGCACGCCATCATGGCGTCAAAGAGGGCTTCTAGAGGAAAATCTTTATCGAAACAGGTGCCCTGCAAATATACGTGGATATCGTCAAAAATAACTAAAACAAACGTATTACCTACAATATATCGAATCTACAAGGTCATGTACTTCTGAGCGTCGATTATTACCTTTTTACTAGAGTTGGCCGAAATGTGCCGTGGGACATAGGCGTACGCTTCATATAATATAATACATGTAATACAAGGAAGTAACTAATATAAAATATAAAACCACAAGCTATAACACTTTATAATCATATATGTATGTAAAACTTACCCCCTTAATTAGCTTGAGGACGTAGCTTGGTTAACAGTACCATCACGAACTTAAGAAGGTTCGTAAAAACTTTGTAGCATCAGATACGTTTCTATAGTTGTCTCCGAGAGTATTGTTCGTTGTGGTGAAAATATATGCTTATATTTTGAGAACGACCGTTCGACATCTACTGATGTAACGTTGTAATGATGCACCATCACAAAGTCTGAATTTAGTAAAACCGGTGTCTTTCTTTATGATACTTTCGAAATTATTTTTGACTGGTTTATTGCGTCACATTTAACTTGTAGCAGCGAATTTACTTCATCCAATATTTATAGTGACTCAGCTAACGACAACGCACTGTTTTATATCTTTTTTTCCTGTGACGAGAAAAACGTTTGACGTTTTATCCCTGTTGACAGGTAACAAAATATCACTTTTTATGAAATTTGTGAAAAAAAAACGTATTTTTTCACATTTCCGCTTATATCTCCGTTCCTTGGAATATTTTATATAAATCATATGCATTGAAGAAGTTGTAGCCTATTGAATTTCCAAAATTTTAAGCCCAACCCGAAGTCTCTAAGTGCTATTGTTAACTTGCAAATGACTGCTGAAGTTGAAAAAGTGCTTTTGTTTCACCATCATGAAATTTGAAGGGACTGCTGTTTGTAGTATGAAGTTACAAAAAAAAATTCAGCTCGATCTGTTAATCATTTTTCGAGTAATTAACGATCGATTTTTTTTTTGCAAGCCTTAATTAACATTGACGCAATTTCTTTGTTTATTGTAGGATATTGACCGGGTTGGGCCAGGAATATCATAAATCTCTTCAAGTTTGCGAGACTTTTTGAGATTTTGAAAAATTTTAATTTGGGCGTTTTATAACGTTTTTTACGCGACGCGACTACCTTTTTTTACGCGACGTATATATTGTTTTAGCGTTGCTGCTTCGAAATTCTCGGAATTGTGACTATAATATCTTGACGCCCATTTTTTTGTTTAAAATACGCGTGTCATAGTCGCATGATCATAGTCGCCCTACTTTCGAAGTAAAAAAATGGTGAAAAAAGGACTTTTCCAACTTCAGTAGTCATTTACAAGTTAACAATAGCACTTGGAGTCTTCGGGTTGAGCTTAAAATTTTGGAAATTCAATAGGCTACAACTTCTTCAATGCATATGCTATATAAAATATGCCATGGAACGGAGATATAAGCGGAAATGTGAAAAAAAGAGTTTTTTTTCACAAATTGTTAATTTAAAAAAATAGCGGACGGTTTCAGCTCTACGGAACCCGCGCATTGTGTTCTACACAAAAAAAAAATACATAGGGAACCGTCAAAACTAGCCCTGTACGTTTCAAGAACAGTATTTGATGATTTTAGCTCCCTGCCTACTGGACTATAATTGTGTTGCGATTACACTCTGTTGCCATTACTGTCTTTTACTAGCTAGTAACAGTGGGGTAAATATTGAAGATCCAGTACACGTACTATAACACATAGAATGTTATGTTTTACAATATGTTGCCTCGTCAATACATAATCACAGCCGTGTATTTCTTTAATACACTTGTAATTCACTTTAGTAAGTTACTGCATCCAGTTGGTAGATATAACACATAACGTTGTGCGACCTGGTAACGGCATCTCTGGAACGTATTTTTTGTTCCAGAAGTCACGAAATGGTTGCTTATCGAGTATATCAGAGGCACTTAACATTAAAAGTAAGTCGAACATAAACAGTTCTCATTTCATGTTTATGTTTCACACTATTTATGTGATGGCTACAATCGTGTTTGTCAATCACCGATGAATTTATGTACTTGGTCAGCAAATGGTAATTTTTTAAGCGTTTGCATGTGTGACATTTTATTATTAATATAATGTAATACCGACGCCGACAACATATACACCTCGAGCATTGTAATAATAATAATTTTGCTAGAATCTGCCAGACGGTCGGGCGAAACGACTGACCGTTGAATTGCGGTACAACCGGCCAACCCTACTTACATACATATATCTAATTATAATGATTTCAAACACTAATTTCTAATTTTAAAATCGGGCATACCTCTTTATTTTTGGCCACATACTCCAGTATATGCTGCCTTCTTTCTTCCACGACGTCACTCCAGGCTCTGGCGTCGGTAGAAGATCGGTAACTCTTCAACCGGGCCTCCGACCGCACTGGAATCACTTTTACAGGGGGACCCTCCAAGAATACTTTTGTCTTTTTGTTAATATACGACATCTTTGTCTGTTTTCAACGCCCTCGGTCCCTACTAAAATTTCTTCGCGGGCAGGAATATTTTGACGTTGCGCAGATTTTGACAGCGATGTTGGTTTGACAGTGTCACGAGTGGGAAAAAAACATTTCGAAAAGTACCGGGTGTCTCGGAGAACTCAGACCCATTTTGATCGTAAATATCTTTTGATACAGCGAACTTACAATGATGCGGTTTTCACCAGTCGATTTACTTTTTCAGTAAGTTTTTTTTTCGTATTATGTTGTTAAAAATTAAAAACTTGTTACTTGTCCTACAAGGTATTTTTGATATATGTTCAATTTCAACGTTAAAATTCGCTACTATTTTGAATACAACACCTTGTATATGTTTACACCAAACAAAATCTGCATTCTTTCGCTTTCCAAAAGTATATGGTTTGCTACACTTTACTTTCAAAATGCTTTAGTAATTTAATTTTTTAAACGTTGTGTTTGGACGTCCCAGAAACTTCTAACCCATTAAGATGTTATGTTAAAACTTTGTTACTTGTCCTACAGGATGTTTTTCAAATATGGTCAATTTCAACGTTAGAATTCGCCACTATTTTTAATGCGACTCCCTGTATATTACACCAAACAAAAGGTGTATTCCGTGAAAAAACTTATTGAAAAAGAAAATTGGCTAAACCACATCTTCCTAAGTTCTCTCCGTCAAAAGATATGTACGATTAAAATAGATCAGAATTATCTGGGACGTCCAAAACACGATGTTTTATATGTTTATAAGGGGGGGGGGGCGCCGCGGGCCGCGCCGCGGGGGGGGAACCCCCGGGGGGGGGGGCGCCCCAAAAAGGGGGGGGGGGGAAGCGGGGGGGGGGAAAAGCAAAAGCCGGGCGGGGGGGGGGGGGGGAGCGCAGGGGGGCGGAGGAAAAAGAAAAAAATCCTTGGGCGCCCGGGGGGGGGTTCGGGGACTAATTTCGGAATTTTTAAAAATCAAATTACTAACCCATTTTGAAAGTAAAGTATAAAAAACCATATATTTTTTAAAGCGGAAGATTGCAGCTTTTGTTTGGTGTAAAGAGATATAGGGCGTTGCATTCAAAATGGTAGCGAATTTTACTGCTGAAGTTGGCCATATTTCAAAAACATCATGTAGGAGAGGAACAGTTTTTAACATAGTACAAATTAAAATTATTAAAAAAGTAAATCGACTGGCGAAAACCGCATCCTTCTAAGTTATCTCTGTCATAAGATATTTACGATCATAATGGGTCAGAATTCTCTGAGGCACCCGGTATAATAAAGTAATATTCTCAGCAGAAATAACCAGCAGCGGAAACCCAAAACTACGGTTTCAGTTGCATTGATTTTACGTCCTTTAAAATCATTTTCAGTTTCAGTTTACTTTCAATTGCGATCAATTACTCTAACTAGGGTTGCCACCTCGGACCTATGTCTTGCTCGGAGATTTTCAGTCAGAGGGCAGA
The DNA here is from genome assembly GCA_029963805.1 of Aromia moschata. Lineage (NCBI taxonomy): Eukaryota > Metazoa > Arthropoda > Insecta > Coleoptera > Cerambycidae > Aromia > Aromia moschata. The sequence goes on along the minus strand of JAPWTK010000048.1, from coordinate 1,391,140 downwards.
GAGGGGGAGAGGAAGCGGGATATTTAAACTCCGTAATTTTAAAAAGTGTAAAAAGCTGACATAAGTGTGTTTGATGATGGTTTTTCCTGTTTTTTTTTATGATTCTCACTGTTTGAATGTTTTTTAACTGCTTTTTCACCGTCATATTTGAGTGTAAATGTAACACTATATTTCGTGCATGTTGGTTAACCATGACTTATTATTAGGATACTGTAACCATCTGTCATGAAAACTACAGAGGTAGGATTTTTTTTTCTTTTGCAGACGGTTCCATTGAAAAAAGGTATGCTGCACTTTCAGTAAAATATTCGAGAGAACTAAGATTTTTACCGCCACACACCTGACAGTGGTTCTCTTTTTTTGTGCTGTGAAGAGGTTGTCCTCTTCTTTTATCTATGAGGTTGTCGTCTCTGGTTCGTCCCTTTAAAATAATAGAGAACGACTGACATCGAACGTTGACTCGTTGACCCGCAGGCTGGTAGATGGCGGTAAAACATACATATTAACATGTAAACCTCTATTTACTCTACAGGAATGTAACATCAAAAGTGCGGCATTGTGTCATTTTTTTATTTCCCGAAAAAATGTTTAAGTACAATTAAAGAAAATATCTGTAAATCCCCTTGGCCCGGAGAAATTTGCGTAAGGCCGGAGACCCGGAGATCGTCTCCAAGGCCCGGAAACTCAGGGCGAGGCCCGGAGAGGCGGCAACCCTACCTCTAACCCAGAAACCAGAATATATTTTTCCGAAAATTTTTGATGCGCTGAATCCGAATCCGAGGTCCAAATCTCTCAATTGGCTCTGGTTTTCGAGATATCCTAACCTAAAAGTGCAAAAAAAAGCGATTTTGTCCTATATTTGAGGTTATGTAGCATCGCATTTATGTAGCATCGCAAAAATGCACATTTTTTGAAATTGAATTACAAGGGTTGTAATGGTCGCAGAAACTTCGGCTTTGTCGTATTGTAGCTTTTGGTGGTGCCTATCTGCAGTAAAAATTTCATGCAAAAAAGAATAATAACTTTTTGCATAAATCGAAAAAAAACTAAAAAAAAGGTCTTTTCGAAAAACGGCTTGGACAAGCCGAAAAATGGTCGCTGATCGCATTTTTCCTGAGCTTAATTTACTCGTCGTTAAATTCCCTACAAATCCATTATATTGACTTGTGGGAGAGGTTCATTCAATCGGCTGAAAAACGCGTTTGAAAATCAAGCGTTGGGTTGCTTCGAGCGCTCAGGTAAGCGAGTGAAGGGGAAGTGGACGCGTGGCGGGGGAAGCCCGCAGACCACGCGTCCACTCGCTTACCCGAGCGCTCGAAGCAACGCGACGCTTGATTTTCAAACGCGTTTTCAGCCGATTGAAAGAACCTCTCCCACAGGTCACAATAATGGATTTGTAGGGAATTTAATGACGAGTAATTTAAGCCCAGGAAAAATACGCTACGACCATTTTTCGGCTTGTTCAAGCCATTTTTCGAAACGTCATTTTTTTAGTTTTTTTCGATTTATGCAAAAAGTTCTTATCATTTTTGCATGAAATTTTTAGCAGAAGTTTCTGCGACCATTAGAACCCTTGTAATTCGATTTCAAAAAAATGGGCGTTTTTCATCGGTTTTTATTTTTTTGTGCAAAAACTTCTGAACCGATTTTGATCACCAAAAAACTCATTTTTTCGTTTTTTCAAGAGCTACAACGTGCTATTTTTTGTTTTACGAAAAAAATTATTTTTCGTCCCTTAATCCGCAAAAAAGAACGGTTTTCGGCAATTTTATCGATTTTTTTACTAAGGTTCCTACATACTGATTTTAACCAAAACATACACAATCAATTTCTACTATTTTTTACCTAATTATCGCTCCGAGAAACCTTATTCAGGACTCTTTTTAAAAACTGAGCACTTTTCTGCTATATTGCCTGACGTATAAGGACCACGTGTACATCAAATAGTTGATTGGTTTTTTGATTAGGAAACACTGAAAATGTTTGAAATTCAATAGCAGGTCAATGTTTTCTTATGTAAAAAGACCTGCTCGTTCAGAATCCAACGTCAGATTTCCAAAAAATTTCCTCGAAAATTTTTGAAAATCTGACCTTGAAGATTTGGACCTCGGATTCGGATTCAACGCATAAAAAAACCTTTGGAAAAATATATTCTGGTTTGTGGGCTAAAATCTTGTCGGCCTGTGATTATAGAGAAATAATAGAGTATTTAAAAAATCTTAATTGTTTCCACTGATTTATGAGGATTTTAAATATGCAATAATATAGAGGATATTTCATTTGAAAATCGCAAGTTGTTAACACTTGCGGTGAAACCGAAATTTGTATAAATAATAGCGTTTATATGTCAAAAATAATGAAAAAGGAAGGGTACACCATGATCCTGTGTCAGTCAGTATATTGAATTAATGTAGACAACAGACTCACAATGACATGTTTTATTTTAACTACTTTAACATTTTCTCTAAATCTCTCCGTTGCTTGATCTCTTTTTGCAGCTGTTCTTGCAAATTTGAATTTTCTAGTTTCAGTGAAATAAGTTCTTTTTGACTTCCGCTCATGGTCTTGTCGTTCTGCAGTTCCCTTATCAGCCTCTCCAGTTTGCCCTTTTCCCTCTGTATGTCCTCGATTTCGTCTCGCAACTTTTCACTGCTCTCAGAGCCCGACGTTTCCGTCTGATAACACTTGCAACCGCACTTTCCTTTGTCTTTCTTCTGACTTGACTTGAACTGATCCCATTCCTTATACTGCCTGCTCAGTTCTTCCACAACGCGTTTGACGGCGCACTCGGACTGCTTCAGCATTTTCTGGACGTGCTCGTCACCAGTAAGGGAAGCCATCTTGTTCGCTATATCTTGGAGTTTCTTGTTTTCCACCTGCGCCGCTTCCAGCTCCCGTCTCATGGCAGCCACCGAGTCGCATTCGTTTTTAGTAAGTTGTTTGGTCGTCTTCAGAGAAGTGTGGCTGTCTCTGAGCTGTTTCTGTAGCGTTTTGATTTGCGACTGGGACTGGTTCAGTTCCCTTTCGAGGTCCTCGATGCGAGTTCTGTAGCAGGTCGTCTCGCAGGACACGCCCTGTATGGAGCTCTTCAGCTGACTTTGGACGGCCGCCAGTTTTTCTTCCGAGGCGGCGATCAGGTGGTCCTTTTTCTCGACCTCCGCCCTCATGTTGGCTAATGCGTCCTTCATGCGGCACTGGAACATAAAAATGGCAGGTCGGAAAATCGGATTTCATGTCAGGGACGGCCTTAACATCAGCAGGTCGGAAAATCGGATTTTATTCCAAAGATGGCCTTTGATTTAATGATTGATTTGACTAGGAAGACGCGTTTAAAATAAACTGAATAATCATGTTAGTATTAAAATGAGTGAGGGCATAAAAAACTGTGTTAACCCATTAACGACCAAGACGATCGATTTTAGAACACGTTTTCGTAGCTAAATTTCAGGTATGTGACAAAGTAGTAACTTGGTCCAAAGTGTGGTTCTTAATGTTTTTGGGTGTGTTGAATCGAAATCCGGGCTCATAATCTAAAATTATGTACCACGCAATTAAATATGGCCGTTTTTGTATACAAAAATATCAAAAAATTTGTCAGTCGCAAAGTTTATGATTTTTTTTTCAGGCATAAAACGCCTAAATATTTGGAGTTTTAATCAACCATCGGTGCATAAATTTGTTAAAGCTTAACAGGGAATTTTTATATACATGCTTTTTTTTGCCAACATGCAAAAACCTCCCAAAAATCGGATTTTTTCTTTATTATTTTTTCCTCAAAAACTAAAGGCTTTAATAAAAATTGTTTAAGAATAAAAATGTCTTAGAATTGATTGAACAATACTCTAAAATTTTTTTCAGATTTTTTAAGACTTTTTTTAGAAAATTTTGATTTCACGATTTTTCAAAAAAATCAAAAATTATCTCCAATAACTCTGAAAAATTTTTAAAGTATTCTTCAATCAATTCTAAGACATTTTTATTCTTAGACATGTTTTAATCAAACTTTATGGTTTTCGAGAAAAAAATTATTAAATTTTTAACTGTATATTATTTCACTAACACAGAAATATGCTCTTTTTTCTTAACAGTTTTTGATTGGGCATCTAGTTTTTGTTATGTAAAGTTTTTATTCAATAAAAGTGCTAAATAGTATATCAAATGTCTACCTTAAATTTACGGTGATTTTTCACTCTTATCGTAACCCAGAGACAACGGCGTAGACGTGGTAAAAATATGTCTCCTTTGGGGTGCTTTTTTTACTGTGAGTCCCCTTGCCTCTCACTAGACGGGGTGCTTTTGATGTTCAACGAATGTTACTCATAATATAAGCAGACCAAATTTGAACGTTATGATAAAATCCAGTAATAATGTCTACTATTGGAAATACATGCACTTAAAGCTTTTATGATGTTTTTCTCGAAAACTATTATGTTTGATTAAAACTTTATAAGAATAAAAATGTCTTAGAATTGATTGAAGAATACTTACAACTTTTTTCAGAGTTATTGGAGATAATTTTTTGATTTTTTTGAAAAATCGCAAAATCACAATTTTCTTCGGTCAGTCGTTTTGAGAGTATTTGAAAATCAATTCTAAAACATTTTTATTCTTAAACAATTTTTATTAAAGCCTTTAGTTTTTTGAGGAAAAAATAATTAAGAAAAAAAATACAATTTTTGGGAGGTTTTTGCATTTTGACCGCCATTTTGGCAAAAAAAAGGAGGAATATAAAAATTCCCTGTACAACTTTAATAAATGTATGCACCGATGGTTGATTAAAACTCCAAATATATAGGCGTTTTATGCCTGAAAAAAAAATCATAAACCTTGCGAGTGACAAATTTTTTGAGATTGCATTCAGCAGAAGAGCATGAAGAGCAACATATGGTAATTCGTCTGAACGTTAAACTCCTATAATGCGAGTGCAGCAACGCTCGGTCAGGTTGCGTTTCGGATGGGTCACCGTATCTGCTCTGTGAAAGTTTGTCGGACAGAGGCATCTAGTAGGTGGTGCCAGAGGTGGCAATCTGAGCCATCTGCTGAATTTCTGTCAGTGGGTTCGAGTCCCGCCTAATAGACTTGGCAACTCTATTAGGACATGGGTGTTACAGTGTGAGTGTATAGAGGGTTAGATTAAAAGAGTGATTTAGAGAGAGTTAGATTAGAATTAGTGAGTGTTAATTAGATTAAAACCGCCATATTTAATTGTGTAGTCGAAAGTTTGAAAAGATTTTGAGCCCGGATTCCGATTCAGCACACCCAAAAACATAAAGAACCACACTTTAGACCCAGTTACTATAGAGACATCCAAAAAAAGTCATCAAAGTTGGCCGAGAAAAAAAAAGACGTATTTATATTCTTAATCGAATTTATAACCTTATTTACTTGTCAAGACTATCACATCATATGACAGCCATTGTTTATTTTACAAATTGTAACAGTCACTTGTCAAAAGTTTGACATAAACGAAAAGCTTAGACATGACCGCTATTTCTATCTCTCTCGTTCATAGCCAGAATTGATGACGTTTTTTTTTGGATGTATATACTTTGTTACATACCTGAAAAGCTACGAAAACATGTTATAAACTGATATTTATTTTGATGGCTCAAAAGTTCAGAAAAAACTTTAGAATTTATTTATCAAGGAAACAACAATTGGAGTATCTTTAGTATTCTACAAAACTAGTATACAGGATACCCCATTAATAATGGAACATTGCAAATTGCCAGGAAAACTGCAGTTTTTTTGGATGATATCACAATTAAATAAAACTGACCTTACTATTAATAAATTAAATAAAACTGTAAAAAACTTTTACAATGAGTTTTCTTACGAGCATTTTTTTTTAATAACACAATATAATTACCTGTTTTTCGTCTTTATTGCGACTCATACCGTCGATTTGCGTGACCAGGTTCTTTATCTCGCACTCCTGTTCGCATATGCAGGCCTCCAGGTCTTTTACCTGCTTCACGAGGCCGTCTCTTTCTCTCGCCAAATCCCTAGCAGCGTCCACCTGCGACCGGAGCATCTCGCACTGGCATTCCATCGACAGTATCTCGTCGTACTTCTGCTTGTACGTGTCCCTCTCCTTGGCCGCGTTCTCCAGACACTTGCACTTCAGCAGCAAGTTCTCCTGCTGCACCTGCACGTGAGAGAGCTCGTTCAACTTGATCTGCAACCTGTCCCTTTCCAGCTTGAGCATTTCGGCCTCTTTGGACTTGGACCTCAGGATGTCCATCTCTCTCTTCATATGTTCGATCCGCTTGCCCATGGTGTCCCTTTCCATCTTGACGTTCTGCAGTTCCCTCTCTAGACAAGAACAGCGCGACTTGGTCTTTCTCAGTTCGATGTTTGCGTTCGTGTCGTTTTTGCTGTAGAACTTCAGCTCCTGTTCCAGCTCGTCCACCCTGGCAGCTTTCTTTCGCAGGTAGTTTAGTTCGTTCTCCAAGTCTTTCATCTGTTCGACCTTCACGTTCATCTTGTCGCGTTCTTCCAGAGCGCTGTCCAGCATCTTGGATCTGTCTCTGTAGACGTCGATGTCGTCGGGCAAGTCCTGGTATTGCAAGAGTTCTTTTTCTAGTTTCTTAACCCTGCTTGCTAAGGCGTCTCTCTCTTTGGTAGTCTCTTCCAAATCTTTCACCTTGTAGTTCAACTCTTCGATGAGTTTCTCCTTCGAGCCGTATTGTTCCATTTTGAACTTCAAATTTTCGTCTGAGCTGGCGCTGCCTATCGCGACTTGACTCTTCAAGTCGTCCCTTTCCAATTTCAATTTTTCGTTTTCGTCTTCGATCGACTTCAGTTTCAGACAATATTTTCGTAAGACTTGTACTTCTTTTTTTATAATCTCAGCTTCTTGTTCGGGAGATAGGTTTCCACTCCTCATCAGCTTTATTTCCATTTCAAGAGCAGAGATTTCCTCTTGGCACGATAGTGGCATTGCCACGTCTCCAACTCCTTTGAGTTTCTAAAAAAAAGCAATAAATAGTTAGTTTTCGTGAAAATTGACATATAGGAAATTGATTGCTACATACGAAAAGAAGAATACTGTAAAAATATTCATAGTATTGCATCGTTGTGCTAGTTATACAGGGTGTCCCAGACTTAAAGGGACATAGTGTAGTAGGAGGTAGAGCACACTTAGCTGAGTTCAAAACACCCCCCAAACTTACCCTTTATTGTTAGCCGTTTCTGAGATACAAGGTGTTCTATGAATTTTAACTAAAACTTTAGCTCGTCATCATGTAACTGATTTTAATTGTGTTTGTTAATAAAAACATCATTATTAACATTTTTTCTCGTGAAAGAAATGGAATTTAAGTTATTTTGAATGGAAATTTAAATTCAAAAAGGCTTACAAACGCTGCATGTCAAAAAATAAACAAATAGCAAGGTCTTCTGAAGGATATTTTTAATAAAATTGATAAAATATTGACGTTACCTAGTTGACTATGTTATTTGTAGAATTTAAAATTTGGTAACTCAATACTGTGAAAATTTATTGGAGAATAACCATAAACGTGCCATCAAATATTATCACATTATTTTATACACTGACCCATTGGCTTTTTAAAAGTTTACTGACATTTACAAAAAAATGATATACAGGGTGATGTTATGGGCACTGAGAGCAACATTAAAAATCTGAGTCCGTTCCTGGATTCTTTCCAAAGTAAATTATGCTTTTTATTGGACTAAAAGAATATAATATTTGCACCAAATTTTATCCAAATATGTACAGCGGTTCCAAAAATATGGCGGGCTAAAGTTTTAGTTAAAATTCATAGAACACCCCGTATCTCAGAAACGGCTAACAATAAAGGGTAAGTCTGGGGGTGTTTTGAACTCAGCTAAGTATGCTCTACCTTCCACTACACTATGTCCCTTTAAATCTGGGACATCCTGTATAGCTTTAGAATGTATTATTATTTATTGTAGATACATTCGGAAAAGAAATGCTTATTTATAATTAGCGGAAACATATTATATTATAAAACTAACGCAATAACTAATATTTTTTTATTTACTTGACAAAAAAGTAATAGAAATGAATTTAACGAAAAAAATGGTGCCAAAACCGATCAAGATTTAAAATGGTGTAAAATTGCCAAAAAAGGCAATATCTCTGAATGGAATCCTTTTTTCATTAATTTTAGTTGCTATATAAAAATTATAAGTTATAATATCAAATCAGTTGTGTAACACGTATGTGATATGTGATTTATAGGATTTTCATACCGCGTTTAAAGACAATATGTGGTAATGTATTAATTGATATTAATACCTTAACGTTTTCAAGTTCTTCAAGGCATCTGTCTAATTTATCTTTTAGATCATCTCGCTCCATTCTTAAAATGTCTATAGCCAATTGCTGTTCAGTGCAGAGAGCTTCTCTAGCCTAGAAAATATAAATTAATTACAATTACGTACCTGTCATCATCTAATTATCTTTAATATGTTTTCGACTTCGATATATCTCAAAAATTTGTACTTTTAAACACTCTTTCACTCAAAATTGAAGGAAAATTATTATGTTATTATACATAATTCACATTTATTAATCAAATCTATCATATTCCACTATTAAAAAAAGATTAATGCCTACCATTCCTCCAAGAAACTGTTCACACTAGCGCATTCGCCATATATTAGAAAATATTCGAATTTACCAGATGTCGATGAGACTAAGTAGCAGATTGCAGTTTTTTTATGTGGGAAAATTTTTAAATTCGAAACGTGTATACTAGACATTAGTGTACTTATTTTGACATATTTGAATAACACCATAAAATATGTCCAATGAATAAAGAATAAATGTAAACTAAATAATTTATTTAGTTTAAGATCACGATCGCGATAGCGGTGGCGATATATGCCTCATACACCAAGTAATATGATTCAGACTGTATGTAATGTAAAGAGACATAAAAAAAATGTCACAAATCTGGCTCTGAACGAAAGAGATGGAAATAGCGCTTATGTCGAAGCTTGCAGCGAAACTATATTGTTGTCAAACTTTTGACAAGTGGGTGTCACAATTGTAAAATAAATAGTGGCTGTCACATAATTTGACAGCCTTGGCAATTAATTAAGGTTATAAATGTAAGATTAAGGATAGAAATACATTTTTTGCTCGGCCAACTTTGATGACGTTTTTTTTTTTTTTTTGTTTTTTGACGGCTCGTTATTTTATTACTTATATTTTATTTTTATACATATATTTTTATTACATATATGGTTACATATTTTTTATGAAATAAGGCTCTGAGTCTCTTGTAAAACAATACCTGCATTATCAACTTCGCACAAGAAATAGGATCGTCTGCAATCCATTTATAACGATTTTATGACTACATGTAGGATATAATTCAAAAGCGTCCCACTTATCATATCGTATTTTAAATGGCTGATAATTTACAGTATATGGGCATTAATTTATCTGTTAAGGTTTAATACAGGGTGCCTATTAAACTAGACTTACCGTAGTCCAAAAGTTAATAGTAACCAAGATACAGGGTGCCAAAATTTTTTCGGTTTTCATGAATAAAACAAAAATCAACATTTTTGTACAAAATTTGGAAATCGGAAATTTTTTGAGGCGAGGAATTTTAATTTTAAAATAGATTTGGCATAAATGGTAGAGGGCGTATAACTTTTAAACGTCGGTAAATTGTTCAGTACAACCAATATTAACTATATATATAAGATGTCAAATTTTTCATAGTAGATTTTGAAAGAGATTTTAAAGGTTCCTCAAAAACCCTTTAGTAACAGCCAAGTGATCACGCACAAGAGAGTTCGACAGAAATCGAGTTTAAGAGCGTTTGCTTGCATTAGTTTACTCAAAGTCTACTGAAAAATTATTTACATCTCACGAACTGAATGTGTTTCACTGGGCATTTTAAATGCACATATCTCGAAAATAGTTATCGAGAATGGCATTTAAAAGGTATACATTTTTGCGTAGAAATAATGAGAAAACTGATTCTTATAAAAACATAAGTAGGTACTCCACGCAAAAAAGTGACATCGGTGTATATTAAGATAATATAGAGTAAGGTATTCTAATCCTGCAATGCATGATGGGAAATGTGTCAAGAGGTCGCGCCGCCACACGTGTGTCTTGAAAACTAACTTGTACCTAAGCTTATTATATAATAATTTAAATTACTAATTACAGCTAATTTCTATTATTTGTAATGAAAAATAATTTTTGCGACGATGATTTTTTTTTATAATGTTTATTGCCCTGGGAGTTTGCATGAAAGTAGCTTAGGTATAAGTTAGTTTTGAAGACACACGTGTGGCGGCGCGACCTCTTGACACATTTCCCATCATGCATTGCTGGATTAGAATACCTTACTCTATATTATCTTAGTGTATATGTACTCAGAATGCGCCCTCTACCATCTATGTAGATTAGTTATTTATTAACAATCCTGGAGTGGGTACTGGAACCTTCGGCGTAGAAACAACAAACAACGTTTTCCACGAAACACCGAACTACTATACATTTCTCGACGCGCGTTTCGCCAACTAAGTTGGCTTCTTCAGGAGAAGATTAAAACTAAAGTGTAACCTGCACACTTGCTCTATTTATACTTAATTTGCCTTCACAGTTCAATGAACCGCAACATCTGTCTGTGGACTATTGGGTATTGGACCATTAATTATATATACTACTGTTACATTTTATGATTTCTAAAATTTCAAAAGCAATCAACTGGCCACTGTTTGTTACATTTCTAATTAATTTTAAATTATTTTGGTCCATCCTATGGTTGTTGTCAAAAGCATGTTGGGCGACACAAGATTTTTCCGTTCTGCCATATTTTAGATCTTTTTGTTTGCCCAATATACTTTTGATCACAATCTTTACAACTTATTTCGTATATTCCAGACTGTTCGTTATTGTCGATTTTATCTTTGGGGTTGCCCAAAAGCGTCTGTTGTAGTTTATTTTTAGAATTATAGACCAAATTGATATTAGGTATGGAACCTTCGGCGTAGAAACAACAAAAAAATATATACATACATATATATGGGCCATTCTCTGTCAACCGGAGTTTACAATGAGTTATTCGTGCGTAAAAAAATATCTGTAGGGGCTTAAAATTTTCCTTAAAGTGTCTACTTTAAAATGACATTAGTTTTATTTAAAAATTCAAGATGGTGGTTCCAATATGGCGGCATAAATAGGAAAATTTCCCAAAAAAAACGACCAAATTAAGAGATGAATCCTTAAAAAAAATTAATATTTAGGACGTACAAATGTTCTGTGATCCAAGATTTTCCTTGAAGTGTCTACTTTATAATGACATTAGTCCTATTTAAAAACTTAAGATGGCGATTCCAATAGATCGGCTTAAATTAGCGAATTCCCAAAAAAATGACACAAGAGATAATTGACTTTAAAATTGAGTTATCAGGTTGTAAATTTAAGGTCAGGTCGTAAGGTTGAGATTGTTGGGTTTTCCCTTCTGTTGTGTTAATAAAAAACAGGACTAATCCTTTATTTCTAGGTTAGGATAATTTTTTTAATCAAAAGAAGCAGTGGTGCTAAAAACTACTATTCGAAACGAATATTTCCCACTAAAAAACTTTGATTTTCATTAAGATTTGAACTGACGACAGATTTTTGTCCAAAAAAGCAAATTTTTTTTCCCACTGTGCGCCATCTTGAACTTTTGAAAGTGTATCATTTTTGGGGAATTCGCTCATTTAAGCCGCCATATTGGAATCGCCATCTTGAGTTTTTAAATGGGACTCATGTCATTATAAAGTAGACGCTTCAAGAAAAAAAGGAATTTAGGTTCATATGGTAACGAAACAAATTTCTGACTGAAAATCAAAATTCTGTAATCAAAATACTGACAATTCGAATAGCGAAACACGCGTCGAGAAAAGAATAGTAGTTCGGTGTTTAGTGGAAAACGTCCAATTTTTTTTTTATTTTTTTATTATTCAAATTGAAATTCCTCGCCACAAAACTCTAAATGTCGTGCAAAAATGTTGATTTTTAAATAGAGTATTAAAAAAAACGTATATAAAATTATAACTTTAACGCCCTGTGTGTTGGTTACTATTAACTTTTCGATTTAGGTAGTTTAATTAAAGCGCAATATTTTTACCCGAAAATTCTACAGTTTTGACGTGTATCTTTATTAATAGTACACCTTACATATCTGCTAGAAAAATACAGGTTAGGGAAACCCGACTTTCAAAGCAGTCGCAAACGATCGCAGAAAGATTTTTTTCTCCAATATTGGACAGTTAGCCTCAACTTTTTTTTAATGGTTTTATCACAAACGATAACTAGTCAAATTGCCTCATATTTACAAAAATGGCGTGACAACTTCACACACACACAAGTAACACTACCCAACTGTCACTCACCGATTTAAATGAAACTTTGCACACTCATAGAATACCAATATATATTGAACCCCTGTTTTTTTCTTCCGGAATATGCTTTTTAGGGGTAGAAACCACCCCTAAAAGGTGGTAAAAGCAAGAATCGCCGTAAATGAATTTAAAAAAATACCCAAATATGTTGCAACATAAAAATATGTTTTCTGTGCAATCGTGATGGTGTTAATAAAAAGAATATATTTGCAAAGTTTCATTCTCCAGAGTTGATTACAACCCCTTATACGGGGGTGAAGCGTGAAAATCGCTAATAATGTCACAACATAAGATTTAATGATCTTGTTGAGAATGATCAAAAGGACATATTTACAAAGTTTTGTTGTCCGGAATCAAGTACAACCCCTTGTACGGGGGTAAAAATATCTTAAAATCAAACCTTTTAGGGGTGGTTTCTACCACTAAAAAGGATATTCCGGAAGAAAAAAAATGAATCGTTTTATCGCAAACTAAAAAAGCGTAATCGCAAACGATCCCTAACCAAATTGCCTCATATTTTCAAAAATGGCGCGCCAACTTCACACGCACACTCACAAGTAACACTACCCAACTGTCACTCACCGATTTAAATGAAACTTTGCACACTCATAGAATACTAAAAAATATTGAACCCGTGTTTTTTTTTCTTCCGGAATATGCTTTTTAGGGGTAGAAACCACCCCTAAAAGGTGGTAAAAGCACGAATCGCCGTAAATGAAATTAAAAAATTCCAAAAAATATGTTTTCTGTGCAATCGTGATGGGATTAATAAAAAGAAGATATTTGCAAAGTTTCATTCTACAGAGTTGGTTACAACCCCTTATACGGGGGTGAAGCGTGAAAATCGCTAATAAACGCGTTAAAAATTTATATTAAAAGTATGTCACAACATAAGATTTAATGATCTTGTTGAGAATGATCAAAAGGACATATTTACAAAGTTTTGTTGTACGGAATCAAGTACAACCCCTTGTACGGGGGTAAAAATATCTTAAAATCTAACCTTTTAGGGGTGTTTTCTACCACTAAAAAGCATATTCCGGAAGAAAAAAAAACAGGGGTTCAATATTTTTTAGTATTCTATGAGTGTGCAAAGTTTCATTTAAATCGGTGAGGGACAGTTGGGTAGTGTTACTTGTCAGAGTCACGCTCTTTTACTGTTAGGCCAGTCAATAGAGCTTTTTGACAAGACACGTTGAATCCCAAAATCCGATTACGGGATATTTTTCTAGTAAGTTCAGTCCTTAGATGACAACGTATATGAATTGGACTAGGAAATAGTTCTTTTTTAATTCTTTTTTAATTAGTTAATTTTTTTTTAATTAGTGTTAAATTAGTCACTAATTTAACAAATTAGTGACAAAATACGGGTTTTTCAGTTTTTTTCAAAAAACCTTTGAAATGAAAAAAAAATCAAGTCAATCGGTACATTTTTCGCTGAGAAAACTCGAAAAAACGCAAAAAATTACCTTTTCTTAATAAATTCGTAATTCGAGTATTTTTTGCATTAGAAGAGTCAATCTTGTGGGATAATGTAGGTAATATCACGAAGAATGAGTGTGCAAAAACTGTATTATGTCCGATGAATAGTTTTTGCACAATAGTCGAATAAAGTTTGTTACATCGTATTTTGAATATTCCATAACACGTCGAGCGATAGATTAAATAACATTTTCTCGACGGATTCGGAAACTACAGAGTGTAAACTACAATTCGTCCATTTACTTTGTTTCATTTAAATGCCATTAAATTGGTGTAAAACGCCTCTGAACACCGCGCGAAATTTGCTGGTCGCTGCCACCGCTTCCCCTCGCTTCCCCGCCACCTATACCTCGCTCGGCTGTCAGCGCGCCGCCGAAAATTTTGCGCGGTGTTTAGAGGCGTTTTACACCAATTTAATGGCATTTAAATGAAACAAAGTAAATGGACGAATTGTAGTTTACACTCTGTAGTTTCCGAATCCGTCGAGAAAAATGTTATTTAATCTATCGCTCGACGTGTTATGGAATATTCAAAATACGATGTAAAAAACTGTATTCGACTTTTGTGCAAAAACTATTAATCGGACATAATCCAGTTTTTGCACACTCATCCTTCGTGATATTACCTACATTTTCCCACAAGATTGACTCTTCTAATGCGAAAATACTCGAATTACGAATTTATTAAGAAAAGGTAATTTTTTGCGTTTTTTCCGAGTTTTCTCAGTGAAAAATGTACCGATTGACTTTTTTTTTTAGTTTCAAATGTTTTTGAATTCGCTACAACTTTCCTATTGGATGCGATGTGATTGCTTCAATAGCTTTTCTTCTATAAGCAAAAAACTGAAAAAACTCAATTTTTTTTTCACTAATTTATTTCAAAAAAAAGTGCAACAATTTCCTAGTCCAATTCATATACGTTTTCATCTAAGGACTGAACTTAAAAGTATCCCGTAGTCGGATTTCAGGTATCAATCATGTCATAAACTCTTTCGAGCTCTATTGACTGGCGTATGTTACTAACGCAACAATTGGCATAACAGCGATAAACATTTACCGCCAGCTGATCCCTCAGTTGATCGACGTCGCCTGTCGCCGACGCTTCGCTCGTTCCAGGTCTCTTCCCTAACGCTTTCCCGGCCTTTGCCCCGGGAATCAACTCCATTTTCCCGGCCCTGAACGCCTCTTCCATGGGCGTCTCGCTCCCGCTGCTGTACCCGCAAGGGTAAGCGTCCCTAATGGTAGTCCTCGCGTTCGAGGCGCCCTGCGCCCTGGTCGTTATGGTTCCGGTCGTCTTTCCGGGGGCTATTTCGAATCCGGCCTTGATCCCCTTGATTCGGGTCGTGACCCTGGCCGGCCCCTCGGCGGTGACCTTGTAGCTATCGGTGCCCGAGGATTCCCCGTCCGGCATTCTGACGAGCACCTTTACCTCGGCCTCTTCGCGCTCGTGGCGGGCTGCAGCCACGCATCCGGACTACAAGATAATATTTACATACAGTGTGGAATAGCCAAATGGAATAAATTCAGCAGCTCCATTATCATGCATTTTTTTTAGAAAATCCTGAGACGTCAATTTCTAATTCTTAAAATGACATCTTGCGACGTAAAAATGTCATCCCTAAATTCAACCCCCTTCAGGTGACAGCAATAACCCCTAAATTTTCAAATTGGAAGTAGGGTTTCATGTGAAAGGTCTTTTCATTCTCTATTCAAAACTGCTATGGATTTAAATATTATTGCAGAAATCAACAAGAAAAAAAGATAAGTTTCTCCAGCGTAGGAAATTAGTTGCATTAAAATAAAACTTTTATAAGTAACGCTATTTGTCAATTTTAGGTTCTGAAATGTTAATAATAACAAAAAATAAATGTCTGTAATTTCCGACATTCCCTACTATCAGATAAAAACTTACTAATAAATACGTAAAATTTTTTGCTTGACAATCGAAGGACAAAAACGAGCAAGCAGCAAAAAAACAAACCTGAAATTTAAGAAGTTGGCCATTATCAGCTTTAGTCAAATTTACCTAGAAACGTGCTTGTCATTGTAACAGTAGTTAATAGTTATCACTGTTAACCTTTTGCTTTTGTTTTCGTGTTGCAATTCAGAGAGATGGTTTACCTAACAGAAATGCATAAGATAACGATTCTGCAGATGATTGGTTACGGAGACAGAACACGAACGCAGGCCGAAGTTGTTCGCCTATTTCAAGAAAAATATCCAGAATTGCCGCCTATATCGCAAGGCACCTTAAGTAAAATAGAGAAGCAGTTTCGGGAACGTGGACATGTACGGTAGCTAAAGAAAAATCCTCCCAATAAACTCAGTGATGATCAGAAATTGGACGTAATGCTTATGATTGAAGAAAATCCACATACGTCAAGTCGTCAAAGAGCTTCAGCATTAAATATTAGCCATTCCTCGATTCTCCGCGTATTGACAGAAAATCAGATGCACCCCTATAAACTGGTACCAATTAATGAGCTCCCGGAAGACGATTTTGATAGACGAATTCTTTTTTTGTGAACAAATGATGCAAATGATAGATGACAATACTTTACAAATACAAAATGTTTTATTTTCGGATGAATCTACATTTACACTTCACGGCCATTTTAATCGCCAAAACTGTCGTTACTGGTCGAGAGAAAATCCTCACTGGCTGAGGGAACTACACACGCAAAACCCTGAGAAAGTTAATGTTTGGGCAGGAATAATTGGAGAAAATATTATTGGTCCCTTCTTCATTAGCGGCAATTTGAATTGAGAAACTTATTTAGTGCTGCTCCAAAATAATGTTGTACCGACGATGGCAAACTTGTATCCAGCTGAAGGAAGCCCACAACTTCCAGGTAAATGCAATATGATTGCAGCAGGATGGTGCACCAGCACATTACTAAGTCAATGTCCGGCAATATCTCCACACAATCTTTCCAAATCGCTGGATAGGAAGACGTGGTTCTGTAGAATGGCCTGCACGATCACCTGATCTCACGCCGTTAGACCTCTTCCTATGGGATATGTAAACAGTACGGTCTACAAAACCAAACCCGACGATTTAGCTGACTTAAGAATAACACTTGCAATTAGGTCGATTACCCCGCAGATGTTAACTAACGTTAGAAGACATTTATATTTACGTCTAGGATGCTGCCCAGATGCTGGAGGAATGTATTTTGAACATCTGCTGCATTAATAATGATTTGTTTTTTATTTTAATGTAACGAATTTCCTACGCTGGAGAAACTTTTTTCCTTGTTGATTTCTGCAATGGCAATTTAAAACCATGCTTTGATTAGAGAATGAAAAGACCTTTCAAATGAAGTATCACAAGCCCCTACTTCCAATTTCAAAATTTAGGGGTTGTAGCTGTCACCTGAAGAGGGTTGAATTTAAGGATGACATGTTTACGTCGCAAGATGTCATTTTAGAATTACTAATTGACGTGTCTCTGGATTTTCTAAGAAAATGCATAATAATGGAGCAGAATGCGATAAATTATACTGTAAAACAAATAAATTACACTATTATTACACAACAAAAACTTCAATGTCTTAGTAAAAGTAAAAATGGCACCGGGTTTGAGAAAATAACACTGAGTGAGACTATCTTACAGGGTTTGTCCGGAAAGTAATGTCAGTGAATTTTTTTCCCGAGACTGTACACGCCAGCCCGCGCTTTACGTGCTGGGATTGTGGTGGGGGATCTGGCAACAAGATCCAACAAGCGTCAGTTGGCTACCGGTCGTTATAGCGGTCGCATCACTCGTTTTTTGAGAGTCGTTACAGTGACCCGGTACAAGAAAAAATGCAACGTTCGCTTGAGCAACGGATGGCGATAGTTTTGTGTGAAACTGGAGAATAGTGCTGCGGAAACCATTCCATTGTTGAAGAAGGCTTTCGGCGTCTATTGTCTTTCGGACAGGCAAATTTTCCGGTGGCACAAGGCCTTCGCAGAAGGTCGGGAAGATGTCAACGACGAGAACCGCGCTGGACGGCCATCAACCTCCAGTTCCGACGACAATGTGAAACGTGTGCGTGACTTGTTGAACACTGACCGTCGTCTAAGTGTCCGTTTAATTTCCGAAACATTAGACATTACGAAAACCATTGTTCACGAAATTGTGTCGGAGTCTTTAGGAATGTGGAAGGTGTGTGCGAAGCTCGTGCCAAAAGTGCTAACGGACGATCAAAAAGCCAGGCGCGTCGAAACCTGCCAAGAACTTTTGGACACCTGCGAAGACAACCCCGCTTTCCTTGATTACCTCATTACCGGGGACGAAATTTGGGTCTTTGAATACGATCCGGAGACGAAGAGGCAAAGTGCGGAATGGCACACGTCGAACTCCCTTCGCCCCAAGAAGGCCAGGATGTCCAGGTCAAAGATCAAGACAATTCTGATTGTCTTTTTTGATTGCCGGGGATTGGTCCATCATGAATTCGTTCCGCAGGGGACAACCGTAACCGGAAAGTTTTACGTCGAGGTGCTGAAGCGGCTGAAACGCAGAGTGAATCGCGTCCGCCCAGACATCTCAAAATCCTGGAAGCTTCACCACGACAATGCGCCTTCGCACAACTACTTCCTCGTAGCCGATTACCTCGTCAAGACAGGCATCACCGTTGCTCCCCAGCCTCCCTACAGCCCCGATGTGCCCCCCCCCCCCAGAATTTTTCTGTTTCCTCGCCTCAAAACCCCAATGGTAGGACAGCATTTTGGGTCGGTGAAAAACATTCAGAGGGCTTGCACCGACACTTTAAAGGCGATTCCGGAAAACGACTATCATGCGGCTTTTGATGCGTGGAAGACCCGCTGGAACCGATGTGTGGACGCAGGAGGAATGTATTTTGAAAGTTTCTAAAGATTTGGACACATAGAACCAATAAAAACCATTTTTCAAAGCTCACTGACATTACTTTCCGGACAAACCCTGTATACCGAAACAACTAGTAGCTGTGACAGTTTTCTACGTAATAGGAACGTGAGCTGAACACCAAAATGTCCATATTTATGTTCTTTTATCTAGAGAATCCACCGAGGTTAAAAAATTTTAAGAAGATTTTGCAACATGGGTGGACTTATTTTCACTCCCGCACTGGGGTGGGGTTGTAAATCTGGAATTAATCTCAAGGTGTCTGCCAATGTCTAGGAGACCTGGCAAGGATATTAGACCACGTGGTATCTCTTTTCAAATTTGGACCTTTTCCATATGATCCCAATTTTTGTTGAAATGTCTCTGAAATGTCATAATAAATCATAATTTCGATAAACCCCAATTTAAAACACTGAGGAAGTTTTTGTATTAACAAAATGTAAAAAAAAAAACTTAAATATCAATGCCTTTTTTCCTTTTCTTCTGGATAACTCGTGGACTATTTTAAAGAAATGTTGACGAGAGAAAAAAGGTTCGTTATTAAATTTTACAAGATGTATTAGGTTGCAAATTAAAACATTCGTTGTATTGTTGCAGAAATAGCTATATAATTTTTAGATAATAAGAACAAAAAAGTTTTTTCCTGATTTTTTTCAACCACTTGGATTATACATACGGCCTTGCACAGATGGCTCAGAAAACTTTTTGATACGATAAAACCAATTTCTTTCAAATTGGTCATTTTTTGCATAATAATTTTTCAAACTAGACTTTTGCGAAAAAAAAACGCGTTTTTTTCCAAACTTTCCAGAGACTTAAAAAAGCATTGAGCAACCTGATTTTTTTATGTATAAAAGACTGTTCAAACTTTCAACCTTTTTTTGAAAATTTAAAATACGTTCATTAAGAAAGCCTAAGGAATCTTTTAAAGTTATAAACATAATACTTTGAGAGACCGTCGCTGTTTTGAACTCGTTAATTATGTTTTAAGAAGGTGCGACTAGTCCGAGTGCTTTTAAGCAATTTTTTACATTTCGCTTGATAAAAAAAATTTGCAGAGCTATTTCAATTGTTTATAAGTGAAAACAATATATATTTTTTTAAAGCAAACTTTAAATAATCCCAAAGTTCTCCCAATGAACGGATTTTAAATTTTTTAAATTTTCAAAAAATTCTCGAAAGCTTGAACGGTCTCTTATTTGTAAAAAAACAGGTTGCTCAATGCTTTTTTACAGCTCTATAAAGTTTTTAAAAATCATATTTTTTTAATCACACTCATCAATATTGATTATTCACACTGATCATCAGTCGCTTGTAAACCGAACTTGATGTATATTATATTTTCAAGAACGAAAATCTAATAAGTTCTAAGTTATTAGAACTCGAAGAGGCATGGCTGTTCACATATCTTGTTACTTTAGATTTATCTGAAGAATTTATACTTCTTCCACAAAAAGTACAAAATAGGTAATTTCCCCCTAATACGTAAATCCCCATAAAAGTCATGATTACTGTCAATCCATGTTTGAAATAGATCTTGTCTATTTTTGAGTTCTTTTAGCATGTTTAATCCAGCCTTGTGTTATCCAAGCACTCTAAATCACAATCACAATGATACGCGTAACGAAACGTTCGGTATATACCCACAGTAGACGAAATGCCAAAGCGCGGGTATTTTCGACAGAGCGTGATTCTAAACTGGTTTTATTGCGATATGATATTATGAATGATATATTATTGCAAGCGCACGACGCTACCCACTTCGGGCCTCTCGTATGTCACAAGCTGACAGTCTATAATTCGCTGTGTTGTGCGAGCCGCTTTACTTACATTACATGCACGCTTTACTTACATTACTTACTGGTCGTTGAGCGTCAACCTTGTAGGCTTTCTCGGATATAAACTCTTCACCGACTGCCGTTCTGGGGACCATCTCACCTTCTCTAGTTCTAACCCGAGTTCTAACTGCGGGTTCACCTCCAGACTGCGAAATCATTTCTGAAGATAATATGCATACCACCACATCGAAACACTATACTTCGACCCGGGCATTTCGTCAACCACGTTTTCAGTCTTCTCCTGATAATGTTAATCAGGTTGGCAAAAGCGTATATCGAATGTGGTGTAATGTTTCGGTGTGGTGCTGTACGATCTAGTTTTTTGTTTGTACGTCCAAGGTTCCAATTCCAGTCATGAAATCATAAAGTGTATTAAATTTTATGCTTCTTCCAAATTACGCCTAATGTAAGTACACAGAGAGATTTGATTTTTTCAAGTTTCAAGTTGTACCGTCATTGTAATCACCAGCGCATTCGCCATATTTGAGAATGTTATTTTTATAATTTCCTTATTGACGTACGTAATATTTACAATACCTACGTATGTCAAAAAAAAACTTTCCCAGTTCCATCATAAAAAATAGGGGTTTTCATTAAAAAAAAACTATAGCTTTTTGACAAATGGCCCAAGAAATTCAAGCCCCTTATCAAAATATTGCAATTCGAATATTTTGTTACACTAGTAACAAAAAATTAAAGGATATTAAAAAAAATTCCAAATTTGTGAGTGATTTTCAACAAGGGATAACTCGAAGAAAAATTGTCGTACAGAAAATAAAAAAAAGGAAATTATAGCCCCAAGTGTCTAGTTTTCAGATCAGTACTTTAAATTTTTTTAGCAGGAGCGGTTCTCATGCAATCATCCGAAAACGAACAAAAAAAAAATCCATATTTTTTCACGTTTTTAAAATGGTCTGTGAACTTCAAAAAATTGTTTTTCATCATGCGACCATGCAGCTCTTTTAGACAATTTAATCAGCTTTAATTTGACCTCTTAACGAGCTCCATACGATGATTTGCCGCAGAGTTATCGTCGATCAAAGCAAAAAAGTCCTTTTCAACTTTGCCAATCAATTACTCGGGAACTAATGATCGTACAGAAAATAGAGGTAGGGTTTTGGAAACTGAAAAACATTCTCTATAAGACACAATCGGGGGCGATTGATAAAAAAAATTTTGAAGCGATAATGTTTGCTGAAAAAAAAAGTTAAAAAATTGCGAATTAAAGGATATTTGGAAAATTTGGTATAACTTTGGATATAGTGGATTAACGAAGGATATTGTCGGAAATTTTTTAACCTCAAAGTGTCCCAAAAAAATCCTCAAAGTTGCAAAGGGCTGCGATTTTTTTTCTTAGTGCCCCAAAGGTTTAAATTTATCGTTTCGGCCAAAAATCACCGTAACAAGCAATTTTTCGATTTTTATGCATTTTTTCAACTTCAATATGATTTTTTTGGCGACAATCCATATTTTTTTTACTCAAAAACATTACTCGTTGGAAAAAAACGAATAAAATTTTTTTGAAAAATTTGAATTGGTTGAGATGCCAAATTTTCCAAAATATCTTTAATTTCGCATGTTTTTAACTTTTTTTAGCCAACATTATCGCTTCAAAAAAATTTTTTTTATCAATCTCCCCCAACTGTGTCTTATAGAGAATCTTTTGCAGTTTCCAAAACTCTACCTCCATTTTCTGTACGCTCATTAGTTCCCGAGTAATTGATTGTCAATGTTGAAAAGGACTTTTTTTGCTTTGATCAACGATAACTCCGCGCCAAATCATCGCACGGAGCTCGTTAAGAGGTCAAATTAAAGCTGATTAAATTGTCTAAAAAGAGCTTTATGGTCGCATGATGAAAAACAATTTTTTGAAGCTCACAGACCATTTTAAAAATGTGCAAAAATTTGGATTTTTTTTTTTTGTTTTAGGATGATTACGTGAGAACCGCTCCCGCTAAAAAATTATAAGTCCAGATCTGAAAACTAGACACTTGAGGCTACAATTTCCTTTTTTTTATTTTCTGTACAACCATTGTTCTCCGAGTTATTCCTTGTTGTTTGTTTAATTTTTGTGTTTAATTAAGTGTAGATATACCAGTAACAATAATTGTTACTTTGTATGTATTGTATGTACTGAGTAACATGTATTGTTACTCAATAATTGAGATTAAACAAGTTTAAAATTTCATAGAACTACATAAAAATAGTGACCGAGTAATCTTATTTATGTGAATACATGTATGTTTCTTATTACCTTTTACAGAAAGTAAAACTACATTAGCTAGATTTAAAACAACGTTTTTTTTTACGATTAACTTAATTTAGGATTAATTAAGAAGTCTGAATCTGAAAGTAATTCAAATGTGTTTATAGTTTATAAATAAATCCGTAACAATAAGTCTAAATAAAAAATATACGTTTTGTTGAACAAAAATTCGAAGTCTCACCTCTTTTAGAGCCGCCTTACAAGTTTTATCCATTTTCTGTTTCTAAAATAAAATATAATAAGAATAAGGCCCACGTATAATAAATAGATTTAATGAAATACCAGCGCAAGCAGTTTTGATTTCTCATCTCCACTTAAATCAACGCCATCTATAAACCTCCACAGCTGTAGAAGACATCTCTTCAGTTTATTGATATCTTCATTTTTACTTGCCAGTAACACATCGAGTAAAACTTCTATTGGGATTAAGCCTCCTGAACACTGAATTAATTGGTTTATTAATATTCTCTTCTTTTATGCAGGGCATTCCAAAAATCTCGAAAAAAAAATAATATCGTTATCAATGATTTTAGAGAAATTTTCCTGGAACACGTCAAAAAAATCCTCATACGTATTTAACAGAAATATTACCACAACGTTGCAAACCATGGTATCATCCTCAGATTTTTTTATTTCTTTTTTTTATGGAAACTTCCATTTTTGTATCAAGAACTGAAAAGTACTCCTTTTTCCAATATCGATTAGTGTAAATTGATGAATTAACAATAAAGTGTGGTTAAATTGAAATTTAAAGAAGGCCCTTTAAACTGTGAAAATCGACTAGATTTTTTCCAAAATTTTCCATTATATTCCCCAACCAGAAGTCTTCAGATCCATTTGATTTATTCTCTTTACCTCTTATCATTTAAATGAATCGTTTCCCAAAAGATAAATTAGTAGATAACCAGCAGTAATTCAGAGCATTCCTAAAGAATTTCGGACCACTGATGAAGGCTTTTCAAAATGATGAAGGCTTTTCAAAATATATTGAATATTTGTACTATCTGCTAATTTACAATTAATTTCATTCAAAATCGATACTTTTCACTTCTTGATACAGAAATGGGGGGTTTTAATTAAAAAAAATGTTGATGACACCACAGTTCGTAACATTGTGGTAATATTTGTGCAATATCCCTACGAGTACGGATTATTCAAAAATAAAAGTTGAGGAGTCCGAAGACCGATTTTCTCTAAAATCATTTATAACGATATTATGAACTTTTTTGAGACTTGGAATACCACGTCAAAATAAAGTATAACTGCCATACTGTTTATCACAAATAAATAGTCCAGTAGGCAGGGAGCTGAAATCATCAAAAAGTGTTCTTGAAAAACAATTTGTGAAAAAAAATGTCGTTTTTCACATTTTCGCTTATATCTTCGTTCCTTGGGATATTTTATATAGCATATGCATATAAGAAGTTGTAGCCTATTGAATTTCAAAAATTTTAAGCCCAACCCGAAGTCTCCAAGTGTTATTGTTAACTTGCAAATGACTGCTGAAGTTGGAGAAGTACTTTTTTTTCACTATTTTTTTTACTTAGAAAGTAGGGCGACTATGATCATGAAATTTTTTGGAGGTACTGTTCAAGTACGCTTCACGACGCATATTTAAAAAAAATGGGCGTCAAGATATTATAGTCACAATTTCGAGAATTTCGAAACGGCAACGTTTGGATTTGAATGTTTATACTTAATGAATAAGTTTTTGCATCAAGTTTTATGCAAGCAAATTTGCATCAAGCTTTATCCATCATTTTTATCGGCAATTTTTGCATCAAAATTTTTCACCAAAAACTAATGGCAAAATCAATATTTACTGATTTTTGAGTTGTTATAGTAAATACAAGGTTTTTCCTTATAATATGCCACCCCTTTAAAAAGTTTATTTCTGGATATAAAAAAAGATAAAGACAAAATATTTTTCCTAAAAATGTGTAAAAGAAGGTTTCAAAATTAAAAAAAAAAAGATGAATTTGACGCACAGCTACCTAGACGGAATTATTTAAAGTGAAATAACTCAAAAACGGCTGGTCCAGGCAAATTATGAGGAAAAAAACCTGTACCTACCATCATTAATTAAAAAAAAGACTTTCCATACCAGGCGGACCTTATGTGTGTTACTGTATAAGAATAATAACTAACTTTTTCTACTCCCTTATTAATTAGTTCTATGATATGCTGCCTCCTGTCTTCCACGATATCGCACCAAGCCCTTGCGTCTATTGCTGAGGGGTATATCTTCAGGCGACCTTCTGACCTCCTTCTTACAAGGCTATCCCCGCGGTCCATAAACACCCTAGTTTTTTTATGTATGAACGTCATTTTGAGTCATTAAAGCACAATTAATTTAAACGACATAACGAGAAACATTTAAACACAACGGTACAAAATACAACTGTGTAATTAGTTAGACTTCATAATTTGACACTGACGGTTGTTGACAAGAGTGACAGTATCAATAAATGAGTGATCAACTCTATTCTACTAAAACTTACTAAGCTCAAGTGAGTTCGGAAGAAATTGTAAGTATTTTCAATCCTTTGAATAGCATAGCAACTGATTTATCTAAAATAATTTGGTGAGCTCAGTGTAGAAAAAGGATCGGTATTTCTAATTTGTTGATATTATTAGTCTCAGCACATTTTTTCAAATTCTTTTTTTTTTATATAGCCCAACAACTGACATTATTGTTTATAATTTTGTCATTTCTTTAAATATCCCGTTATGTCACCGATCACTTATGTCAAAATACATTCTTAGGTACTCAGATATGCAGATTGCTAAAATTAATTCTGTATCCACGACTATGTAATTTTTATGTTTCTTTGTCTTTTTCATTCTGTCAATTAAATTGAAAAAGCAGTAACATAATTTTAAGTTACTTACTGATTTTTTCTGTATGTTGAACACCCTTCATATAATATGTATTAATATTTATTGTATAACTGTATATTTAATTAATATACAAGTTCTCAAGGGAGCTAGAGCTTTTTAGAGATGGCACCTTCTCGTGAATATTTTAAAATGTCGGATAACCGAACGTACATTTATTTGATGTAGAAAAACACGTAAAATACATATATGAGCCCAGAATCATATCGTTTGGCCCAATGTTATTTTTTGGTGAGATTTCTGAAACAAAGACTTCATATTATAGATACGACAATTGTCCTTTATTATATTATTTATCATATTGTTTATTATATTATTTATCCTACAAATTGCCAACTACAGGATAATAGTTGTATCCATAGTATGAAGTCTTTGTTTCAGGAACCTTACAAAAAAATAACATTGGGCCAAACGATATGATTCTGGACTCGGTCATAGGTACAGAATTTTTATGTCTTTTTTTTTTTATTTATTGCTTCAAAATTATAGAATTCAGACTTGTATTTTATTGAGAATTGTACTGTACAAAAGAAAATTATGTAGATATATATAATCAGAAACGCAAGAGCTGTTTTTGTTTTATTGCTTGTGCGGATCATTGACGTGCGGATGATTGAGGTGTACTTAAATTTTAAACATATATTACAGTTTTAGAATTTTAGAAAATGTAGAGTAGGTATCTCAAATTCAACTACTTTTGTATTTTCAAAATTATTGTATTGGCAAATATCGGAAAAGACTGAGGTCGACCGAAAAACACAGATACAAAGAAATAACATTTCATGAGTCATGCACTTTTGTTTTGAGTATGATACCTCCATATATTTTGAGTCAGAATAATACGTATACATCAGGATTTCGCCTGTATCCTCAAAGTATATTTCTCCCTCTTCTGCAGAATCCGAATATGGAAAACAATAACAGATTAATGGACAGAAAAATTGAAATATTTATATTGCCTTCTCCATTATTTTGAAAATAGGATGGGCTATTTTTGCTTCATTTTCCCTGATATGGGGTCTCCTTTTTTAGAACAGGGCGAAATATTGTTCCATTCACACTGAGATTTTCGATTATTTTGAGTTATATTTTGAAGTTAGGATATAAACGGATTCAGCGACTTAAAATATTTGTACATGAAGCCATATCATTTCAAATGTTTTTAATCGGTAAGACACTATGTTCACCCAGAAAATTGAGACTTTCGACGATTTTGAGCTACATATATTTTAAAGTTAGGACAAAATCCTGACGTATATGGATTATTCTGATCATAGAATCAGATTCAGAGACTTAAAATACAAGAGGTCATCATTAGAGTTCAGAAATTCGCGGGACCTAACGGAACCCTAACAGAACCCTATAACCCCCCGTAATGGGAAGTAGGTAGCAGTGATGGTACCAGGATCAGGTACCAGATGGTAGCAGTAGGACGAAGTGATTATAAAACCTAAATTGAATGATCTAATAGCAACAAACTTCAAATGAAACTTTAAAAAAAATGTCTGTCTCACCAAAATCTTGGAAACTATATATCTCTCAAAATATTTGTTTTCTTAATCACCGAGTAACTACGAAGTCTTTTTATTGTTGTTACTTTTTCGAAATATTGCTATATCTATCAAAGTTATGGGAATTCTAATTTATATTTCATACCAACATTTCGTTTGTGATATTTTATAAAATCTGTAAGTTGTAAATAAGTTTTAATACTTTACTTGATAATTGTAGAAGAAAAAAATTCACAAAAAAATTTTACAGCCGTTACCAAGATTTTCTGGTGAGCAAGCCGTTTTTCGAATTGCCTATTGCAAATTTCATTTGAAGTGTTTTTCTTATTATAGCCTTGTATTTGGGTGTAGCAATCACTCCCCATAGAGGGACTTATGCGGTGTGTGTTTTTTGTTTTTTTTTCCCCCCCCTTTGAGGGGTGTGAGGGGGGGGTGGTGGTTACCCATACCAAAACCCCCCATCGCCGGGCCCCCCCTCTTCAGGGGGGCTACTATTTTAAAAGGGGGGTTTACCCCCATTGAGTGATGACAAAGAACCCTCTCAGCAGCCTTCGAAAAAATTTTCAAAAACACTGGAGCACTCGGGCCTGGGTTATCCCCTTTTTTTTTGGGGAATTTTCAAAGTAAGCTTGTGGGAGTCGTTTTTCGATTTTCTTACAAAAATATTTTTGTTTCAAAAGTTATGGCCATTTTAATTTTGGGAAACAAAATGTTCCTATAAAATTGAAATTAAAATGGCCATAACTTTTTTGAAAAAAAAATTTTGCAACAAATCGAAAAACGTCTCCTTATATTTGTTTCTAGATTATGAAAAAAAAATACTGCAAATATCCCACAGAGCGTTACTGAAAACCCAGGGAGTGCTCCAGTATTTTTGAAAATTTTTTCGAAACTGTGACGATTTTTTCACTATAAACCTTTCTGTAAGAGGTGTATAGTCTATCACCTAAAGTGAAGGGGCCATGCGTCGTTTTCAAGATATGGCTAACTGAAATATCACGACCGCCTGTATGATGTGAGTCCCATGTTTTCTTACGAAACTACAATCATTTTTAAGTCATCCGACTGTCATTGCTACCTACTCCTTAATACGGTTCTGTTAGGGTCCGCGATTTCTCGACTCTAATCACCATGCTTAGCACAAAAGTTCATAGTTTTTATTTTGTTATAGTTTTTAAGGCACACAGTGCCTTTGTAGTAGAAACTAAACATCGATATTGATCTAGCCGATTCTTACTCTTCTGTTCAAGTAAACTACGAATAAAAAGACTTAATAAAAGCAGACTTACGTACGTGAATCATCACTTCCATCTGCTTCCCTCCTGGTCCCCTTGTCAGATCCCCTTCCCGGTCCGTCACTGCTCCCTTGTGCATCCTTTGCGTTACTGCCCCCTTGTGCGTCCGTTCCGCCCCCGCTTGCTTTTGCGCCTCTTCCCCCACCGCTTCCTTTGGGGTAGACGTTCATAAATGCCGTCCTCACGTTGGGACTCCCTTCTGCTCGTATCGTTACGCTTCCCAGTTGCTTCCCCGTACTCAGTTGCGCCCCAGGGCGTACCCCTTTAACCCTCGTTACCACCCTTGCCGGCGCGGTCGTGGTTACTTTGTAAGAACCACCGCCTCCGTCAGCTTTGTTATTTTTCGGCTGAAAATTATGTTTTCAATAGTGACGCAAAACCATTTGCTATCGAGAGGATAGTTTCTTCTAGAACTATCTTGAACTTATATGGAAAATTGACCATAAGGTAATTGTATGATTGACGAAGTGGGTGTGAAAATGGTTATTAAAACCTTTAGAGGATGGGCATTTGGGGGCTGATGATCCCTCTAAGAAAATGCATAAAAAAGTGTCTTATATCACAGATTGATCATGGGTAAAGTGTTGATCATGGGTCGATCCCGGAAGGGTAACTCTAATGTTAAATTTTTCCACTTTGAAGAAATTCAATTTTTTGAAAAAAAAATAAATAAGTTTCTAGTAAGTTTTGACGAAAAACGAAAAAAAAATGCATTATAATAATGAAAGTATTATAACTACAATTCAAAATTGTGGATTCAAAATGGTGGATATAAAATAGCGGATTCAGGAAAAATATACGTCAACGACTTTGACTACGAATTTGATTTTAAATTTTTATAATTCAAAATGGCGAATTCAAGATGGCGATCGAAGCACAAAAAAATCACGATATACTAACTCTTGAGTACATATTTTTATCAATATAACAGTGGCGATAAAGTGGCTGGTGATAAAGGGCACAGGGGCACGTGCCCAGCCCAAATTTCAATAGAAAATATTTCTTTTGTGTTAATTTACTATAAATTACTGTTACAATTACATCAATTAATTGTATACGACAAACTATTCATATTCTAATTATTATTCCTTTTATACCACAAATAATGATTTTTATCACATATATGAATATCGATCGAGCACCGAGCCACCGTAGTCTGAATTCCTCGCATTTCGCGCGCGTGGGCGAGGGCACACAGCTTTCCAGCCCTCGTTTTTAATCGGGCTTTTTCGGTGACTGGTAAAGTTTGGCGACCATTGCAGACAAAACGTCGTTAAATCGGTTGAAAATCAGCTGAACAGGTCACACTTGTTGAGTGACCGTTTTTAGTTTTACTGTTTATTTTCTTCGCTGAGAAGTGTGTTTTTACTATTTTTTATTGTGAAACGTTTCTAAATGAATTCGGTGGATTTTTTATTGACTAATAAAGATATTACATACGAGATCCGAACGGAAATTAAACGGTTAGGAAGGCCGATTTGATTATTTCCAAAACAGACGTAGGAAAATCGCGAAATTATTCACGAAATTTTAATAGTAGTGTCTACGACAGATTTAAGTGGTTATGTGGGTGTCCTAAAATAAACAAACTGTTTTGCTTTATTTGTTAAGTGATGGGTGGCAACCGAAGTGCATGGACTCAAGAAGGGGTGAGTGATTTAAAACATTTAAATGAACGAGCTAAGAAACATGCTAGCTACAATGAAAAACATTTACATAACATCTTAGATGTCAGTGTGTTGGGAAAGGTAGACATAAGGCAACAGCTTGATAGTGCTTATCGTGAAAATATAAGACGTCACAATGTAAATGTGGATAAAAAACATACATATTTTAAACTCAATTATTAATTGTATTAAATTTTGTGAAACAAATCCGGGACTTTAATGAAAAGGCGATTAACATTTTTGTGAACAATAAGGACAGGCGAGCTGATTGCCTCTACAAATAACGGTAAGATACCTATATCGAATTTTTTTCACATGTTGCCACCCATTATTTTAATATATTTAAGCCCTCAATATTCGTGACTAAATATTATTTCAAAGAGCTACCAAATCCCATAAATTATTCTCGTGAAAATCTATATTTTTGTATAAAAGAATTTTTCATTGAAATTCTGAAGTGTCAGTAAAACGCATGACCTTGAAAATTTTAAAAATTTTCGCCTGCGGCGCCATTGGTAGCTAATGAGGAATCCTACCGACACACCCTGTACCCACCCATGTAACACACCCACGAGCCGCCACTGTCAATATTATCAGATTTTCCACTCTTTTTTGGGAAACCGCCACTTATTGAGATCGATTGAAATTGCTCATCACGAAGTAAATTACGAAACTAAAAATGTCACCAAAACGAGAAATATTCATATATTCATCACATGAAAAAGTCGAGTGATAATAACACATTTTGGACATTTCTCAATTCGGCAATATAATGAATGTTTTCATTATATTGCCGATATGCTCTTCCTAAGTAAATATCTCATATACATATATATTCTTTTTATCAACTGGTATCTTGATTGAACCAATTTGAATCCATCCAACTAAACTAGCCTTATTGAATTCCAAAAATCTGATATCATATTTGTCATTAGTAACCCCCAAATCGGAACCAATGATACCAAAAACAAATGGAAAGAGATTTTATTCCACAGTTAAATTGATTGATTGAATTAAAAACTTTTCGTCGCCATATTGGGTCCACCATCTTGAACATTTTAAATAAAATTTTGGTTTCATAATCAGCGATCTCAAAAATCCATCTATACAGTTTTCAGTCTGACCGACCAAATTTGAGATTTTTATCCGCCATACTGGATTCGCCATTTTAAATGTTTACTATCTGACTTCAGATTCGTAATCAACAAACTCAAAAACCCATGTACATAGTTTTCAGTCTAAATTCTAGCAAAATTAAAATATTTGTCTCCCATATAGGATTTGTCTGCCATATTAGATCCGTCATATTGAATTTTAAAAATCTGCCAACAGATTCGTAATTGGCGGGCCCTAAAACCCCGAAATAATGATGTTTAAACAAAGACGAGGAACCTTTTTCTGAGTCAGTATATTGATTTCCCGTCCTCTAAAAGGTTAAAAAATCCATTTTGACTCACATTTGATTGTTTTTTCAAAATTACATATCTCTGATTTATAAAAAAGATAAGTATAAAAAGACTTTGTATTATTTACTTGATTGTAAAAAAAAAACTTCGAATCTGCAAGCCGTTTCCAAGATTTTCTGGTGGGGCACATGTTTTGTGATTCTTTTTTTTTTTTTTCGGAAGTTTCTTCAAAGATCTAGTAATCACCACTTGAAATATGATGCGGAGCTATAGACTATCTGCAGAAAGGCGGAGCTTAGCGATTCGCGACAACAGCGCTCGCGGCGGCTTACTCTATAAGTTTCGTGCTGGCATATTACAAGAAGACAATACGCAAAATACGATTTATTGCTCATTATGTCATTGTAATCATTGCGGAAGCCATCCAATTCATAAAAGTAATAAACTATAACTTGAACACGAAGTACTGTGGACGTCACATCTTGAATTAGCATCGGGCATATTAGCAGTGCAGTGTTTTGTGTCGCGCTACATAACCTAAAGTGACCAGACGTCCGTCATTATGACGGACAGTCCGTCATTCAGAAAGCTTGTCCGTCTTCAAGAGCAGTCCGTCAAACTGTCCGTCATTGAAATTTTGTTATTAAATATCCGTAATTACGTCTTCTAGGTTAATCTGAAGACGTATCGACGTATCATATCGATCGTGATTAAATATCAGTATTTCAAAAAGGCATCAAATTCCAAAAAGTAGGTATCCTTGTGAAAGTCTATATTTTTATGTAAATGTATTTTTCATTGAAATTCTGAAGTGCCAGAAAACGCGTGACATAGAAAGTTTTAAAAATTTTCGCCTGCGGCGCTATTTAGCTCGCGTCTCACGGCGCGAAAAATAAACTCTAGCTTCGCCAGTGTGAACCAGCTGAACATGTCCGTCTTTGGCAAAATCAAATTCTGGTCACTTTAGACATTTTCGATGACATTGTTCTTATGGCAGCTATTTTGGTTAATTTACAACCTCCAATTTTGAAAGTAAGCACTCATGAAGATTTTAGCGAATAAGGATTAGTAATATATATTTCTGTACAAAATTAATATAAACAAGAAATGTTCAAATTTGAAGAATAAAATAATGCATACACGTGTATGTAACGAAATAAATATTATTTATTTTTCGACGCAACACCAAAAGAGTTGTATAAAACATTTGTGAAAAATATATATGATATAAATTGCGGAACATAGACTGTCATTTAATAAAATATAAATATCATTAAACCTGACTCTTTATTTAATTGCGCTATTGTTGTACATACTATCCTAATTTTGCACGTTATTATTTTCTTTATCAGACATTTCACTTAATTCTTTATGACTGTTTTACACACACCAATTTTTCTCACAATAAATTGTACAAGTTGACCTTCAATTTATTGGAATACGTGTAAAACAGAAATTGCGCCCAATTTATTGTCCACAATAAATTGTACAATAAATTGTGGAATTTAGAACTTGCTCTAATTTATTGGCCAATTTTAGGGATAATTAGTAACTTTTTACATTTATTTCGTTGTACCAACCTAATAACGAGATAAGCGGTTTCTCTTAGGAACAAACCTATGATAACCCTTAGGTTTTAGTCATTGAGAGTTGGCAGTGTTGAAATTGGCTAATAAATTGTTACAAATACATTGCAAAGTCTAATCAGTTACTAAAATTGGACAATTTATTGAAAAATAAATTCTACTATTTATTGTGCAATAAATTGTATGTGTAAAACAGTCTTTACAATTACATTCATAACCTATAAATCAAATAGTTTAGACAGTTTTAACACAAAATATAAATAAATATGATTCTCGTGAAAATTATACTTACTTTATCAAGAAATTCTTCCCCGTGCAATTAATAACATTTGCAACACTGTTAATTCTTTCCCAAATTCAAAAATAGTACAAAAAAACAATTCGACGCATATGACACAATACAAAATCCACAGTACAAAAGTTATCAAAAATGCCGCGCGCGGCGCTTCTAGTTATTCTGCAGATAGTCTATGCTCCCTTTATGAAAACATGGGAACTCAAATTCCACCAGCTCTGTTCTAGGAATAATTTCAAGTTTTCAGTTAGTTTTTTTTTTAAGAATGATAAATATTTAAAAAGATCGCTGAACCAAAATATTGGTCAATTTCACGAATAAATTAAATTACTCGTTTGATTTTAACAGAATTACGTAAGTATGTACAAGATCGTTTTGGCCTTCCATCCGTACTCCTTTCACCCTAGTTATTATTCTTGCTTGATTACTCGATGTGACTTTGTAGCTTCCACCGCCAACTGCGATTGGTGCCTCATCTGTAGATTCAGCTAGTGCTTCGCCTGGTGCTTCACTTGTCGATTTAGCTGGTGCTTCACTTGACTTATGAGTTTCAAATTTTGGGCTCTCCTTTTTTGCGTTACAGTCAATTATCGGCTAAGGCATTTTTCGAAAATAAGTTTATTTAGTGAACATCGCAAGATACCGATTACGTGGTATTAAATAAATTATTTTTGACTTTTGACAAAGATAACGCAGAACACATATAATTTCACATAAATACGCAAAATTCAAAATATTGTTACGAACGCTGGGCCAGTCCGCCCCTGCCTGCTTCGATAATCCAGCCAACTGAACGTCGATGACGTACGCGGGCAGCGCCCGCGTCGAAAGATCACGGCGACTCGCGAAGTCGAACTGCCCGGAAGCTTCTCGCAGAGACGCGATACTTCTATAGGTGGATATAACGCGGGGTTTCGACGCGGGACGGACAGTTCTATTTCAAACCGGCGCGGCTTACAACGCTCAAGATAAATTGTATAGAAATAAATTAGTGTAAATAAATAGTGTTAGTTTAAATGTACGAGTTTAATTTTTCACACCTCACGAACCCGAAATAAATAAAACGTTACATTGGTGTCCGGTGTGAGTGTGAAAAAAAACTGAACAATAAAGACATTTAAATAAATAAATTCGCGATAAATAAATTAAGTGAAATGGCTTCAAGACAGGTATTTTTAAAGGACCTTAAAGTGGCGGATTTAAAAAGGGAACTTGAAGAACGGGAGTGCGAGACGACAGGGAAAAAGGCCGATCTGCAAAATAGACTTAAAGAAGCTCTGGAAAATGAAGGTGAAAACCCTAACACATATTTATTCGAAATTGCTGGCGATATAAATTCGGCGTTGCAAAGTTTAATAGAAAATGGTAATAAAATGCAACATAAATTGGAGGAAACGTCTGGAAACTTAAGAGGATGGAACAGAAATTAATAGAAAACATGGATCAAAAACTACTGGAAAGTTATACAACTTTGGAAAAGAAAATTACGGAAAATTCTAGTTGCCTCCAGAAACAAATAGGCGAATATGTGGACGGAAAATTTGGAGAAATTGAAAATAAGTTTCTAGAAGTTGAGAGAAAAATTGCAACGCTGAGTTTAGGAAGCGGGGAACAACAACAGGTGGTTAATACCGCTCTGAAGTCACCTGGTAGCGACATCGACAGGTTGAGTAAACCCGAGTTGAACAATTACATGGAAATTTCGAAAATTCGCATGAAACCACCACAGTTTGATGGTAAGAGCTCATGGGTCAATTATCTACGACAATTTGAGGCTGCAGCGAGGGCAAATGGTTGGTCGTTGGCAGAGAAGGCTACAGCGCTGACGTTGGCGCTACGTGGTGACGCCACCGATATATTGCAGACGCTTTCTCTTGAAGAACAAGATGATTACCATCAACTAGTTAAACACCTCGAAATGCGTTATGGTCAGTCCCATCTCGAGCACGTCTACCACTCTCAGTTGAAGAACCGCTATCAGAAAAGTAACGAATCGCTGCAGGAATTTGAAGCGGACATAGCGCGGTTAGTTCGTTTGGCGTATTCATCTACGCCGGAGAACGTCATGGAACGACTAGCCGTGCAGGCATTTTTAGACGGTCTGCGTGATACTGAGACCCGTCAAGCTCTGACTCTCGCTCGTCCCAGCAAGTTGGTGGATGCTTTGGCGCGAGCTTTGGAATTCGAAGCTGCTAAAGAAAGTTGCAGACGTCAAGCTACGATCCGCAAGAGGGAGGAAGATCTTGAAGAAGGAACATGTAATGAAGCAGAGATTAGGCGAGTCGCCAAGGAGATATTGGATAAGAGGCCAATTCGGCGTTGGAATGGTGCTAAGGTACGTCACATTCGTGGTCGCCGTATTGAAAAGAAGAAAGCACCGCCATCATCTGAAAAGGATGTCGTAATACGCAGACTAACGGTGGTGAATGATGATTGGCAGCCGGATGAGCTTCTGAGAGATCAAGGGAATGACCTGAATCTGAAACCAATTGTGAATTGGAAGAAAGAAGGTCGGAAACCCACTTGGGAAGAAGTATCACGGTACTCGCCAACAGTAAAGTCATACTGGGCTCAGTGGAATTCCCTCGTCTTAAGCGACGGACTCTTAAAACGCGTTCTGGAGAAATCAGATGGTACCGAAGAGCGAAAACAACTGATAGTCCCCAGAAACAGAGTGCCAGAGGTATTGGAGGAGATCCACAATGGAAGCACTGGCGGACACCTAGGAGTAACAAAGACGCTGGGAAAAGTTAGGGAGCGTTTCTACTGGGTGAACTGCACTACTGACGTGAAGGAGTGGTGCAAGAAATGCGTGGTGTGCGCTGCAAGTAATGGTCCGCAACGGCACCCGAAGGCTCCAATGCGACAATACAACGTGGGTAGTCCGTTTGAAAGAATTGCCATCGATGTAGCAGGTCCGTTTCCGGAAACAGATAATGGAAATAAATACATCGTCGTCGTGATGGATTATTTCAGCAAATGGGTAGAAGCGTATGCCCTTCCAAACCAAGAGGCTTCTACTGTGGCGGACGCTCTCATCAAGGACTGGATTTGTCGATTTGGTGTACCTCTGGAATTACATTCGGACCAGGGGAGAAATTTCGAGTCGATTCTGTTTCAGAATGTGTGCCGTACACTCGACATCCGTAAGACGAGGACAACTGCACTGCATCCGCAGTCAGATGGAATGGTGGAGCGAATGAATAGGACCATCAACCGGTACTTATCCAAAGTAGTATCTGACCACCAGAGGGACTGGGACCAGTTTCTCCACCTGTTCCTACTAGCCTACCGGTCGTCAGTCCACGAAACAACTGGGCAAACACCTGCAAGCATCGTCATGGGCCGTGAACTGCGTCTACCCTGTGACCTGAAGTTCGGCTGTACACCAGGGGACGACGTGGCGGGAGAGGACTACGTCAGTACTCTACGCCAGAGAATGGACGACATCCACGAACGAGTCCGTTCAAATATCCAGGGCGCCAGCGACCGCATGAAGGAGACCTACGACATCAACGCCAACGATGGCAGGTACCAGCCCGGCAACCAAGTCTGGTTATATAACCCACAACGTCGTCGTGGGTTATCTCCAAAACTTCAAAGCTCCTGGGAAGGTCCGTATGAGGTCGTCACCCGGATTAACGATGTAGTCTACAGAATCCAGAAGTTGCCAAGAGGAAAACCCAGGGTGGTCCACTTCAACCGTTTAGCCCCTTTCGCCGGAAGCAATGACGAACAAGCTGAAGCCAGAGTTCGACACGTCAGTCCACCAGACGGCGAGCTCTCCTTCGAGGAATTCATGTCGCTTCATTCCAACGGCCAGAAAGCTCGCTACGGGGTAACGCGAGAAGAACCACGTGACCTGTTCCAGACTCCTGCTGACTTCTGTCTTGCTCACTGTGTGGCAGCGGACCTCCGAATGTCCCGAGGGATTGCACTTTACCTTCAAGAAGGCGTTTGGACAGTTGGAGGAGTTACGCAGACAAAGACCAGAGGTTGGGCGAGTCCTTCAAATCACGGCGGCCGAGCAGGAGAAA
The DNA here is from genome assembly GCA_029963805.1 of Aromia moschata. NCBI lineage: Eukaryota > Metazoa > Arthropoda > Insecta > Coleoptera > Cerambycidae > Aromia > Aromia moschata. The sequence goes on along the minus strand of JAPWTK010000048.1, from coordinate 1,353,582 downwards.
GAGAGGTCCGTCTTTTATTTGGTGACCAAGCAGCTATCGCACCACAAACCAACTTATCAAACTGTCTGGGACACACTAGTCGAGCTGAGGGATGTGCTCTTGTCCCAGAGCATAAGCAGTTTGGCGATACCGAAGATAGCCAGCGGACTAGATGGCCTGGATTGGAGGGTGATCAGGAGTATGCTAGAAGTCCTCTTCCGGTTTACTGGAATTGAGATTCTGGTATGCTGTTACAACCCCAGGAGATCGCTCAACGAGAAGACTGTGGACTGCTTCTTCTACCAGACCTCCCGATGCAAGAATGGGTCATTCTGCAGGTATCGACACGGACCAGAGGACGATACAATTCGAGACGAAATGTCTTTAAGGAGGGGCAGTGTTACGAACGCTGGGCCAGTCCGCCCCTGCCTGCTTCGATAATCCAGCCAACTGAACGTCGATGACGTACGCGGGCAGCGCCCGCGTCGAAAGATCACGGCGACTCGCGAAGTCGAACTGCCCGGAAGCTTCTCGCAGAGACGCGATACTTCTATAGGTGGATATAACGCGGGGTTTCGACGCGGGACGGACAGTTCTATTTCAAACCGGCGCGGCTTACAACGCTCAAGATAAATTGTATAGAAATAAATTAGTGTAAATAAATAGTGTTAGTTTAAATGTACGAGTTTAATTTTTCACACCTCACGAACCCGAAATAAATAAAACGTTACAATATCATTGAATACACTGTAGATATACAGTGTAGATATACGCCAGTCTTTTTTTTCAGGTTTTTATTGAGAACTTTTGAGAATTTGGAACGTCTACAAAGCTATTCAAGCTGTATAAAAACCTGCTATATGCTATACAATACATTACTTTATGAAACAAAAAAATGCAATAGAACTACGCAACAGGGAATAGAAACATTTGATATAAATAAATATTTCCGGATACAAATTATATCAAAACGATCATATGGCCATAATAATGTATGCAGATAGTGCAGCAGATGCATATGTTTTAGTATAGTACATTTATTCTAAAGAATACTCTTCTTTTCACTGCAAGCTGCTTATAGTGTTACAAATTATACAATGTTTTAACCGCGGCGCATTCGCCATAATTTTAAATATCAATTCAGGCAAATAGTCCCGAAACGAGCCTACAATATTTTACTGAAGCATGAAACATTAAAAAATAAGATATTTGTTCCTATAAGTATTGGTCCTGAAATTATCCCTAAGGGAACTACAGTCCTTTGAACGTGACGTAAGAAAAGGGTATTTTTCAATGCCGCTGCCTGTTTTTTTCAGGTTTTTATTAAGAACTTTTTAAGATACGAATTTGGAACGTCTCAAAGCTATCCAGCTCTTCAACATTTTGCACTACTTGTATAAAAACCTGCTATAGGCTATTCAATACATTCTTTATGAAACAAAAAAAATGCAATCGAACTACGCAACAGGGAATAGAAACATTTGATATAAATATTTCCGGATACAAATTATATCAAAGCGGTCATATGGCCATAATAATGTATGCAGATAGTGCAGCAGATGCATTTTTATGTTTTAGTATAGTACATTTATTCTAAAGAAAACTCTTCTTATCACTGCAAGCTGCTTATAGTGTTACAAATTATACAATGTTTTAACCGCGGCGCATTCGCCATAATTTCAAATATCAATTCAGGGGGGCAATACAATTAGAACGGAAAAAAATGCATTTTTAAAAATTTTTTTTCAAGTGAAGTTTTTATTCAAAATAATTGAAACTTTGTAGGATTATAGATGGGTCCTTGAAGTACATGAAAAAAAACATATTTTTTTTAAACAAAATGGCGGCTGTGAGACGTCGTCCACGCAGACCCTGTTTTTTTTTTGGCGGGCGTTCTCTAGGTCGCAATTTTTATCTAAAACAAGCAAATCAAAAAAATTTGTATCAATTATACCTTCAGTTCTTCCAAATAATATTCTTCCAAAAAACCTAAAAGAAACAGTACAATTTAAAATTTATAAAAAAAGAAATTAAAAAATATATACAGTCACCCAGAAAAATTTCCATTACATTAAATTAAAAAATCTTATCTCTACCATAAATTATTATTTTTTAAATACCTACGGTGAAATTTTTTAATAATCATTGGAGAATTTAAGCGTGGGTTATACTTACCAAGGCGTCGAAATGTTACCTTTATACTTTTATTCCTTTAAATTTTTTCTGACCTGCTACCTCTCTTTATACTCTACCATTGACTGTTCTGTGAATTCTCCAACCTAATCTTGAAGTACTCCTACACTTACAACTACTATTTGCCTCAATTATCAATATGTACGTTTCATTAAATGGCCTACTGGACCATTTTTACAAGACAGGCTTCCTAGCCTAGCGTGATTTTGGGACAGGAAGGCCATTTTCCCATTTATATACATTGTTTATATACTTAGTATTGTATTCACAAAAATATGAAAATAAAATTGAATTGAATTGAGTTATGAACTGAATTAAAGTTAAAAAAAAAAAACTGCAATTTTGGCGTCATTTTTTCCGAAAAAATCCGGTTTTTTTCCGCCATTTTGTTGCAAAATTTAATATCTAATATAAAAAAATTGCAAAAATATTGCAAAACTGCAATCCAGTTCATAGATAATATTATAATGAAGATACCCAATAAATTTCAGCTCAATCAGACGATTAGTTTTCGAGTAATCAGGCCCGTCAATAAAGTAATCGATTAAAAAAATAATCGATTTTTTGGTCGTTCTTAATTGTATTGCCCCTTCAGGCAAATAGTCCCGAAACGAGCCTACAATATTTTACTGAAGCATGAAACATTAAAAAATAAGATATTTGTTCCTATAAGTATTGGTCCTGAAATTATCCCTAAGGGAACTACAGTCCTTTGAACGTGACGTACGAAAAGGGTATTTTTCAATTCCGCTGCCTGTTTTTTCAGGTTTTTATTAAGAACTTTTTAAGATAAGAATTTGGAACGTCTACAAAGCTATTCAGCTCTTCAAAATTTTGCACTACCTGTATAAAAACCTGCTATATGCTATTCAATACATTACTTTATGAAACAAAAAAAGTGCTATCGAACTATGCAACAGGGAATAGAAACATTTTATATAAATATTTCCGGATACAAATTATATGATGGTCATATGGCCATAATAATGGATGCAGATAGTGCAGCAGATGCATTAATATGTTTTAGTATAGTACATTTATTCTAAAGAATACTCTTCCTTTCACTGCAAACTGTTTATAGTGTAAAAAAGTATACAATGTTTTAACCGCGGCGCATTCGCCATAATTTTAAATATCAATTCAGGCAAATAGTCCCGAAACGAGCCTACAATATTTTACTGAAGCATGAAACATTAAAAAATAAGATATTTGTTCCTATAAGTATGGGTCCTGAAATTGTCCCTAAGGGAACTACAGTCCTTTGAACGTGACGTAAGATAAGGGTATTTTTCAGAATATCTACATGTAATTCAGGTACCAAATCTATTACAAACAAAGTGATTTTATATGGTGATTATTTGTTAGAATTAAAAACAAATGACTTAAAAAATTACTTTCAATGTCGCCAAAGAACATACCAAAATCTGGGTAAAATCTGGGATCTAGAATTATAACTTGTTTACGATTTTTTTTTCTACATTTGGGCAATAAATAGAACATTTTTAGTTATTTATGGTTGAAAGATCTTAGATAAGTTGAATTATAATCGATAATCTCGATTTAAAAATTCATGTTTTCTCAAACTGAAAACGATTTGATCCCAATATTTGTCTCGCGCTCGACCATACCTCCAACACAATATTCACACAGGGTCACATCAAAAGAAACGCAAGTATTGCAAGTATTGTAATATTTAACTTACCCCTTCTAGAGCATTAAGGCACGTTAATTCCATGTTTTGTTTCTGTAAAGCACCAAAAAGAGATGATCAAAAAGATAAACGATTATTTCGTGTTAATACCATCATCTCCATGTCGTGTCTTTGCTCCGCATTCAAATTCACACCTTCCACAAACTTATACAACTGATACAGGCAGTTCTTCAATTGACAAATATCCATGTTTAAGCTGGCCAATATTGCCTCTACTATAACTTCTATGGGAATTAGTTTTCCTGTACACTAAGAAAAAACATTGTTCAGAAAACAATAAAACACTTGTGCTTTATGATTTGCTATTCTCGAAATAATTTCGAGGACATCTCGAAATGTTTCGTTGTTAGTATCGTATAAACAAGAAGATACAAAATGAACCTGCATAATGCATTTATATATTTTATGTTTCGACAAGTCTGTTGCTATCTTCGTCAGTTCCAAAACCAGAAATATTCCAGGAAAACGCTAGCTTTCTACATTTGCATTTTAACGTCATTAAGTTAACTTTCATACACATATACTACTAATTGTAAGTTTCAGTTATCTTACATAGTAAGAATTAGAATTACAAAATTCCAGCACCGGAATTTTGGAAATCTGGCACAAAATGATAGGAAGTAGTTATGTTAACTCAGTTGCTAACCACCAATAATACAGTGTCTGCCAAAAACCTGCACCATATGGGATTTTTTAAATGCTTTCAAAACTGCAAAAAAAAAAAACATTAAGGAAGATATTTTATATAGTTTTTATTTAAGACACATCGCTAAAAAGATGCAGGGTGTTCGATTTTTTGAAAATATTTTTAATTTTCTTTAATATTATTAGAATTAGCGAGTAAAATAATGTGAAACTTGATACATGGATTTAGCTAATCAGTATCCAGTCACTCAAATAAAATAATTTTCTTTATTCGAATGAAATAATTAAAACAAGTGTTTGTAATGTCAAATAAAAAATGGGTTTTCAGTTAGTTTTTTTTTTTAGTTTTACTCGAAAACCGATCTCTTAGAAAAACAGAAAATAAGGTTAATTTGTAGCAAGGTGGAAGATGCCTATGAAATTAATGATTGTTACAACAAAACAGTGGCGTACTACTTTTATTTAGACAAATTGATGTCTCAATGTCACTCACTAGTTCCAAAAATATTAAAAAAAATGGTAAACAAAAAATTTTTTAAAAATTCTATTTACCTTTAAATCTTTGTAACGAAATGTCTTAACCCTTTAACGTCACAATGGACATTTTTATGACCCCTACTTCTTATTGCTTACGACTTATTGTATCTCTTATTTTCAACTTGGAAAAAATCGTGACACAATGAATTTTATAGTTTGGAAGGACGCTCTTTTCCGATGATGACCATAGAAAAATTTAAAAAAAATATTGACATTAAAAGATCAGATAAAAAATTAAGACATCAGATAAAAAATTAAAAAATTGTTTAAATTTTTTATTTCACAAACCATCGAGCTTACGGGAAAATGATAAGAATAAAAAGTGCTTATAATCGAACAGAGAATACGCTAGAATGTTCTCAGAATTTTTTTTGACATTTTAAATTTTTTTGATTTTCCATTTTCGAAAAATAAAAAAATGTCACAAAAGATTCTGAAAATTTTAACGCATTCTCTGCTCAATCCTAAACATTTTTTATTCTTATCATTTCTTCCGTAAAGTTAATGGTTTGCGAGAAAAAAAATCCTGAATATTTCAGAAAAAAAATTTTGTTTCGGCCGCCATTTTGGATTTGATGGGTCAATAAATAATATCGCAACCAGTGATATTTTAAGATCACACATCGAGACATCGATTTAAAGTTGATTGCACAGTGAAAAGTCGGATAAATTTGAGTTAAAAAAAATCACTAAAAAATCATGTTTTTTGCAAAAAAATGCAATTTTTTAATGTTAGTATTTTTTTTTATTTGTTTATGGTCACCGTCGGAAAGAGCGTCCTTCAAACTATAAAATTCATTGTATCACGATTTTTTTCCAAGTCGACAATAAGAGATACAATAAGCCGAAAAGTAGGGTCATAAAAATGTCCATTGTGACGTTAAAGGGTTAAATAAAAAATGTATATGAAATGCCCTTAAAATTTACACGAGGCCGCTTCTTTAGTTATGAATCACCCGGTATTTTACCATACTTAATAATGGCAATGTATAGCCTTCAAAATTATGTAACACTTTTACACAATATTTACTAGACCACTTTTTATACATTAAATCCTGCATTTCTTTTAGGACAGTCTTCATAAAGGTCATTAATATAATAACCTTAATATAATTAATAAAATAAGTTTAAGATAATCCTTCCCTCTCCAAATTTTTTATGCAAATGTGATTTAAAAAATAATCAAACCAAGCATTTACTTACATATTATTAATACGCATACAAATTAAAAAAAAACTGAATCCCTTGCCCAACGACTTCACCAACTTCTCCAACGAAAAGTCGTTGGAAATACCTAAGAATGTTCGTTCTCATCTTCTAGAACATGTTTTACAAGGACCACATAGAACGTTCTATGTCATGCGTCCAAATATGTACGACAAAATACAGATAATTCTGAGAAATAAACTTACTTTTTGAATATCTTTCGTTACAAGCTCTACAATGTGTTTCCTTCGGTCTTCCACCGTATCGCACCAAGCCCGTGCGTCAGTTGAAGAGGTGTATTTTTTTAGTCGTGACTCTGAACGTCTGCGTATCACCCTTATTCCTCTGTTCAGAAATACCCTCGATTTTCTATTCACATACGACATGTTTGTACCTAATAAGTAGTCTTAATGGAAGAACGATTTCTAATACTTAGTCACGTAAGTTGCAATGCAGTTTGTAAAATGGGTGCATGCTACTGTTGTGCTTGACAGATCTTGTAAATTTTGATTGATCACTAGGATTAGGTACATGATAAGTGTAATCAATGACAGTACGCGGTTGCCATACAACGTCAAAGATTAGTAATGGAGGTTTTATTGTTTCTTAATTAATTTTCAATAACTATTAGACCAGGCAGTAGGTTACTGTTTTCAATTCAGGTAGTTTTGGCTTTTTCCATATGACCCCTAAATTTTAACGACGTGCCTCTGGCACTTAATTTCGATATGCGTCAGTTGGAAAAGTTGTGAGAAATGTGTTATTCTTATATTACTGTGCACCAAAAATAGTTTGCCCCTAGCCGCAGTGGACAAAACCTGAAATTGTGCTAATTTCTTTTGTAGCTGCAGCTGTGAACACAAAAAATACAGTTTCTTATTGTTTGTTTGTGGGAATCTCATGTATCTGTCGGTTATGGTCGTTCTACCTCGTTGTACGTTCGTTGTGCACAATTCGCGGGCAAAGCTATTCTTGCTGTAATGTAGGTATTTAGTGGAATGTTGGATATTTCGATTCTACGCGTTATTTCAGCTCATTCTCCAAGCAAATAGAAGCTTGAATATTATTGTGGTGTATATGTGTATACCTATATAGGTCATTCCTAGTATCTTGCTATACTACTTTTTCAAATGCAGAATCGCTTGAAAAGTAGTCAATTTATTCTTGATTTATTGTATCATATCGCAAATAAGATAATAAATAAATTAAAGTCACGTTAAAACAATATGTTTGTGGCCATTTTTAAAAACTGGAATTAAAAAAAAATTAGTTATAATCTCTCTGATAATAAATAATATCTAAATGATAGATGTATGTTAACTAACAATAGCCTGTGTATTTTAATTTTTAACTAACTTTAAAACTATACATTTCATATGGACTACATTTAAATATTTTTTTCATTTATGTTTTAGGATTATAGATTACATCAGTCACAGAAATTTTGGACGACGTTTTAGGTATGTACAAAACACTTTTTCTATTAAAAAAATTTATCAAATGATTTTTTTGTATACAAACATCATATATGAAGTATAAACAACAGATCACAAAACTATGTTGTTAAAATGTTGAGGATTGTAAAACACTGATATACTTCATCTATAATTATATTTAAAACAAATAATATAGAAAAATGTCCATTACAAAGCAATCGACACAGGTAATATTTGCTAGATTTCTGTATGAATGTGTAATCCAATGCAAAAAATAATTACAAACCACCTTAAGCTAGGTGATCTTGTCATAACTGTTATTGATGAGGTATACACTCTTAAACTTTACACCAGTGGCGGGTGCGTGATATTAATCAGTTAGCTCTTGAAAACACGCGGATTCCTTTTTAGGTGATGACTATACACCTCTTAAAAAGGTTTATAGTGAAAAATCTCGAAAAAATTTTCAAAAACATGGAGCACGGAAAACTTTTTGGAGTATATTTTTTCATAATCTAGAAACAAATATAAGGAGACGTTTTCGATTTGTTGCAAATTTTTTTTCAAAAAGTTATGCCATTTTAATTTTAATTTTATAGGAACATTTATTTCCCATTATGGCCATAATTTTTAACAATATTTTATTAGAAGAATTTATTACTAGATATGAAAAAAATATACTGCAAATATTCAACTGAGCTTTAAGAACCAGGAGTGCTCCAGTGTTTTGAAAATTTTTTCTAAAACTTTGACGGTTTTTTCACTATAAATCCTTTTGTAAGAGGTGTATAGTCATCACTGTAGGGTCCCATGGTGTTTAGAGGTATGAAATATGCGCCACTTTTACTAAATAAAAATCGGGATTTGGAAAAAAATATTTAATACCTAAAAGTTATATATAGACATTTAACAATTATGTTCGAAAGGAATAATAATGAACTAGTGACAGAATTTAAATTAGGTCTATTATAGACCAGTAATGACTTCTTCAGGTTACTCAATCCATGCTTAGACTTGGTACCATAATATGGGGTCGCACTACTACAAAATATATTTTAAATACTACACTTTCACTAATACAATAAAGAAAAATGATTTTTTTTAAATTGTGAATATATTGTTTTTTAGTGGTGCAAAGTAAGCCATTAAAGAGCAAAGTAACCCCGCTTTTATGGTACCACATATTGTATAATGTAATAATTCAATTATGCTCTTGAATTTTTCAGTGAAAATATATTTTTTGAGATAAGATTTGACCAGTGAGGAAGCCCACCACAATTCTACATACAATGTCTTTAGTATAATGTTTCATCTGATGGTTTCATAAAATTCTTCTTTTTGTGCTTCGACCTTGACTTTGTCTGTTTTGAGGTGAATTTTTTTCCCATAGTGTCCACAAGGGATGAATAACCCTCTGCCATTTCAACATCAGTGATATCTTTTTCTTTAAGTTTTTCGGCATTTTCTAGCTGCTTATTGTAGTCGTTTGCCATCATTTTTTTCAATTTCTGGATTCATTCCTCCAAAGGACAGCCTCCCTTCTATAAGATTTTTACAGTTCGTTATGCTGGTTTCAATGAACATCAAATTTCCACTCTGTCTCATTTCATCAGTAATTTGATTAGAGTACATTGCTTGACCTTCTGCATCCTCTATTTCTTTTTGGACTTTCTCTTTAGTTTTCTTCATAAATTTCATTTCTAATATGGCTTTAGATAAAACCGCTTGTTTTGTATTCTCCATCATCCTTTATAGGTAATTTCTTTCAAACAAAACCTTAAAAAACTGGGAAATTGAGGTTATCTCAATTCCATTCCATCAGCTCCACAGAGCAGACCAATTAATGTAAGATGTGTAGTGTGTCGTGTAGAGGTGTGTCGCGAGAGTTTCGTTCAAAATGAGCGAATCAATAAACTAAAGCTAGATTTATAAATTCTCAGCCACCCGTATTCCGTATCCAAACCCGCTACCTTTATAAACCATCAATTTATAAAATCATGATCTTGACACATGCACATTTATAAAATAATTGTCTGACGGTTATAATTCTACCTGTCACTTATAAGCATAGGAAATGTATTTAATACATTATCTTTCATTACAAGCTGCTGTGAACATATATTTTTTAATTGTGAATTTGTAATTACGATTACAATTAATTTTGTTATGTTATTTATTACTGATTGTAAGAGGAGTGCCTCATTAAAACTTCTTTTCCAAAAATTTTTTTTCACCCCCCCACTAAAAAATATAAAAAAAAAAATGAAAGAAAATAACAAACGTAATACCACACAGATTTAAATAGACAGGAACACACTATTCCTCCACTGATTTACCCGTTTTTAGTCTATTCTGAGTTTTATTACGTCACATATACAATGCGGATAATCTGCGCATGAACAGAATGAATTTAATCGGGTAGAAAATTTGTAAAAATTTCTAGTGAAAAACATTGTCTTTGCAAATTATGAATGTGAATGCTTCTATGCTATATGCCAATCTGCTAATTTTGAAATAGTAACACATCATAGCTCATTTGTTGTGTTTCTTTTATTTAATATTTGGTGAAATATATTGAAATATAAAAGAAATACAGTTATATTTGTTTGTACCCGCTTGACGATCCAGCGCATTTTAACTTTTTTCAATACGGAACAGTTTGGAACGTTGCTGAAAGACCGTTCTGTATTGAAATACAAGAAGTAACGTTCCTAGCGAAGTATCCGTAACAACCTGTAAATAGCAACAAAAGCATAACTCAACACATCTCTAATTTCTATGGGTAATCTGTGATTTCTATAAATATTTTTTGGGTTGGGATGGGAGGTTATCTCTAATTATTCTGATTTTCAGAAATGATAACAAAAATATCAATTAATGACGGTGTATAACATTTGTAATTTTATTAAATTGTTTACATTTGCTGAATAATTATGTATGCTGCTGTAAAGGCGACAAAGGTATTTTTTTAATTTCAGGTTTAATTTTTTATGTATGTAACTATCAATGTTTTGTAGAGTGAAAACAATGAAAACTTTCAGCGACAGGGCTCTTTAAGGAGAGTTATACCTTCTGACATTAATAAAGACAATGTATTTGATCATCAAAATACAGAGCTCAATAAAGTGTACAGAATATATCGACAAGAATATGTAATTTTAGCAGAGTAGTAAGTATAAGTTAATAAACACTACTTTTGACTATTTGTTTCGACTATTTATATTATTCACTATTTTCCAGTAAAATGATTCAAAGTGAAGATATACAAGGTGTTTATGTGATTCCGTCCAAAGAAAGTTCATTGAGTAAGTACTTACTTTCCTATCTTACCAATATCCATATTGTTGGATATATTTCACATTTTTAGTATGGTTTGGTGTGATTTTTGTAAGAAATGGGCCTTATGAAGATGGTGTTTTTCGATTCAACATTCTATTAGATGAAAATTTCCCCGATGGTGAACATCCTGTAAGTAGACTTAGATTATTTATCTGTTAATATTTTTTTTTACTAAAAAATTATTGTTTATTACTTTTTATATAGATATTTTAACATATTTTTCAGTGATAAACAGACCGATTACCTGGATATTTCTTGAAAAAAAATTATTTAATTTGATGCATTACAAACAATTTTCCATAACAGATATTTATAATATTTTTTTGGAAACATTAACATCGTTAACTTTCTTTAATACAAACAGCCTTATTGTAATATACCCAACACAGTATTAAAAAAAATATTTAGATTTTGAAAAGAGTATAAATTATATCGTAATGATTATTAATTTGTTCCATTTAAAATGTGTATTTATCTAAAATAACAACACATTTGTTTTATCAATTATACTATACATATATAGTTTTTATTCTGTTAACCTGTTGATCTACTTTTTTTTAGAAAGTTGTATTTCAGTCTGAGGTTTTCCATCCTGTGATAGATTTGGTTACTAACAAGCTGAGTTTGTCGAGTGCATTTCCGAAATGGCATAAAAGTGATCAACATTTGTGGCAAGTCTTAAAGTACATCCAGTGGATATTTGACAATATGAACGCTAGTCTCGCACATGCCGTTAATAAAGAGGCTGAAAAAATGTACGTTATTGATAGAGAAGTTAGACTCTGCTTATTACATCTAATGTTTTACTATGTGTTTCTTTTTTATTCTAGGTATAGAAATGACTTAAATGCTTTCACCGCTAAAGCCCAGGAATTAGTGAAACTAAGTAAAGAGCATTTATATGATCAACCGCAGACAGAAGATAAGCATTACATAATGTTTGAACCTTATGCGCCAGAAATTCATGATAAGGTCCGAACCTCGATGGTTACTTTTCACGAAGAACAATTCAATAAAGTCGGGCACTCTTGGGTGCTGCCGGGTAGTTATAAATCTTTAGCCAGACCCCCAACTCCTCCGTCCGAAAATGAATCATGACACGTATTATACACATATTTTTTTATTGTTTTACACTGTATATAGCATAGCAACTTTTACACTAGTTAATTGTTACATTATTTGAATTGAATTTAATTTTTTTATAAAAGTTCAAAACTTGTAAAAAACCCTTGTAAGTAAGGATATTTTTATTTGCACCTCACTATTTTATGACTATTTTAAAAGCTTATTTTCCTAATCCAAACGGTATTAATATGAGAATATGAACAAATAATTGTTATATACTTTTTTGAATAAATATTTGGACTGTTTTTGAAGTATATGATAATGAATGGATATTAAGAAATGTAGCATAATTAAATTTAGCACACTCTTAGTCTCTATTTCATTTGGTTTAATTTGGTCTTATTTTCCAAAACCATTTACATTTAAACCAACAGGATCAATAGAGAACAGTTACAGGAAACTAAAACGACAATTTCATGAATGGGTGCTCACAAACAATACTTCTTAATAATAAATTTCATCCGTAGAAATTAAATTCGTTCATTGGTCCATTGAAACAAAGTGGACTTGATGTTTAATTGGCATTTTTGACTTGATATAAAAGAAAAAATAATGCAGCACACTCATTTTTATACATATTATGTTTCTCAGCCACCTTCATGTTGAATGATATACTGTTTCCAAAACTGTAAGCGTTCCCACTTTATTATTGAATATAAGGAACAGTTCTGAACAAACAAGAGTTTGATAGTTTGGTGTAGAATCTTTTAGTAACAAAATATTTTGAGGTTTTTATGAAAATATGACTCATGTACATAATTGAAAGCAGCTGCAATATTCTTTGAAATATTTAAGAAATTCTTGATATGATTCTCAATAAAAGAGTTACTGATCTGCGGAGCATCTGATACCATCAAGATGAAATATTTATTAATCGAGATGCCATTCTGTCATTATTTGGCCAGCCAGATCACCAGACTCTACCCCACTTGATTGCTTCTTGTAGGATTATTTGAAAACAACATACAAAACGAATCCTACGAGAAACTGAAGATAATAATCAGAAAATCCCCACCATAGAATTTCAGTCGAGATATTTCAAGAATTACGGTGTGTGGAACAAACGGGATTTTTTAAATGATTTACAAAATACTTTTACTTATTCTTATTTTTTATTTGTAGAATTGCTTTTTTGTAAATTTTGTCAGAAATGGCCAAAATTTGTTTTGATTTTTGATATTGACAATTACCTTTTAAGTATTTTGTATTTGCGTATCTTGATGTGTTTTTTACTATGTCCTATTTTTTACTAGGTGATTAGTTAGATTTCTAGGTGTAGTACATTTGTACAGTATTTGTGCAGTATACATTTGTACTGCTTCTCAAGATGGGAAATTACACATACACAACGAAAATTACTTTTTTTAAACCATTTAATAATCAATAGCCACTATTTACAAACTATATACAACAAATCTGTATAAACATCAGTGCATTTTAATAGCTTCTCTGTACCAACTGGTGTCCAGTTCATATTTCGTGCCTTCATATATGAAATGCGTGGGTGGTTTAGTTTCGCCTTCATTAAAGACAAAATACTTGCTGAATTCGATAGCGAGTTTTGATCTAACCAACCCAATGGAACCAACTCTTTCTGGTGCCGGATGGTAAACTCGACCAGTTTCTGGTAACATGAACATCTTTTCTGGCTGAAAATTCAATGTCAACAGATCTGCGGCATTATTATAAGCTAGGTGAGTCTCTTCTTGATCTTTCGTCATCTTTTTTACAACGTGAGTAAACACAAAAGGGTAATCATCGCATCTAACAAAATTTCTTTCTCTACCGCATAGTGAAATGTATGGAAAATCTCTGTACCGTTCTGTAGTGTTCAGCCGTAACTGGTTGAAAAAGAATTTTAAAAATTTCTTCTCTTTGAAACAAGATGTGAAATTTTTCATTCGGGCGTCATCTAAAAATAACTATTTATTATTATTTTTACAGCTAGAGAAGTTTTCACGGTTTTTTAGGTTTTGCGACTGCTAAACTGATAATAATACATGGTTGTCAATCACAATACTACATGTCACAAATCATAGTGATTACAAGTAGAAAAAAGTGTGATAAATTATTTAATAACAATGGGTGGGGAAACATGCAAATATTTTGAAAATTTGAAAAAAAGAATATTTATATTATACGTAAATATAACCAATAATTTATTTATTTATTTGAAATTAGAAATTACTTTTAAAAAATATGATTTACTATTTTTTATTATTCTGTATTATTTAGATACCTATATGGAAGAGTCAAATTCCACTTTATGTTTACTATAATGTAAATGCCAAGTTGCTAAGTTTGATGTTTCAAAATTTAGATGCTTACATATATATTTAATTATAATGAACCGTTTTTTAAAAAATGCAAATCTGCAAAACAAAATCTTAAATCTTACCATTCCCTGATGATCTACATAATAAAAATATTCTCTTATTTTCGGTTCAGGTTCTTGACCCTGTATATAATGGATTTTTCTACTGTACTCGAACTACGGTAACTTTTTAAAATTACAGTTAATTACATGAAACAACAGAGGTCGTGTATCGAGCATTTTTCGGAATTATTTTTATATATTTTAAAGATACTTTTTAAACGGCTGATTTTCCCCATTAATCCATACAGGAATCACAGAACATTTAGCCATAGAAAACCATGTGTAATGTGCATGGATAGATAAATCAGGGTCAGAAATCACTTACTAATAATTAGTGATTACTAATTACATATGTACTATAATTAGAGGTGGGATAATAAGTTATTCCAGATATGGATTTTGTAATGTACACTTGAAGCGTTTTTTGGCTAACGCGAGCGTTCCATTTACCCATTTGATGAGAGTCAACACACAGTTACACGAGTCGACACAGAAGTCGCTGGGAGTCGTATAAATGGAAAGCACCCAGTTTGTGCCGTCCACCAGCCGTCAGTTGTCCATCTCAGTTTTGCACTTTTGCAGTAAATGGAATGAGTAAAAAGTCAAACGTATGTAAAAGAATATTTCTGACGGTTGAACTATGAAAAAGAGTGTATGATCTGCTACAAATGTATATGTGCATAACGTAGTTAAATAAAAATGTATATCTATGACTAGAATATACCTTATATATTTAGGTAATCATCCCCAAAAATATGATGTGGGTGCTATATTTCCTTACCAAAATATGAGAACCAACTCCACCAGACACCACATCCACGAACTTCTTCTTAATATCCTCCTGTTAAGCCTCATACGGATTCACGCATATCATGTACGCTTAAATATGGCTACGAGCTACGAGATACGATTGGTTAAATTGAGATATTTGCATTTATATGGACCAATTACATCTTATAGTGCAACTGGCTTGAATCCGTATTTAGCCACCCCTTATTCTTGACATGTCACTGGTATTAATTATAACAAAGTTATTATTGGAACTGGGGCGCTTCCCAGCTGTACACGAATCAATTCAGAGCGCTCCCCAGTTGCACCTATTTAAAGCCTAGACAGAATAACAATCTATGTATTATTCTGTGATTTGATTCATTCTAGTGGGTGCTTTCCATTTACACGACTCCCAGCGACTCCTGTGGACGTGTCCCAGGACTCCGTGTCAACTAGTGGTGACTCTCATCAAATGGGTAAATGGAACGCTCGCTAGGCTAATAGTTTCGTACAAAAGTTATTGAAAGTAGTTACTGCAAATAATTACATTTGTCACCTACCTTCATTTTCTTCAATCAGATTTCGCATTAACTCTCCACTATATATTCTGCTTTGTCATGTTCGTTTAGAATTTCACTTATTTTACACTCGCACTTAGTGTGAACTCAGCTATCTAGCGGAGTCTGTTTAAGGTGACTTGTGTCGTCGACTCACGGCGACACAAATCAAATGGAAAGCACTTTCGGAGACACGAGTCGACTCGTGTCGACTTGTGTCGGTAAATGGAAAGCACCCAGTAGTATGTACACTGAATCTCCAAAATTTCCCTCCAAATTCTCCTCCAGGCGAACCTTTTCTCCCCCACACTCTTCTCTAAAAGCAAAATAAAAACGCGATTTAAGGGTTAGGATAACCCTTATTTTTTAAAATTACAAAAAGCGTCAGCTCCAAAAAAATAAAGAGTCTTGTCGTCATAGTTCTAGTCAAGTACATATTCTTCTTAGGTATGTGCTCTGGGGGGTGCTTCTGCGCATTCTCCAGTATTGTAATGTCTGCAGTCTGCAGTGGGCTGTTGTTTGTCAAAATAGTAAAATATTCTGGCGTTTTGTGTGTAGCAACAGCTAGTGATAATACTGATAATAGACATTTTGTGATATTCTTTAGTAAAAATGGGTAGGTCGAGATCTAGAAGTCGCTCTCCTAGAAAACATCATAAAAGTAAACATCACAAACGAAGCAAATCTAGGGAAAGGAGTTCTAGCTGTCATAAAACTTACAAAAATTCGGATAGGTCCGAGAAAAGTGATAAAATTAAAGACAGAAGTGTCAAAACCAGGTAAGTTTCCATTTGATATCATTAAATTGGTTTACTTACGGAATTTTTCTAGGAAACGTTCACATTCCATGTCTTCGACATCAAGTAGTGAAGCTTCTATAGACTTAACGAAAAGCGATAGACATCTTAGTAGGAAAAACAAACTGCGGAAAATGGATGAAGTAGAAAGGCTAGCAGAAATGGAAAGGCAAAGGCGGCAGAGAGAAGCTGAACAAAGGTTAATAGAAGAGGAAACCGCTAAAAGAATAGAAGAACTTGTAAAGAAACGTGTGGGAGGAAGAACTAGAAAAAGAAAAGACGAGATTGAAAGAGAAGTAACCAAAAGAGTCGAAGAAGCCAAAAGAATCATGGAAAAACAGATGATGGAAGACCTGGAGAAAAGGCGTGAGAAGCAAAAGGAAGAAGAGAAACGTAGAGAGGTAAGAACAAAATTTCAGCATTTGACTGAAATGGTTTATCACTTTATTTAACTATATATATAACATTTGTTATTTACCTGAATTTAAATAGATATTATCTTGTAAAAATGTGTCATATTTGTTACAAAATTACAAATATATCTTCATGTTTTTGTAAGTAAAAGGACACTTACAGTGATAGAAGTACTTTTTTCCCAATTACCTTATTTTAGCGCAATAAGAAATTTACAAAAAAAAAAATCGTCGAAAGGTTATAAATGATAAAAAAGAAGATTATTAACTTTTAAGTTTAAAAAAAAACACCAAATCATCAATTAATACTGCTTTTTGGTTATAAATTGCTATGTATTTATAAATATTTGTGATTGTTTGCATTTTCAACGCATTGTATTCAGTTCTTAACTCTTCAGTCTTAATTTTTTATCATTACGTTGTTTATACCTAAGTTTATACAGGTTTGTCCTGAGTAATGTATAAGACCAAACTGATTATCTCAATTCATTAAATTACAACTATGTATTTCATTTTAAACTTTGTGTGTATTTAGCTGTTTAGTTTTAAAGGAAGTATGTAACTGCTGAAATACCAAAGTAGAGAAATAGTAATGTAAGAACAATTTAAATTAACAATTCTAATTAGACATGGGAATTTTGGGTGACATTTGAGAAACATTGAAGTATTTTGAAAATGGCCAGGGTTAACAGTCATAAACTAAATCAACAGTGGCCATGTTAGAAGAGGTCATTACCCCCCTATTTTATGCCACTATGTTTTTATCCATATTTCATCCATATGATGCAGACAGGCTGCTAAAAACTATATGCACTAGTCTAGAGGATGATAATGATTAAAAAAAAACTGGTGGGCACAAAAAGTAGACATGATTCGAGAGTGTGCTGAATGAGTAGAACTTGGGGAGCGCAAGACTAACTTATAATTACTTAGAATATATCTATTGTTGTTTTCTGCGGCAACATTAATAACCGTTTGTCGTCTGCCCAGGTTGCCTCTTAGTATATACACCGCTGGTTCTTTTGTCTTGTATGTGTGGACAAGGAATAAGAAATTTTCAGTTTTGTATTTGTTTGACATGTATCTCACGAAATTATACATATATATAGAAGTTGTCTTTACGTATGCAATGGTTTATGTTTAATGAAGAAGCATTAGTATAGACATATATAAAAAATGACGAAAAGATTTCGATTTTGTAAAATTTTGTATTTTCCGGTGTGTTTTCACTTATTTCTTGCTGATAATTTAGTGTTAGCACAGCCACTGGTATTTAACAGTGAGTACATTCTTAAAGCTTCGCCTCCTTTAAAATTATACACTAAAACTATAAATATTAGTATTATGGGGACCAAATGCCATAGAATTATTTTATATATGAAGTTTGACTAATTTAGTAATTATCCAACTTTTCTTGAATTAAAGAAGTTCACAATATAAAATTGTGATTCAACCAAAAATTGAAAGTACAAACAAGCAAAATTTGTATATTACTTTGATCTTCCTGTTTTCCACATTAAGTATATTGTCAAAAATTTCCATGTCTAATTATTTTCATTCATGTAGTAATATGAAACATAGGATAAATAAAATTTTCAGTGAGGTTTAGTCTTATTTATGTAATCGCTAAATTTAAATTAGAGCCCAATTAAGTTTTAATAATAACAGGCCAAAGGAAAGGTCACATCGGGAAATGGTCGCAAATTTAGAGCAACCTGTATAAACATACCAAAAAAAATGTAAACATGCATTTTAATTCGATTACGACATGGCACTTCAAGAGTAAAGACAAGTAAGATTGGTAGAATGTAGATAAAGTGTCTACATTTTGTCCCGAAAAGTTATGTAATTAATATGCCAATAGCATGTAAGCTAAAGGGTCTTCATGAGTGTGAGCATAGTGAAGCAAAGGCGATTTTTGGCAGCCATAGCAGTGGGACAACTCGTCGCGGATCAGGTATTATCAAATCTTTTTTATACTCAACTCAAAATTAAATATTGTTAGAATGTTATCCTCATAGCTTTTAAGTTAGTCACTCAATTACGTAGTGGTTAAATGAATATAATGATTGACTGTAATTTTATATTCACTATATTTTTTAATTTATTTACCATTATTTAAATGTGTGTTATTTCTCGTTTTTATATATTTTGTGTACAATAAATTTGTAATACGATAAAGCAGACTACTGCACACAATCATAATTTATCTTAACAACAAATTTGTATTGACTTAAGGTGCATCTATTCTATTATTGAAAAATGGAATTGGTTAATAAATACATACATTTGTTAATTGTATTTCGTATACTGGGCGGTGACCTATATTCGTGATAAATCATTTTTAAGTTCAAGAGGTCAAGCATCATTTATTCACAATAACATTCTACTTTTGACAAGTTTACCAGGATTACTTACAAGGTACTTACAAATAAACATATACAAGAACTCTAATTTTATTATACAAAATGAAATATTCGATTACTTACAATTTTTTGAATTTCCAAGACACAATTGTAGAGATGTCAGAGCAAGGATTTTCTAACAATACATCGATTTAGTTTTGAGTTGTGTACTTTTTATCTCATAAGACAATGACTCAAGATTTGTATTTGTATTTACTTCTCACTGGTCCATACCTAGCTTTGAGAAATAAAGTCGTACGATAAACTGAGGGGGGTTAAAATGTTTTTTGATAATCTTGTTGCTTTTAAACCGTAATTCATTTCCAAATTTCCTTACCAAAGTTATTTCAAGATTGACATTGAAGGTATATTGATAGTCTAGAAATTTTGGCAACTAAAAAAAGGTACAAGTAACTAAAAAGCATCAATTACAATTACATAGTTTCAAAAGCAAAATAGAATTTAAATTTTATTAAAAAACTGTGGATTATCTAGAAATAGTAAACATTTATTTACACAGGAGGATTTATTCAAAACATTCAAATTTGATAACCATTGTTGGGAACTATTTTACAGACGATATATAATAGGAGGATTACCAACAGTATTGCAAAAGGATACTTTATTGGTCGTGAAATAGGTGGTAAATATTATTAAATTATCATATTAATGGAGAACTGATCTTTTCTGCACCTGCTGTTTATTATGAAATGGAAAATGAAATATCTGGATAGTATTTTCATCCTTTATTAATAACTGATATTGTTTTTTAATGAAGTTTAGTAATGATAACTTAACTGTCGTACTTACAGTTTACTATATTACTTGCTGCCTTTCACTTTCTATAATTTTGCAAGCAATTACCAATTTTGAAACATCTTTGTTAAAGTGAGAATAATTTTGCTAAAATGGCACTTATTCATTAAAAATATTTACCGAATGATAGATATTTTACTGGAATAATAATCGGAGACTGTTTGACATTGACATTTAATCAACATTAAATTAATTAAACTTTGATTCAAATTCTTATTGACTGGTTTATGGATATGGAATATTTAGTTTATGTATACGTACATAAAAAATGCCAAAAAAGTACAATAACTAATAAGAAGACATGTTTCTTGATTATTCTTACAATGGGTATATATTAATACTTCATACTGGATGTTATTAAAAGTGACAGTACAGTTTTAAATTATTTTTTAACTCCCTCAGTTAGACACAGAGATATTTTCATTCTCACATGTTGCAATATAATAAATTTCATCTATTAACTCTAATGTTCTATCAGAAACACAGGGTACACATCTTTGCTTGTTCGTGGTTGATTCCCTTTACTTATTTTTTATTTTTGGTTTAATGAACGTAAAGATGTGCGTACTAAAAGTAAGCTAGGAGCGGACACAATATGCCCATGTATGATTTTTAATTCTGCTAAATGTTTTATAGGAAGAAGAGAGGAAGAAGCAGGAAATGGTGGAGCGAATTTTAGAAGAAAATCAGAGGAAAATCGAGGAAGCCCAAAAGAAATTGGTATGTTTTGCTTTATAACTGGTAGCTAGGTATGATGACAGACTTCCAACAGTATTGCAAAATGTGTCAAATTATTACTAGTCCAGGCGGCGTAGATTATTTTTTTTAAAATAATTAGTTGCGGCACTTTCTCAACGTGATAATTAGGAGAAAAAATCGTACGAATCGAATGAAAATGTTTTGGACAAAATCCGATTGTAAGATCATTGCGAAAAGATCGCAAAAAGGTGCGAAAAAAAAAAGGTTTTTTCGACTTTTAGGCACGAAAATTTTTTTTTCAAAAAAAATATATTCCGTTGTAGAAATTGAAAAGACGAATCAAATGGTTTTTGGATCATTAACATCGGTTGATAACTTTTTGCACAAAAAATAAAAACCGCGAAAATTAGCGATTTTTCGATGTTCAATTACTCAGTCAGTAATTATCCTAGAAATGTCTTCCGGGGCTCAAATTGTAGGGTTTTCCAACACCTATCTACAGTTAAATTTTTGTCAAAAAATATTCAAAAGTTTTCGCGAAAATTGCGAAAAAGTAAAAACAAATACTTTAGTAAAATGGCCCCTATTTCCACAATAATTGTCGAGGAGCAATTTTGCAAAAAGCTACGTGTTCTTGAAGACTTCCTCTACAACCATATCAAAATTGAAGTTAATAAGTACCTCAAAAGCGCGTTTGAAAAACGTGCAATTTTAGAGAGCTGCCGCGTGGACGCACGTGGCGAAAAAAATCGAAAAATCGCTAATTTTCGCGGTTTTTATTTGTTTGTGCAACAAGTTAACCGATTTTAATTATCCAAAAACCGTTTTATTCGTCTTTATAAGCTCTACAACGGAATTTTTTTTTTGAAAAATTTTTTTCGTGCCTAAAAGTCGAAAAAACCTTTTTTTCGCACCTTTTTGCAATTTTTTCGCAATGATTCTACAATCGGATTTTGTCCAAAACATTTTCATTTGATTCGTACGATTTTTCTCCTAATTATCACGTTGAGAAAGTGCCACAACTTATTATTTTAAAAAATCACTTGTTTTTTGCTACCTCGCCTGGACTATACAACTTTCGCCAAGAAACAAATTAAAGAACTGTATCGAAATAAAGATTAAAAAATTTAGGACGCAAAAAAAATATGTGATCAGAAGTTAAAAAAACGAATAAATCAAACCCATATTTCCATCCACCAGTCTTTCTTAGTTGGACACAAGACCACTATTACTTAAACAATTTTGTTTTTATAAAGTTTTGTTCACCTTGAAAACACATGGATCAGTCTGTGTATGAGAGGCTTATCTAAACTTTTTCTAATTATAGGCAGAAGAGAGGTTAGCGATGGTAGAAGAACAGCGCAAAATAGACGAAGAACGGCAGCGGCTGCGGAAGGAACAGGAAAAGAGGACGAAAGAAGAACAAAAAAAGATACTAGGGAAAAATAATTCGAGGCCTAAGTTGTCGTTCTCCTTGAAGCCCGTTATTTAGCTAGTGTTAGTGCACAACACGCGGACACTTATTTAAAGTTATGATCATATATTATGGAAACATTTAATCTTATTTGTAGGTAAATGAAAATAATTTAAAATTAAATGGATTAGTTATTGTATTTTCTATAAAGTGCAAGTACAAGGTGTACAACAAATTAAATGTTTTTTATACATGCGCATTTTTATTTTTACTTAAGTTTAACTTATGGTATGATATTTCATACTTCATGCGAGACTTTTATTCTTATCCATTTTTTTCATAATCTTTTTGTTCTTAATTACCATTTAATAAATTATATTCGTGTCTTTCAGTCTACACTTAAGGATTAACTTATATGATGGTCTTATTTCTTCCTCTTGTGTATTCGTTCCAGGGATTGTTTAACTATTCGTTTTATACTCAAATTCCTCATTCTGGTTTTAAAACTGCTCTTTTGTTTTTTATCATTAATTTCGTTATTGTTTGTACTCGAAGGCTCACTGGTTACCGTTCTGTTGCTCTCATTTGATGTTTTAGCCTGAAGAAAAATATCAAGAAACAGTTGATCACTGTCTACAGCTCCATAATCCATATTTGCTTTTTTTGTTGATGCACTTAGATTTAACAATTTTTCCGTTTCCGATTTTTCAGATGGGTTTTCTCTTCCACCTATATTAAACGTGGTACTTTCTTCCTTTTTATCGCCCTGAGTTAAGTTATCAGCATCACTGTTTCTATCGCCTTCATCCTTTTGCGACTGTTTCTTCTTTTGTACACTCTTTTTCTTTTTTCTGCATCTTTATTTTTAGAACTTTTCTTTTTGAGTTTTTAGAGCCGCTCGTAGAGCTCTTTTTCTGACCAATCGCGGCCACTTCTTTGCTATTAGTACTAATATCGTTTCTCCGATTCATATTGCTGCTATTCTTGGTATTAATGCTGCATGGTGATCCTTTTTTGTCAGTATTTGTTTCGCTATGTTCTTTTCTTTGTTGTAAAGGTTCCCCAGTTGTTTTTTTATTTTCTGTTGATGCAACTACTTCAGAGACAGGCTTAATAGATGTTTCAACGGTTTCAAAGCCGTTGATAGACGTGTCACTGTTGATTTCTAAATGAGTATCTGTATTAGATAATTCCTCGCGTTCTTCGAGGATTGTTTCGAATGGTATTACGTTGCTAAATTGCGTCTGATCAACTTGTGCATTAATTTCCTCCGCATCAAAATTTGTATCGATAGACGAGTTTGACTGGGATTCTTCTGCCGGATTAGCGACTGGGGTGGCCACTTTTGTTTTTTCGGCAGGGGGCCTTCTTAATTCTGCAATAATATTTGATAAATTAGTTGCAATAAGGTACAGCCGGGTAATAAGGCCAGAGGTCTCTAAAAAGCAAAATAAGAAACAGATGACTATACCTCCCACCATCTTTTAAAAAAAACACCCCAAACACATACAAAACCCATTGGTGTTCAGTCTGGATATTTCAGTATTCACGCGTATGCACATGGTAAAGAGTAATTTCTATTGTGCAAAAAAATTTGGCGTTTCAAGGCGTTACATTTTTGCTATTACATTTTTTTTATGAATAATTAGCAATTAGATATGAATAATTAGGGTGCACTTAGGAGAATGCATATATTTATAACCAGAAATATAAGAAATAGAAGAGTTTTAAAAGTTAATAGACATAACTTTAAAAAAAAGATATAATAACTGCTAAACAGGTAATAAGGCCACGACATTATTGCCAGTCTCTGTAATTTATCTGCCATTAGAATTTGTGCGTGGTAATAAGGCCAATCTTTTTACACAGGTTTTGTTAATTTACTGGGTATAGGTAGAACTGTTTTTAAATCCTGGTTTTTAATTATTAATTCATTAAACATTTTTTTCTACACACTTTTCCAACCGTATGGACATCATCAACATATTTAAAACTAATGAGTTTTACTTTTTTCTGTTGACAACTCTTCTGTTGACAACGATGCCAACATGGATGGCGAAACGCGCGCTTGAGTGTAAAAAAGTGTTTCGGTGTTAACTGAAAAAGCGTTCAAAGCATTTCAAGTGTGTTCAATTTATTTCTATACCGATACTGAAGGTTCCATTTTTCCTTCAGTATGAAGCATTTTCTTGTTTTACAGACGGAAAGAAAAATCAAGACACTAACTGGGACGAAAAAACGATCGGCCTTATTACTAGGGTCCTGAAAAGTGTGCCATAACGCAGATCCGGCACTATAAACTCTATGATAATTAAAGTGTAAACCGTATTTTTTAAGCGCGTCTTTCTTGCCCGTGTATACGTACACCACTGACCGATCCTTTTAACGTACGTAGGAAGTTCGCTCAGCAGCATGCGGGTTCGGGAATACTTAGATACAATTTCTCCATATAGCAGCGGGATATTCCGAAGTTGACAGGTAGTTAAATTCAGTATCGTACTTGCTGTCGCTGTGAACGGAGCGACCGCTGTTTTAAAAATATTTTTATATGCGAGTTCGTATAGTGTATTTACATATTACCCGAATTTGTGTGGATTTTTGCAATAATGGCAGTCGTTACCATTTGTGAAGATATTTAATAAGTTGATTGAACATTATGACGATTTTAAAATTGACGGATCACATATTTTATGTATTCTTGCAATCGTCGATATAAGTATATTTCGTAGCCGCCGACAATGTGAAATAGGTACATTTAGATCCAAATATCCTTCAATAAAATATTCCTGGCACTGTTACAAAAGAGAAATTTTAGTTTGATTTGTGCATAATGTTTTGCGCATATAGCGTTTCATGGAACATGGTCGGCAATATTCATTTTATGGTGGCACTTCACTTGGCGTAGCGTATTCATATATTTGTTGTATTTGCCCAAAATCGGCGATGTGTAGAGATTCGCTATATTTGTTTTATTTGTGCAAATAACGCGAATAGCGCTAACACGAAATACGCGTTTCCGTCCACTTGTCGGTTTTCAGTCACATATCAAAGAAGTCAAATAAGGCGAATATTTGCAGTAACCGTCCACACTTGGTTGCACCAGCGCCGTGTTCGTCATGGTCTTTTAGTAACTTTGTACTTATGTAGATTTAACATGTATTGGTAATAAGAAGCATTCAGGTAATAAGCTGCTGTGGCTGTCAACACCAAGGGCGTAGCCAGTATTTATGTTTGGGGGGGGGGGGGGCGCCCAATGCAGATTAAACAAAAAAGCCAAAAAAAAAGTCACTGGAGGCAACGGCAACCGCATTCCCCGAGTATTTTGGTTTTTACTTGACCCTTTGGGGGGGGGGGGCGATCGCCCCCATCGCCCCCCCCTGGCTACGCCCTTGGTCAACACGTCAGTGTCACTGTATTCACTGGTTCTGAATATTCAAACGTATTTGGCATATTTCAGTATTTTGATATATGTGTGGATCGCATGTTTGGGATATTTGCGAATACATCAAAATATTTATATATAAATATATATATATATATATAAATAAGGGCGATCGCCCCCCCCCCCCCCAAATGGTCAAGTAAAAACCAAAATAGTCGGGGGGATTGCGCTTGCCGTTGCCTCCAATGACCCCCTTTTTTTGCTTTTTTTGTTTAATCTGCATTGGACCGCCCCTCCAAAGAAAAATACTGGCTACGCCCTTGGTCATATACAGGGTTATATTATAGTGACGTACCCAAAAAGCTACATCAAGCTGAAAGGGGGTTACAGACCAGGCCCTGACTGGACATGTGAAACTTACTACCCAGTACTCGGGACTACCGCTAGTGTAAATAAAACCCAGAGTGACAAATCCAAGTCAGTAGTACAAATACACGAATATGGAAACAGTGCCCATTCCGGAACAGTAAAACGTACTGACCAAGGAAAGAGATCGGTCGGGTCGTAATGGTCCCCAAGCTCCATCTCGTTCTAATAAGCGCGAATACAGCTACCTGCCCCCTTTTGCTATGCTCTCCTCAGGTATTGTTATAAAAAGTAATAATATTCAAAGCTTTTAAGCATTTTTTACCTGAAATATTCATTGTTTTATTTTAAACTAGCGACCCGCCCCGGCTTCGCACGGCTGCAATGCTGATACTAAATATAAAAAATGGTTATTGTGGGTTATCCCTAAGAGATAGACATATACCATAGCGGACTTTTTTGTAGACCTTTTTAAGGTGTACAATACTGTAGTACATTATTTTGATCTATCTCGTAGGGTTCAGCCAGCGTTTGCAATGTAAGCGGAAAAAAATTGTTTATTTACGACATCACATTAGAAACCTCTAAAATTATCAGTGTTTCTCTACTATATTATAATAATATATAATAATAATAATAATAATAATAACACATTTATTTCCAACAGGTAACACCCAATTACAGGAAAAATACAGTACATTTACAAAATATAAGTATGATGATTATGGACTTTAGGTATGCATTCCTAAGTACGAATCTATAATGGTTTTTAAATTATCGTAATTAATGTCACAAACAGTAGATATAGTGTTAAATATATTACAAATATTATACAATGGTGACTTGCGCATAAGATTAGTACGACTGAAACTACAATAAAAAAATATCTCTAGAATTTAAACGAGGAACCAAAAAGTTTAATTTACTTAGAAGAGTCGGAAGTAATATTATTGTGTTAAGATTATACAAAAGGATAGCCAGACAGTCTCTTCTCTCCTTAAGGGAAACATATTAAACAATTCAGCAAAATATTATTATCTATCCCGCGAGGAGGATAGAAACCATTCGTTTTGAAAAACATAAATTTTAAACATTTTCTCTGAACAGTTTCAACCAATACAATCGAATTTTGATACATCGGAAACCATATTAACGAAGCATACTCTAACTTAGACCTAATGTATGAACAATATAACATTTTCAGGCTATGGATGTTTGAAAAACAGTTCCAATTTCGTACAAAAAAACCAAGTAATTTATAAGCTGATTTTGTTGATAAGTTGACATGATTAGAAAAAAGTAAGTTTACTATCAAACGTGACTCCAAGGTCTTTAATTTCTGAACACCGATCGAGAGGGCAGTTATTTATATTATAATCAAACTGAGTAAAGGTGAGTCTACGGGTGAAGTCATTATTTTACATTTGGAAATATTAAGTTTTAAGTAGTTATTATTACACCACGTAAGAATATTGTTAACCTGCTCCTGTAAATAATAACAATCTTCAACTGATCGAATTGTAGTAAAAATTTTTAGATCATCTGCAAATAGTAGATGGTGACAATGTATGATGGATGTAATATCGTTGATAAATATTAGAAATAGTAACGGTCCAAGATTGGACCCCTGTGGGACACCAGAGGTTGCAATATAGCTATGAGATCTGTAGCCGCCGTGCTCAATAAACTGCATTCTGGAAGATAGGTAGGAACTGAAAAGAGTAATTAAATCATCCGATAAACCAATGGCTGATAGTTTAGGCTAGTTACAGTTTAGGCTAGTTACAGGCTAGATTTGTTACTGTAGATCTTTGAAGCATAAACCCATGTTGATTAGGTGATATTGATTTCTTTACTACGTTGTATATATTATCATATAAGATTATCTCAAATACTTTGGCAAAATTAGACAGGATTGCGATTGCCCTATAGTTTGTTACCAATGTCGCATCTCCAGATTTGAGAATTGGGCATATTTTTGTAATTTTCCAAATATCTGGAAACCTAGTTGTATTGAGCATGAGGTTAAATATAATATGCAGTGGTGTTACAAATATGGCAGCACAGTCTCTTACTATAAAACTGGGTATACCATCTATTCCGGCAGTCATTTTGTCCTTCAACTTTTTATTGCCAGAAATATATCCTCTTCTGTTACTGATGTAATATTTGTTACTTCAGATAAGTATGAGACATTATTACTTACATGAGCTGGGTTTGACGTAATATATACATTTGAAAAATAGTTAGCAAAGCCATTAACTACCATTTGTGGTGAGTCAAGTGTTTCGTTATTAAAAATCAGACTACCTGGAATTCTTGATTTACCTTTCTTGGATTGAATAAAGGACCAGAATTTAGATGGGTCACGTGTGATTTCACCTTCAGCAGTTAAGACATATTCTTTATAGGAATCATCAATTTGCTGTTTTAAAATAGCTCTGAGTGTTCGAAATTCATTTAAGTAATACTCGCTTTTGTATTTTTTGTAATTTTTGTGGAGCCAATTCTTTGCATCGAATGTTACTTTTAATATTTGAATTAAACCAGGGCGGAAACGTACGATTTGATTTTTTAAACAAGGGTACATTATCTTCAAAAATTTTGTTTATAATTAAGTAAAACGCATCGCAAATCTCATTTACATCACTGTATTGTTCTAATGAGGACCAATCAGTGTGAAGTAATTGATTATATAGTTGTAGGAAGTTAGCTTTCCTAAAATTATATACCTTGTTTGCTTTATGAAATGAAAAGTTTGTAGTTATAGCAATGTCTAGTTCGAAGTTAATAATTAGAGAGGGATGATGTGTATCTTCTTTAACAAGTGGTACATTGTTTCGACTAATGCTACAATTAAAATTTCCAAAAACGAGGTCTAAAAGTCTGCCATTAGAGTTCACCACTTCATTAAATTGGCTGACATTATAAAAACCCATAAAATTGTGAACTAATCTTACTTTTGGATCATTTGGGTCACTGTTAAATTTATATACATTGAAATCACCACAAATTAATATATTACAGTCAGCCTGAGTTGATGAAATGTTTTCTAAAGCATCGAAAAGTGTATCGTATTCAGAAGTTGATGTTGATGGTGGTACATAAATGGTGAGTATTATCAATATGGTGTTATTAAAAGTTACCTTGCATCCAACAATATCTATACTAGGTATATTGTTCTGTTATACAATATAACAACATTTACAACTGAATCCAGTGATAATTTTACAACATTAAATTTGTTTTTAACCGACAGCACTCCACCACCTCTACACTGACCAGTTGATAGAAAGTTACGATCACTACGGTGAACTAAGTAAGAGCCGGGAACAATTCCTCACTATTGACATCCTCTGAAAGTCCTGCGGTTATACATATTATGTCGTACTCTAGAGTAGATACGGCATTAAAGAAATGTTGGGTTTTTGATTTAAGTCCGTTAACATTTTGATAGTAACAGTGAAACTCAGTGCAATTGGGTGTTTTTAGTTTAAAGACTTGATTACTGGAGTACCGTTAGAATAAGCGATTTTTATATTTTTTTCTCCTTTACTCTTCCTTTCTTCCAACTCCTTTTAACACGCCTGAACTGCTCCTGTTGTCTAGGTGTTTTATCATATGACATAAAAAACGTTCCAAGCTGTTCCTGGGTTTTTATGTCTTTAGCCTTACTAATAATTTTACGAACTTGCTCTTCATCTTCTAAAGTTACTCTTATAGGACGGATTTTATTCGGCATATGTCTCCCTAAGCGAATAGGATTAATATTTATCCAGTTGTTTACTGCAACATTAGAAAATTGAATGATTTTAGAAATTATATCCTTTTTTTTTTGATTCGCTCATCTTTGTTCGAAGCTTGATTTTCTGGAACTCCAAATACACCAAGTTGTTTTTACGTTTTTGTCTCTCATTAAATTTCCTGATAAACCTCATCGAATATATTATCATGTAGGAAACAGCAGAATTAATTTTTTTAAAGTTATTGAAATCTAATGAACTGTTGAATTGATCCTGCAATGCACCTAGCTAGTATGGAAATGTTTTCTTCCAATTATGACGTTTTAAAGTCCTTTTATGTCCCATTAATGTTTTATTTCGCCTAATCACCCATAATCGACAAATGAGTTGCAAACTTGGTTTGACTGTGCGGGCGTACATCATCTGTAGAGGCCTACACATGTTAGAGAACATCCAGTGCAGCCACACTACGGTAGCCGGTAAACCCGCTAAGAGGATTTTACAATCGGACACGGTAGTGGCATCCTCTGCTATCACTGAAAGGACGATAATTAAAATCCACAAAAAGCGATTGAGTAGTACCAAAAAAAGAATCAAAACACTGCACTAAAAAATCACCAGTTCTCAGTGGTATTAATACTATTGTTTATAACAACTAACTCTTTGTTTAATCTAACAATATTTTAATAAACAGACAGCACGATGACGTGTGGTTCGAGTTCAATTGACTGCAGTATTATACAAACAACAAAAGCAGAACAATAACTTCCTGAAATTAAAAAAACCGCATCAAAATCCGTGCGTAGTTTTAAAGATCTAAGCAACATAGGTAGTATAGATAGATGGGACAGACAGCGGGAAGCGACTTGTTTTAACTAGAGACTCGTAGTTTTCAACAGAAAAAACAATAAATTTATAACGAGTTTTACATGTAGAGAAATCACCTCAAAATTAGTGACTGGCTGTGGTCGAATAGCAATATTTAAGTGACTAGTCCTAGTTGGGTGATGCTAAGAACCAAAACCTTAAAAATGAATTTCAATTTTTTTTTAAATACCGTGGCTGTTAACAATAACAACAATATGATGAAAAAAATCAGCAGGATGCATTCATTTGAAGCCCTGCCACAATAATATTGACTTTGAGAAACAATTTTTCTGGAGTGGGTACTGGAACCTTCGGCGTAGAAACAAAACGTAGTTTTAATCTTCTCCCGAAGATGCCAACTTAGTTGGCGAAACGTGCGCCGAGAAAAGTATAATAGTTCGGTGTTTCGTGAAAAACATCCAGTTTTTTTTAAATAATTTTTCACCAGTTTTACAAAAGTGGTTATATCTCGAGAACAAGATACTTTCATCTATTTGTTTGACACGTGTCTGGTCAGAACCCTGATCTATAACCTCCTTTCGGATTGACGTTGCATCTTGGGACACCCTGTATATATATTATATATATTTAATATGGTGATTTCTTTCAACTATTTTCTTGTTTTTCAGTCCCCATTTGAAATTTTGTTGAATATGTCGAAAAAAATCCCTGAAAGTTACAGCCCTTAATATTAATTTTAAGTGCTTTCCCAAGGCGTGAAGGTTTTCCATTTAAAATACACGTAAATCGATTTTTTTTTCAAATTTCTATAACTCAGTCGCATTTTATGCTATTACATTGGTCTTGGTCTCGATTTCTTGGTCGAACTCAGAATAAAACATTCAAAAAGTGCCCATTGCAGCCAAAAAGTTACACGCCAAAAAAGTGCCCATTGCAGCGAAAATGTATCTTGTACTGGTGAGTTGGTACGGGTCGCTGAAGTTGATTTTTACCCAAAATTCTCGTTTTTTGCTGTTATCTCCGAAATTATTAATTTGACCAAAAAAATGTAAATGAAAACTTTGTTGTAAATTTAATTTACTACAAAAAAGGTCCTATAGACCAAATTGCTGAGATTAATATTTCTTGAGATATTAGACTGACTTATGAGTAGTACAAAATCATCGAAGCAAAGTTTGCTTCGGTAAACCGTAAAAATTTTGTACTACTCATAAAATCTAATATCTCAAGAAATATTAATCTCAGCAATTTGGTATATACGACCTTTTCTATAGTAAATTAAATATCCAACAAATTTTTCATTTACATTTTTTTGGTAAAGTCAATAATTTCGGAGATAACAGCAAAAAAAACAAGAATTTTGTGTACTAATCAACTTCAGCGACCCGTACCAACTCACCAGTACAAGTTACATTTTTGCCGCAATGGGCACTTTTGTAGTGTGTTTTATTCTGAGTAAATCGAGACCAAGATCAATGTAATAGCATAAAATGCGACTGAGTTATAGAAATTTGAAAAAAAAAAATCGATTTACGTGTATTTTAAATGGAAAACCTTTTCACGCTTTGGCTTTGGGAAAGTACTAAAAATTAATATTAAGGGCTGTAACTTTCAGGGATTTGTTTTTCGACATAATCAACAAAATTTCAAGTGGGAACCGAAAAACAAAAAAAATTGTTGAAAAAAAATCACCCTAATATTTAATAATAAATATCGAATATATGTTTAGTTTATATGTAACCAAACAATTGTCTTTTTTTTTAAATATGCTATATGCCTCAAGCCGGCCTTATTACTCGACGGTACCTTACTTGTATTATTTTGTAACTGCCTTTTCTCCTTCTCAGTTTTTAATATCTGCAGTAGGTTTTCGAGGGTTTTCCTCAGTCCCATTCCAATTTGTTTGATGTATTCGGCGGCTTCGCCATCCACCGCGTTACTCGTTGTTGGCACATTCTGAATGCTATCGGTAAAGTTATTCAATTCGTGTAGGGGATGCGTGATTAGTTGATTGGTTTTTGCTAGCGGTGCTCCGGCTTGGCGTTGCTCCTTTAGTGTAGCCCCGTGTATTCTTTCGTCAAACATGAGTTCGAACCCTCCGGTGCTGGCCTTGTTGTTTCTTTGGTGATCAACTACAACTGAAAATTAGATACAAGTCAAAACTATTGAAACGTACCCTTAAAAATTGGAATTCAATGTTGTTTTGTGTTATTCGTTGCGGCTCTGGCCCACTTGCAGCTGATACGAGCTCGTATTAAACAAACTGCTCGTCAAAATTAGCGTAACACTTGCGGTTTTTAATTTTAGGGTGTTTTAATTTTATTGCTCCGAAGGCGCTACGTTGTGACTTATAAACAGTTCGTCGTCCACACCCCAAAATGCAACCCCATGTCGAAATTTGAATTCACAAGATTTTTCGCTGTCGTGTAAAAACTCCATACTGGCACACACTAAGACCTCCTCAATAAGTTCTGTGTATTTGGTCGCTCTCCCATCTTTTCAACCCATTTCCAGACTTCCTAAGCCACCCCTTTGCATTTACGCAGGGTTTTGCGTGGTTTGACCTCTGTTGGGCGAATCCATTGATCTTAATGCTGCCTAATAAATTGGTGTGGGGTGCCACAACTCACTTTCACCCTTTGACAACTCAAGCACCCCTCCAGGCCACACCCACATCGACCCCCCTCTGATTCCGCCCTCGTAGAAGGCTGCGTGGAATGTCGTTTTATGTCGAATTCATACTAAAATTTCTTTCCGTGTTGTAAACAAAATTCATCTTTCCTGATATTGGAGAATTTTCTACTTTCAAAAACTTATTACAAAGTAATATTGTAGATACTTACGGCAGAGTCCGAGAAAAATGATAAAAGGGGTAGTTTCTTATCAGAAAGGGGTGTTTTCGAAGGGTAACGTAAAAATTACTATCATCATCGCATTCCTCCTCCTCGAAATCCCCATAGAAGCATTTACTTGGAATTTTAAAAATTAAAAATTTTCCGGATCGTTAGCTGCCGGAACGTCTTATATAAGACGCT
Source organism: Aromia moschata (assembly GCA_029963805.1). NCBI lineage: Eukaryota > Metazoa > Arthropoda > Insecta > Coleoptera > Cerambycidae > Aromia > Aromia moschata. The sequence continues at coordinate 1,319,808 of JAPWTK010000048.1, read as the reverse complement.
ATTTGATGTTTGTACTACATGGGGGTTGAATGTACAAAGTAGGACTACATCACTAGGATTTTTTTAAGGCAAAAAAATGTGCCAAAAACCCCGGCGCTCCAAAGGTTAATAACTCTGTCACAGTTTTCCGGTACTTACATCCTTTCTACCGGAAGCTCCTCAATTACCTACTTAAAATTGTACACATACGGTTGTACCTTTTATAACGTCTTCCAAAACTGCTGGACACATTCGAGCAGTTACTGGGGTTGAAGCGTGCAAAGCTGGACTAGAATTGATTTCCAACAACCACGGCTTAAAATCTTCTGTAAGAATAAAGTCCGCTCCTTGTAATTCGAAGCAATTTCTTCTACGGTCCAATTTATCCTTGTGGATCAGCACTGCAGCAGTTATGCACTGCTTCATCCCGGGAAATATGATGTCGTTGAATACATTGGGATAACCGATATCTACAAAAAAAGTAATAATACTTGTTACACTAGCTGAAATATTTGAATATGAAACAGGAGGTGGATATCAACATTTTAATGTACAAGAGAAATGTAGCAGATTCGGTAACAAATAAGTATAGCTGAAACATATTTATTGTACAGTTTGTCTTCTTGGTTCACAAATGTATTAACCTTTGACATGTTATAAAATAAATTCGAGAAAACGCTTTCTATATAGCGTTGCATTTTTGTTTGTTCTTCAGTATACGTTGTGTAATAAATAGCTAGAGACGTGCAGTTTTATATACTCTCAGGTGCATTACAGTAGTATGCAGAAAGAGAATAGAATAATTCATTAATTATAATAAATTACGAAATAATTAGGCTTGCTCGTGTTTTATCGTAACGAATGTGAAATATCATCATAAATAAAATATTGCATCATTAAGTGGTCTGATACAGTAAACTTGCAACTTGCGAGGTCTATGGCAACATACAGAAATTACATTCAAGCACGTTTTTTGCTATTTTACATTCACCCAACAAATTATTCATATAACATTGGCGCATTCGCCATATTTTTTAAATTTCATTGTGAGCATTTTAAATTTAAATTTTATCAAACCCATGCCTTTGATTGAGTAAATAGAACACATTACCTACTACATGCTTTTTATAACTTCTAAGTATCTTAGAAGGCCATCGTAAAAAGTTTTATTTTTTAACAAATTTTATTACACAACTTTGATTACAATCGAAAAACAGGTTTTTGTATAGTACACCTGTCACCCAATTTATAACTAAGTCTTCCTCAGTAATTAGATAAGTCCGCAAGAAATTTGTTGAGTATGTAACTAAAAGTCAAGAAAATCGATATATGTAAAGTCAAAACGAGATAAAAAAATGGTGACATATTGTTCATTTGCTCTGGTGAACCTTTCATGTGTTTAGATTACTTTTAGTGGCGTCTGTGAGTCGGACGAACATTGATCTCGATTTACCCGGATCGAGAGAGATTTACCCTTTCCCCCCGTTGTCGAGCATGCTGAACATGATGCCGGTGTTAGAATATCTCTTTGGGATTGCGCCACCCCCCAAAACGGCCAAAAACCACCCCGTAAAGGGTCTAAACGGGCATCAGTTCCCTGTAAAAAAAACGTTGTTTCCCCCGTTTTCGAGGATGCTGAGCACGGTGGTGGTGTTAAAGATGACTTCCGACCCTCACCAACCCCTCCACCGATCAAAACTCACCCCTGAAAGTTTTTTTTTATATCAAGCGGTAAAACGTCTGTCCCCCCGTTTTCGAGGGATGCTGAACACGGTGGTGGTGTTCAATATCCCTTGCGACCCCCCACCAACCCCTCCACCGGCCAAAACTCACCCCCAAAAGTGGTATTTTTTTATATATCAGCGGCAAAACGTCCGCTGTCTTTCTTCCTCTTTTAGCTGAAAAAATATAATCGAATACCTCAAAAAGTAGGTCTACTGGGATATTGATATACATTTTTATTTTCACATAAAAACTATAGTGAACATTTATTATGTCGAATTCAATTAGGTTTAACAAAATTGTTACAGACTATTTTCTTAAATTAAAATAATAAAATAATAATTTCAAACATAAAGATACCATCATACAGAAATCTAAAATCTGCGTACAATAAAATATTTTTAATTTATCCTAGGCCTCTTATTACATGGCTCATCATAACATAGTATAAAACAAAGTCGCTTCCCGCTGTCTGTCCCTATCTATCTATCTACTACCTATGTATGCTTAGATCTTTAAAACTACGCAACGGATTTTGATGCGTTTTTTTTTTAATAGATAGAGTGATTCAAGAGGAAGGTTTATATATATATATATATATATATATATATATATATATATATATATATATATATATACATGCATAATATAGTAGAGAAACACTGATAATTTTAGAAGTTTCTAATGTGATGTAAACCGTTCGAAGCCGGGGCGGGTCGCTAGTACTGGATAATGGGCACTACATGGCCGTTTCTGTATCAGAATCTGACATGTGAATGTCCGGGACAAGATTTATAAACATTTGGTTAATATTATTTTCATCCTTGTCCATTTCAGTTTCAGGATTGTCTTGTTCATCCACTACTGTTTTATTTGTACAATTTTCGCCCCGACAATTTTTACAAAAGACACTGCACGTCAAACCTAGTTTTACGCAGGTGCATCTTGGGTCGGAAGTCATCTTCAACACCACCACCGTGTTTAGCATCCTCGAAAACGGGGGGGACAGACGTTTTGCCGCTGATTATAAAAAATACCCCTTTCGGGGGTGAGTTTTTTGACCGGCGGAGGGGTTGGTGAGGGTTGGAAGTCATCTTCAACATCACCACCGTGCTCAGCATCCTCGAAAACGGGAGAAAATACTTTTTTTACAGGGAAATGATGTGATGCCCGTTTAACCCCTTCACGGGGTGGTTTTTGGCCGTTTTGGGCGGTTGCGCAATCCCAAAGAGACATTCTAACACCGGCATCGTGTTCAGTATCCTCGAAAACGGGGGGAGGGGGAGGTACTCTCGATCCGGGTAAATCCAGATCATTTTTCAGGGTTTTTTCCGACTCACAGACGCCACGCCACTATTTAGGGATATTCATACTTAGTTTAAGCAAAAACATTAACACTTATTTTGAATTTGATTACCTAAAATTGGAAATAAAAAAACTTTTTAGATTAGCGCCATTTGCGTTCTATTTCAATTAGAGCCTTGCGATTTTGATTTTCAGTAGCCTATAAGGTGTTTGAATGCCTCAAATGCGTTACGGTGTGACTTAAACGGTTCGCTGTCCACACCCCAAAAAGCAACCCCATGTCGAAATTTGAATTCGCAAGATTTTAGGTGCTTACAAGCCTTCGGCGCGGCAAATTTTCAGGGGAGTGGGTTGGAGATGGAATATCAGATTTGGCGCTCAGTCGGCCGTTCACAGGGGGTTCCGTCAACTTCAAGAGCCTTCAAATAATGCCATGACATGAATTCGAGACAAAGTGACATCCCATGCAGCCTTCTACAGGCGCGGAACCAGAAAGGGTGAGTGGGGTGTCAGGGTGGATGTGGCTTGGAGGGGTGTTTAAGATGTCAAAGGATGAAAGTGAGTTATGGCACCCCACACCAATTTATTGGGCAGCATTAAGATCAATGGATTCGCCTAACAGAGGTCAAACCACGCAAAACCCTGCGTAAATGCAAAGGGGTGGCCTAGGGGGTCGGAAAATTGGTTGAAGAAATGGGACAGCGACCAAATACACAGAACTTATCGAGGAGGTTTTAATGTGTGCCGAGATGGAGTTTTTACCGGACAGCGACTTCTTAGTCCATCCTGTAAGTCTCTGAAATTGCCGTCAAAATCTTGTGAATTCAAATTTCGACATGGGGTTGGTTTTTGGGGTGTGGACGGCGAACCGTTTAAGTCACAGGCTACCAAACATAGGCTACCGTAAACTAGAAACTGCAAGTCTTTAACTCGAATGGAACGCAAATGGCGCTAATCTAAAAGTGTTACGCTAATTTTGGCGAGCAGTTTATTACGTGAAAAAAATAACGATAGGGTCTAAACAAAATATTTCAGGAGTTCGCGACGCCAAAATGATTAACACTACAATACTACATGTTTTGGGGTTAATCTTAACTACATCTGCATAATGAGCTGTAAGTAAGCATATTTATAAAATAAAAAAATACGAATATATTTATGGTCTTTCTCAGTTTTACCTTACAACATTGGCGCATTCGCCATATTTCACAAAGTCAAAGCAAACTAATAAGGTAGATTCGAAAGTGCTAAATATATCTAATATACCTAGGTAAGAGAAAGGTACGATAAATCGTTTATATTATATCTTCCTGTGAGGCTTTTAGATAACACACACACACAATTTTTAGAAAAAAATAAAATTAGGTGGTTGATTAAGTTACCCTTTCATCTAAACTAAAGTACTTAAAATAAAATTTTACCTGACAAGTAATTTTTGAACTGCGTGGAATCCCACATGTTGTACGGCGGTAGAGCTATGTCCTTTTGGTATTTACTGTAACGACACTGGACAGAATTGTTGGTAAGATGAATGGATTCGTGTAATTTTCGCAGACTGTATGTTTGTGAGCTAAATCTCAGGTAACTGTGCCTGAAAAGAACGTGATGTCCTATATACATAATATGGAGACATCCAAAAAAAACGTCATCAAAGTTGGCCGAGAAAAAAAAGACATATTTCTATTCTTAATCGAATTTATAACCTTATTTACTTGTCAAGACTGTCACATCATATGACAGCCATTGATTATTTTATCAAAATTATGACAGCTACTTGTCAAAAGTTTGACATAACCGAAAAGCTTAGACATGACCGCTATTTCTATCTCTCTCGTTCATAGCCAGAGTTGATGACGTTTTTTTTTTTGGATGTCTATACAAGCAGTGTGTAATAAATACATTCTTTTGGGATGCAATAAATAATTATTGTTTGTATAATATTATGGTTCTAACATGATTGTCGTATAAAAAAATTTACAAATAAATTTATATTATCAACAAACTAGTTGACATTTTAGGTTTTAGTTATGTATTTAGGCGTTCAATAAAAAATTAAGATTTTGCACATACCTGTAAATCCAAATTGTGAGTGGCACAGAACTGCTGATTAAAAACCATTGTCTTATGTCGAATTTTGTATTGTAGATCAGGAGTGGACGTTCTAGAAATGGAGAAAATAATGTAAAAAATGATCTATAAGATTATTAATACAGTAAATATTTTACTTTGGAAGTTAAAGCTTACATAATCATATTTTAGACTAATGTTACAGAAATATAGGGTCTACAAAGGTCATGGAATTGTCGGATATCTCGAAAACGATGCATTTTTTAAAGATAATGTTTAGTGCCAAAGTTGTTGGGTCGAAAACGATGTATCCAGTGGTGACCCTGATTTTGACCTTATAATCACAATTTAAGGTTCAACTTTTGTTTTCAAATGAAACGTTTCACTGCCCGAAACCTGTAAATAGACTTGGAAGGTCTCCTGTAAAGGGTATAAGGGTCTTTTCACTGTATTAGAACTTGGTGTCTTAGTTGCATGGTTCAGTCATATCATGCATACCTATCAATTTTTTTATCTGGTGTTGGGTGTATCGAACATCGTCATACGTACAATGTAGCGTATACAATCTGAACGATTAACGATTTTAATTATTGACCCTGTTCAAAAACTGTGTTTTCAAAGAGGATGTTACGTTTGAAAAAAAGGTACACATTTGACATCTTCAGTGACAGTATTTTAAATTATGGGGTGTAAACTAGCTCGCGTCCGTAGTAGAACACTACACGTGCACCCTGGATAACGCTAAATGAGCTAGAGCTAAAACGACGCTTGGTGGTTTTGTCAAACAAGTTTCGATGTTCTCTTGAACAACGTTTGTTCAACCGAGAACTAACTCCAAGGTATTACTTGTTTCATTATCATAATTTTAAAGAGTAACTCTTAATATTGTGCAATAATTAAATGTGGTGTACGTCTAGCAAATTATTTTGGATAGAAATTACGAACATGTAACAATTCGTTTTATTTGCTCTCAATTTTTCACTATAAATGTAAAAAGCGTTTGTTTTGTTTATGTATTTTAATTATCACATATTCATCCATTATTAAGAGGTGTTGCTTTATAAAATAATTCAAGTGATGTGGTCACTTCTGCAGCCACGTAGTAGATGTTTTTTTACTAATTGTCATGCATCGTTTCATTGTATTGTTTTACTGCAAATAGAATTACATCTTTGTGTACGAGTTGTATGTAGTTCTTGTATAACAGTCTAAAACAGTCTAACGAGATATGTTTGAAACTTTTAACCACTTTGAACCATAAATTATCTTATCATTTGTTTGTGATAGCAGCATATGTATGATGACACACACGTTTTACTTTACATACAGGGTGATTCATCGAAACCATTCATTAAAAGTATTAGAGCTTGTAGAAAGGACTGATTCTTGAAAATTTGGGCTTAATATAATATTCTTATGGCGGATATTTTCAAGATGGCTGGGCTTCCAGTTATACCGGAAATCGTCATCAACTTCCGGTATAACCATCTTGAAAATATGTTCGTCAAGTTTGTCATAGGTCTTTTAGCTTGAGCCCAGATTTTCAAATATTTCTACAAGCCCCAATGCTTTTGATAAACGATTTTGTTTCAATCTCCCACGATCACCCTATATAAATTCTCTGTTTTCGCTTTATAACTGATTTACGTAAAAATAAAAAGTCAGTGGGAGTATCTATAATGTTGGATAAGTTAAAGATTTCATGATTTTTTTTATATGATTAATTCAAGACGAGGAAAATAAATGTCCCAAAAGTGGATTTGGTATAATTGATTTTAAATATTAATGAATATTAATGTAGTAGTAACAGGATCTAGTGATACCCAGATTAAAAAGCACAATTATAAAGACCACCTATACTTTCTTTTTAACTGTAGACTTTTCTACTTCTTCTTTAAGGTTATTTTCTTTTACAGCACCAGGAAAGCGTACTCAAAATTGTTACAAATGCTCGGTACACAGCTAACTACACATCACGTGTTGCCTATCGACATCAAAAATTAAAAAAAAAATGTAGTTGATCCTTGACCAAAAAAACAATGGATTCAAAAATACCCCAATTTTATATTTTAACAGTTGGTTGCTTTTTTGTAACATAAGATTCTTGATCATAAAAATTGTATATTCAAAAGTGTCCCAATTTTATATTTTGACAATTATTGGTTCCCTGTTTTGAACAATTGTCTGTATATGGTCCAGTAAAATATTATATGAAAGTAAAACCTACACATATTTTTTTTTCTTAAGACTCTTTTAATCTTGCAGAATCAGACAACTTACCAATATACTTCTGAACGATGTATCTTCGGTTCGGATTTGATTTAATTACCCCCAAAATATACTTTAATGTCCTACAAATATGAATTCCGACCCCCTGGCTGCCATTTATTGGTTTTAGAATCCATATATTCATGATCCCATCCATCTCCAGGTACGCCCAGTGCTCTTTTAGATGGGTCAAGATGTAATTCGATTTTCTGATCATGTCATATTCCGAGACTCCGGCGACTTGCTTGAAGTGATGCCCAAATTGTACAATCTTATAATAATTTTCTAGGAATTCGTTCCATTCCTGTTCAAAGACTTCAGGATAATCGGTGATTGCTGAAATTTACAAATCCTATAAGAAGTAGGTATTCAATCAAGAAAGTATAAAACGTTTAGCATTCCTCAGATTTTCAATCAACGTCAATTTAATATAAATATCTAAATTTCAGGTACTCTACTTTCTCTGAAAACCTCTGAAACTGTAACAGAAACCGTAAGTGATATTTGCAATTTAAACATTTTGCAATTATGAATTACACTTTAATGAAAAAAATATTTCCTTTCCTGTATTTTTTTGATTACTAATAATTATCTTTTGCAGCACAAGCAATCTCATGAAGATATCGATGTGTTTTCGAACAAATCGACTCAGCTAATGGAAGCAAATGCACCAGTATAATACTGAAAAGACAGCTTAGATGTCCAAGATTAAAAAAATACACAGCTTTTCAACAGTTTAGCAATATCAACTCAACCAACTGTATCTATGTACCTTCTCAAAATATTTTTCTATATACTGCTTTATAATAAACCTTCGTAGAGTAATCAGATAAATGTATTGGGTTTTCATTTGTTTTTTTTCGTTACCAAGTTATCAGCTAGTACACCCATAAATCGGAACACACTGTATACGAGGAGTAGCTATTAAATCCGTAAAAATCCGTATAAAAACGAAACTGATGTCATAATAATTTTTATTCGTTACCAATTACAGTAACAACTTTTACCTTCAATGTACCTATTCCCTTTGGCGATCTCTACACCGTTGCATATGACTTTTCTATTGTTGAAAGCAGTGCTGGAAATCCGCTTCTGTCAGCTGCTTCAGAACCTACGTCGCTTTTGCTTTAACCACTTTTTAACCACACTTCCACTCTTTCTAATCTTGTCCCCTTTTGTGTAACCGTGTCTAACAAGCCTGAATCGGTGTCAATGGTATTTAGAATGTTCATATAGTCATTCATGAGCCCTTTTGCTCGGGAATGAGGTGTTTTGGCACAAGTTTTGCACAAACTTTGCTCATGTTGAACGATTCATGCAAAATCTGGCGAACACATTCTTTGTCGATTCATGTTATTTCAGCAAGCCCTCGGATACTTAGACGACAATCTTTGCGGATTGATTTACCAATTTTTTCAATGTTTTCATCTGTTTTTGACGTTGAGGGCCGTCTGGGGCACGGATCGTCCTCGGTCGTTTCACGTCCCTCTTTAAACCGTTTAAACCCTTCAAAAACCTGTGTGTGGCATAAACATCCATTCCCATACACTTCTTTTAACATTGCATAAGCTTCTGTAAAAGTTTTTTCCCAGTTTAACAAGAAACTTGAGATTAATCCGTTGCTCCATCTGACCACTTAATATTTTTTCGACGCGTCACTGGTACGTAGACTAATTCAAACGACTGCTACAGTCAAACTGAACGACCCACTGGCCCAAACGAGCTCAGGGTGGGGAAAGTATCACCAGACACAGTTCTGTTCAAACTTGTCGCGACACGCTCGCAGCGCGCTGATCACAGTATCAGTTCGGTTATTTAATAGCCACACCTCGTATAACCACACAAGTCTGAGGAAACATTGACTTTATGGATCACACGCTCAAAATCATACAACTCAGTGTCACATTCACACTGCTCAATTACCCTTTTTTTGTGATCTTGTACAAGATACATATTTGTCACGTACATAGGGGAATGTCGTCAGGGTTGGGCCACGGCTATTTCTCTGGTGGTTATAGCGTGATGACAGAAAATTTTTCAGAGAAACTATATTCTCGACAACAGAAAACTTTTCAGAGCATTGCTTGTCAGGGAGATTGTCTGTAAACAGTTTTGTGCCTTCGTCTTGTTTTCGGTAGTACGAAAAGTTTGGTAATAACCATAAAAAACGACTCAAAACTTAGACAAAAACGATGTCACCGCCAAAATAAGTATATATTTCCATTATGGGGTTAATCATTAACAAGTTCCCAAAGGAAAAATTGTATTCCCTAACCTGTTTGCCTGTAGTGTTTAGCGATTGAAAAAAACGCTTGTCGTCTAGGTTGGGCCACTCGCGTAGTCAGGGTTGGGCAACATATTTATTTTCCGACAAGTAAAATAACAGTCTTGAGCCAGTTTTTCGCACCGCAGAACATTAAAATAATTAATTGCCGCAATAAAAGTAGTTTTATGCGAAAAAAATAAATATCGTTAATATAATAATAAATAATATGATATTTTAAGAATAAATTAAAAAACAAAATAAATTCAACAGAATAAAAATCATAACAGCAAAATAATAATAAAATAATAATAATAATAACAATAAAAATTAATAACAAAATAATAATAATAAAAAATTTAATTCAAAATTGAATATTGATTCTGATTAATGTTCTCATGAAGATTTCTCATCAAAATTAAGTAGAATTGAATGAAAAACAATAAAAAGGAACATATTTGTTCATTAAAAATTATTTTAGTAAGTACATATTTCGTCGATATTCACTAGTGGCCCAACCTACACTGCAATGGCCCAACCTAGACTACTTTTTTTTCGTTTTGTCAATAACTTTTTTTATATAACGCGCAACAATTCGCCCTAATTAAAAGTTTCTTATGACTGTCCAAACTTTCAAATAATACGTCAACATTGAGAATACTCGAATATAAATAAAAGATACAGGGCAAAGTTAAAAAGTGGCCCAACCCTGACGACATTCCCCTACATAAAATGTAGGGGAATGTCGTCAAATGTATAATAATAAATATTACCTTCTTTTCGAGACTTCTTTATAAACTTATAGCACTCGTTTATGGCGAAATTAAATACGGACAACGGTATTTTCCCTGACGCGCTCATTAGTTTACACTCGTGCGTCATGCTGTTCTTAATTATCCATTTCAATAGAGACATCGCCGCCGTCAAACTGAAGTCTTTTATAAAGTCCGACGTATCCCCGTTCCTGACCAGGTTATAAGTTCTCGGGTGGTTCATGCATGCCAGGCCCGGGATTTGAAACCACGACTTCTTCGAGGCATCGCACAGGCCCTTCTTGCTCGTAAAACTGTATCCTTCCCGCCTGATCTTGTTGATTTTCGTCATTTTCACCTTATCCGGGCACTCCCTGAACCCGTCATAGTCGTAGCTCCAATAGAAGTCCACCTGGTGGCTCGCCAACAGCTTGGACTTTATCAGTCTCTTGCACACGTCCGCTACGTCTTTATTCCGGACCAGGTCTAATAACTCTTGAATGCTGTAATGCTGGAACTTCTTCAATTCCTCGTTTATCCGGTCCCGGTAGCAGAAGTGATACTTTTCGATCCAGCCTCTCTTCAGGAGGGCCCTTCGAACGGCCTGAAAGCTTCCTCGTATGGTGAAGATCTTTTCTGCCCGTTTGGCGCGGTCCACCTCGTCCTTCAGCAGCCCCAACGGATCGTACACCTCTTTGCTTATGCCGGGTTGTGGCCTCGCCAGTCTTCTTTCCGCAGATGGGGAGTGAACTCTGACATTGGAAGTGTTAGTTCTTCTAGAGCTAGAATGTAAATTTGATCATATTTGAGTTATACGAGTATACGATTATCAAAAATATGAAAATTTAACTTATGGCGTTGGAAAATATATACTTTTCGAAGCAAAATTTGTACATGGTGATCGATGTATCATAGGAAGTGAGTTTTTTTACTCACCGCTAAGCGTCGTGACGCCTCAAAAATGTTTTTCAGCAATATAACTTTTTTACTTTACTTTAATAATTGTGTATTAATTACACTGGCACACAAAAAAAGGTCGTGTACTCGGGGATCGACCTACATATATACCGCCAGAGTTGGGTAAATTTTAGTCGATTGATGACTAATGACTAATTTAGTCATTAGTCATAAACGAAAGCGACTAATGACTAATTTATTCATTAATCATAACAACAACGATTAATGACTAAATTAATCATTAGTCGCGGAAATCAATAAATTAGTCATTATTCATTAGTCATGACTAACCGTCAATCAGTAGCCATTAACCTTTAGACTGCCGGCTGGCTCATATATGGGACAGTAATAAAACAATAGTTTTAGTGATGAATACCGATATTAAAGTGAATTTTTCCCATTTAATAGGCTCTCTGATCTCTAAAGGATACAACTGAAATTCTTTCTAGGCGATCGAGGTACCCAAACTACCCCTAGCGAGGGGAGAAATATTTAAAAACTCGTTATTGAACTTGTATTCGTTATTGAACTTTTTACTGAGTTTTTTTTTAGTAAATAGCCTGTAAAATCTGTAAAATGTACCCTAAAATTTTGCGCAATTGATTGAGATGCCGAAACCACCCCTAGCGAAAGGGGTGATATTTTCAAAATTCTTTATTGAACGGTTATTGAGTTTTTATCGGTTATTTCAAATTATTTTTTTTTTACATAGAATAATTGTTAGTTTTTTACTTGAATTACTGTATTTAGGATAAATAATATTTTTTTTTAGCGATACTTGAATATAATATGTTCGATTGAATTCGAATGTAAAACATTGAATTTCTACCTATAACTATATAAATATATAAGTATAAAAATATATATGTATGAAAATATATACGTTTGAAAATATGTAAGTCTAGGGATGAAGAAAAAAATATTATTTCAGTGTAACTGATCGCTTTTTTCACGTTTTTGAGTGGTTTTATTCGTGACTAAATATATTTTAGTGTTTTTGGTAGCATATTACATTATAATATCAAGCACATTCGGTTAAAAATAAATATATAGTAATTTACACAATCTGAAAATTTTAACATTGGCCCGACCGTTGCCAGCCGGCCTGGCTCATATATGAGCCACCCGTGACCTCTGCAACTGCTCTAGATGTATTAGATGTTTATATATATAAACTTTGCCCCTCGAAAATATCTATTTATAGGGGAAAAATGCCGGCAGTCTAAAGGTTAATCATGTGTAACCATCAATCATTAGTTGTTTTCAGCCATGACTAATCACAAAAAATTAAAAAAAAATGGAAATGAGATAGTGTAAAGAACGACGTTGTAAAAAACTACGAATTGAAAAATACGAAATAATTATAAAAAACCAAAATCGTTTATTAAACTTAAAAATTAAAAAATAAGTATTAAAAAAGTAGAGTTAACTAAAACATATTGATAAGTAATGCAGGCATTACAGGGACGTCCCATTAGGTGATGTACAGATCAATACCGCAAGGTGGGGTGAAATTGATTTTAAGGGGTGATTTTGATATTTCTCATAAGCTAGATATTTAACTCAAATTACGCGCTTTAACTTTATCTAAGTAAATCACATCCATCCCAAAATCTTCTGTGGTATTTCTGGCGTAGATTGCTTGTTAAGCAATCTACGCCAGCTGTTATGGGGTCGCTTTTCGCCCACTGTGCGCTGCTCCGCGCGGAACGCGCTTGTCTTCAACTAATGTTTTCTCGGTCAAATCTTGGTCGAATCGATCCAAAAAAAAATCAGCATGTAAAGTAAGCCTTCTACTTTACAACGAGCCCTTGTTAATTAAAACATATTAATTAGAACTGCCAGAATACCGTTTAAAAAAAAAAACATGTAATCTGTATAAAAAAAAAAAACGCCGAGATAAGGCTCTTAGTTACCGCATTTTTTTCGGTTTTTTATATTAACTTTTTTATTTTGCAATTTAAAAATCTGAAATTTGCAGTCGCGCGATATTGCGATTACCTATCGATATTTTTTTTACCGCATCTTGATATCTTACGTTTTGCGGAAATTATACGCGCTCGCGTTTTCAACTTTATAATTTTGCAATAGGCCGCCATTTTGAAATTGCGCGTTCGGATAGCGGGCGTTTGTTGAGCACCCCAACAGCTATCTTTTCCTGTAGTCTCATCCATTTGAAGTGAAATCTGTTTGTTTTATTTGATATTGAAGATTTTGCACTTTTTTCTTTCAACGCTAATTTTGCAATGAAAAAAAAATTTGCGTACCAACGGAAAAGCCCATCCCGATGGCAATTTTCCTCAGGAACAAAATCGACAAGTATAATTCAAGTCGATTAGACGCATATTTTCGGAGATACAAGCATACCTCTCTATTAACATTTTCGGAGGTACGGCGGTTTGAAAATTTCAAACCCCGTTTTTCATCCCTTGTGTATGACTTACAGTAATGCCGAGCTTCGAGGCACAAACAGATCCCGAACGGAACCCACGTACCGAATCGTATTCTACGTCCCTTGAAACGTACATAAAATTTTGAGGGAGGGGGGGGCTGTTAAATTTTTTTCGTGGTCGATTCCAAAGGTTTATTGAAAAGAATAAACCAATAAGTGTTTTTAGTATCTAGTCATGATTAATAATTGTTAGTCATACTAATGATTGATGATGATTGAGGTTAGTCATGACTAATGATTAAACTTCAATCATGACTAACCATCAATCATTGGTGTGACTAACAACTAATCATGACTAAACCGTAGTCGTGACTAAATCCTATGAATAATTTAGTCATGACTAAAGTTTAATCATTTTACTTTAGTCATTAGTCATTTAGTCAAATTCTGCCCAACTCTGTATACCGCAATGTATTTTCGCTAGCCGAACGCGAATCCGGTGTCAGAATTGGCCCATCGACTCAAAATTGACCGGAAAAAAATTAAAGATGACCAGAAATTGACCAAAATCGGGGGTCAAAGAATATTGAATGAAAGAAAACTGAAGTGACTTTACTCTTATATCGGTGTGTAGGTATTTGTGGCCGCTGGATCTAAATCTGGGGTCAGAATTACCCCAACCGGTCAAAGCCAACAAATGGCTCAAAATTGACCACAATTTGGGGCAACGAACATTGAATGACGTTTAGATGACTCGACCATTGTGTTTGCATATATTTTTGTCCACTGAATCTGAATCCGTTGGTCAATAACGTAAAGAGATCGAACAAGTGCACTCAGCCTCCATTTTTTCCAAACCATATTGCCCCCGAAACAAGCAGGTCCCTGTTGAGCATCCACAAAAAATCTGCCTTAGGGTTTTTCCTTTATTCATCTTTGTTTGTATATGTAGTGTGCTGCATTCCACTTTTAATTAGAAGTACTCACATTGGCCTTAATCTACAGCTTGTTGATTATGTTGATAATTAATTGTTAAACAAGCCTTGTATGAAGTATAGCTCGTTAACTGGAATCTGCCTGCATAAGTAGCATCTTCTTATCTCCAGGTCACTGGAGACGTCTTAAAACGTCTTAAAACGTATGCCGGTACGTTTTTACCAAACGGTCGCCCATGCCGATACTGCTCGCAGTGATTGCTGCTAAACTTGAGCGATTGATGGTCCAGAGACCTACCGACCATGTCAAACTATTGCTGGATGCTCAAAAGCGATTTGCCTGCTCAGGGGAGGAAAAGGAAAAGAATGCCCTTGCACAGGTATTTTGAATGGAAACGGGTCCGTTATAATCGCCAAAAATGACAAAAAAAAGAATCTGGTGAGTGTTTCGAAAAAATACTGGGAACAGGATAACTTGCTTGAATATTTTGGAGGCTATTTGGCACCAACGGTCAACCAGGTTTGTTCGCAACGGTCGGCAGATTGAGTGTTGCAACTCAGTCGCCGAAATCATAAATGTATACAGTATGTCCACGGATCGAGTTAAAAGAGGAAACAATTTTGTGTTTTTGATTTGTCAGAAAAAGTCACTCTTGATGATTTGCCCTGCTTGATTTCAAACTCCCAAAACGCAAATTACTTTTTATATAACTCAAACGGTTCTCGAGATAATACCATTTTTCTTCATAATTTTGACTTTTTATAATTCTTTAAAAAAATTCTAGAAGGCGGATTTCATTGCAAAATATCGCTGAAAACTAATAAGTCAGTATAACTTCAAATCGAATCTTCGTCATTTTGCTACTATTTATATACTACTATAAGAGTGCTATCGTGTTGTTATTAATAAATTTAACGAATAATACCCGGAAGTTAGCATTTCCAATGTCGGGGCGAAGAAGTTGGTGACCAAGTTCTTAGAAACAGGCTCTGTTTTAGACATTAAAAAATCAAAAAAATGAATGAAGATGATGCTGCTGCAGTTCTTGCTCTCCATTCCGTGAGAGAAGCTCCAAGATTATCACTTAGAAGAAGGGCAATTGAAACTGAAATAAGTAAATCGCATTTACAGAGAATTTTCAAGCAGAACCGGATTTTTCCATTTAAACTAAAATTCAGGCACACCTTAGACGAGGGTGATGAAGCCAAACGTTTGGATTTTTGTTTGTACATGGGCAATAGAGTTTTAAATTACGTAGGATTTCATAAGCGAATTTTGTTCTCCGATGAATTTACTTTTTCAACAAACGGCGTGAAACAAATCCCCACTACTATTTCTTGTCAAAGACAATATTTCAAAAAAAGTTATAGTGTGGTGTGCAGTTTCATATACAAATGGCATTATTGGTCCATATTTTTTCAAAGAAAATTTAAATCGTAATACATATTTGGAGATGCTACAAATTTTTTTAACAGATAAACTTGATAAACTTCCTTGAAGTTATCGAACGAGAATGTTTTTCCAACAAGATGGGTGCCCTGCTCATCATGTCGTTACTGTCCGTAATTGGCTCAATTCCGAATTTAATGAACACTGGATAAGGAATTGATGGTCCCATTTTATGGCCGCCGAGAAGCCCGGATCTGACAATATTGGACTTCTATCTACGGGGACGTTTAAAGCAAATTGTTTATCGTGAACCACTAAAAAAAGGATTCAAAATGCAGTCAAGTCCTTGTCAATTGAGGAAATTAGAAATAATTTTAACGAGTTTAGAGCTCGAATTGAAATTTGTGCAGAAAAAGGAGCATTATTTGAATAAAAAAAATTCTGGTTTAGTTTTGATTTCATTTTATAATCAGTTGTTTAATTCAATGATTAAAACATGAGACTAAATAATTCGAATCATTTTTTTAGCTAACTAATTAATTGAGTTTCTATAGCATATAGTATCCTAGATAACGAAATTATTGGGTTAAATCCGCCTACTAGAATTTTTTTAAAGAATTATAAAAAAAATATAAAGTCCAAATTATGAAGAAAAATGGTATTATCTCGAGAACCGTTTGAGTTATATAAAAAGTAATTTACGTTTTGGGGGTTTGAAGTCAAGCAGGGCAAATCATCATGAGTGACTTTTTCTGAGAAATCAAAAACACATTTTTTTTTCCTCTTTTAAATTCGATCCGGGGACGTACTGTATTTATTTACTATACTATTAGCACTAATTTTAAATGTAAAAACTAGAGCTAATCAACTTTTGTTTAAATAGTTTCTTTCTAGATTCTACCATTGGCAAGTTAGTTGAAACAATTGAAAATTGCGTTTCTGTTTTTTTTCTGTCAACTTTATAAGACATAAAACTACGCATAATTTTGAACCTCTCCGTTTCATGGTTCAGAACTTACTAATACAAACATATCGAAAAAATGGCCACCTTATTTATTTTCTTTTTTCTTTATTCAATTAGCATTGCTTATCCTATCCCTATTTGAAATAAAACCAAATAATGATTCGTTTGATTGTACTTACCTAATACTTCCTTTTGAAAGATTACTTCTTTGGCGTTTGACCGTTTGAACACTTGGGCTTTTGCTAGCTGTATTGTTAACACTCTGTTTTGACACATTTGCGTTAGTATTAGGTTTATTAGGGTTATTTGTTTTTCTGGGGGTTTTCGAAGCTGAGGATGCAACTCCCCGTTTTTGTGCATTGTTTACGGGTGCTTTCATTTTAGGGGGTGCCTTGTTATTTTTAGATTGGGCCGAGCCGCTGGATCTTATCAGTTCCTCCAGTTTGGGGATCACGTCTGAATAGGAATCTTGCTTTAGCTTCGACGTGCCCAAATGAGTCTTAAGGTTTTCCAAGATGTTGGACATATCTTCGGCAACCTGTTCAAAAGTGAAAAGGGAATTTAGTTGAACCTCCTTATCTACGTATTTACCGTTTCTAATGTCACGACATCCTTATCTTTCTTCTTGGTGTCTGCATTTTGCTTCTTCTTCACTACATTGTAGTTGTTTTTGATTATTGTCTTGCAGCTGGTTATTACTTCGTTTATTTCGCTCTCCAAATCCTTAAGCTCATTTTTTGCATCTTTCTTGTCATTGGAGGGTTTCTAGCAGAACGTTTGCGTAAATTGTTGTTCTTTATATTCAGATATGCAAGTACTTACCGGACTAGTTACCATCTCTACTAAGAATTTTAATAATTTTGTATAAATCCATTAATACTAAGGATTTTGAAGGCAAGTCATTCTGCCAAATGAATGACATAATTAAGTGACAAATGGATTGTCTCATCTCATATTTATTATAACATCTAAAAAAAACGTCATCAAATCTGGCTATGAACGAGAGAGATAGAAATAGCGGTCATGTCTAAGTTGGAAACAAAACTTTGTTGTCAAATTTTAAAAGTGACTGTCAGAATTGTAAAATATTTAATTGAATTAAATTTTAATGAAGAACAGAGGCGTGTTTCACATGAAATTTATTTTAGAAATGGCAGTAGAATCAATGGATATATTCCATGAGAACTGCATATGAGGACTTTCCATACGCAGTTATTCATTTAGATCATTTTCGCCGGTTAGTAAAACGTTTCCTAAATTTGTACACTTGCAAACTGGAAACGTCAATCGGAAACAAGGGAGTGGCAGATTCAGAATAAGGACAGAAGAAAGCGTTGAAATGGTTAGGCAAGTGATAACGGCCAATCCAAGAACA
The DNA here is from genome assembly GCA_029963805.1 of Aromia moschata. NCBI lineage: Eukaryota > Metazoa > Arthropoda > Insecta > Coleoptera > Cerambycidae > Aromia > Aromia moschata. The sequence goes on along the minus strand of JAPWTK010000048.1, from coordinate 1,301,439 downwards.
TCAATTAACCATCTGAGTCAACAAGTGAATCTGCCCAACAACAAACAACATGTCAACGAATTTTGAAGTAATTTGGAGCTCCATCCATATCGTTTGCAATCCACACATGCCATTCTCAGAGCGGACAAATATCTAAGACTACAGTTCTGCCAATGGTTTATTAACCACTTTAACAATCACGATGCTATCTTCGAAAAAGTTTTTTTTACTGATACGCTATGTTGTTAACTTTCAGGATATGAGACTCTGGAGTACAGACAACCCTCCAGCAAAGTGTGGGCAGCTGTGAGCTATTTGACACATACCATAGTTTTGTATTTCTGTTTTTTATATACCTAGTAAAAGTACCCATAACAATGTGACAGCCAAGAAGACTAGAACTACGGAGACCGAACTCATTCGGTATCTAGATTTGATCCCTAGATACCGAACGAGTTCGGTCTCCTTAGTTCTAGTCTTCTTGGCTCTATAGTACTAGATTTCGTTTTTTTAGTAACATTTTGCACAAACTACGTAGACAACTTCATATAAATACATTACGAAATGTTATGACCTAACAGTCACTGACGGTAGTAAAATAATTTTAAAATATATAATATATTCTTAAAATATGCTCACCTGCAAAATTAATTTTAATCTTCAGAAGATAATTAAAACAGAACCTTAATAGCCCGCGCGTTGAGTGTAAACAGTGTTTCGATGTTGAAAAATTGAAAAATATTCAAGTGGGGTTTTATAAAGGTTCCATGCTCCAATAAATTTGTTTTTATTAAATTATTAATAAAAGATGTCGACAAAAAGCTATCTTCTTTCAGGTTACCTATATACATACATATGTATATTGTCAGATGATCTTATAAAGGATTAATAACGAATTTGAAATGTTCTGAAAATAACCTGTTGAAATACAATTCGCAAGCTTCACTCGAGTTCTCGTTGCTTTATATGCAGCAAATTAACATAAAATATTTTTCATAATTTTCATAAGCTATACCTTCAGTCATCGCTAACACGCAAAATAATACACAGGTGTTCATTAACAATACTTTTTAAAATACTACAAACTCCAAACTCCTTTAAACTCTCTTTTAAAAAAAATATTACATTTTTCGTTTAAATTAGCAGTTTGTGAGATTTTATTCCGAGAAAACGGACGAACGGAGACAGGAACTGACTACCCCACTGAATTCTACATGAAAAATTGTATGGAAATTCGTTTTAACATTTCCGATAAGATAAAAAGAAGAATGAGTTAGACACCCTGTACTTTGCACCATTGCATTATGGAGGTCAAAAATAAAACACATTGATTTTTACTTGTATTTATTTTCTGGAATATTACATCCTGTTTATAGAACACAAAATATCCCATAATTGATTTTTTTGTTTACGTAGCATTCTCATTTATTTTCGATTTTCAAAAAGACATTATTTTGTAAATATCGTTGGGTATAAAGAAATGGAAATTGACAGATTCAATAAAAAACGGATGAAAATTACATAAACTAGAGTGAATAATGAGAGTATCATTTTCAATAAATCAAATCCGCTCTCACGAAAACTAACCAATACTAAAAATAAAATGAATAGAATTTTCATTTCATTGCTTTGCTACATGTCTTTATAGCACATGTCAAGTGAAATAAATAAGTATGATCTATGTAAAAATAGTTGCGAATTCATTGAACGTAACATTGCAACAACAAAATTTATTAAACTGTAAAACTTGTCCTATGAGTAACGGAGAAAAGAAGAATACAAAATAAATAAAAAAACACAATCAGTCTTGCACAAAATGGCCAATCAACAAATTTTCTTGGTCTTGGTTAACTGAGAAAGTAATTTTATTTAAGGCCAGATTGGGTTCAGTGTAGTTCTAAAATTGGATATTCAATAAGTCGGTCGGTCATTGACAAATTAATTAGAACAACTTCTATTCTTCGACAATGTTATCTAGTTCAGAAGCGCCAACGCTGATATGTTATTAAAATGTGTGGCTATGCTATTTTACGTTTCATGATCATATATCAAAGTGTTCAGCTTTTTCCCTAAATATGCCTAAAAGTTGGCATGCTTGAATAGTTTGTGGACAAGTATAACACCTACATTAAACCAATTGAAGAGCTTCTTGTAAAGCAAAGACGAAGTAAATAACAAATTAATTAATCTAACAATAAATTTGTCGTATAAAATGCATACGTCAAATTTGTATAACAAAAAAGTTAATTCACACTTTAATTCACTGATCGCAAATTGTTGATGTAAAACTGATGTAAATAACCCTCCATATTTTGAAAAAGGACAAAGAATATAGGCCAGTGGAATTAGAAAAAACGTGGATCTAATTAATGACAGATTTTAACATGGTTTAGTGTGTTCATTTGGAGTTCAGGAACATCGTCCTGAAATTGATCCCAATTTGGAGGTCAGAAATGATGTCAAATTGACGTTGTAATGTGCAAAAATCGTTAAACACGGACGTATAATTGATTTGCTCTGGGACTATTACCATTAGAGGTATCGAATTTTTTCTAATGTGTAAATAATGAAAATCGAATTGTCGAGTTCGATTGGGTCAATTATTTATATAAATATTTAAAAAATCCCGCTGAAATTTCCAAAATTTTGATTTAATTTTTATTTTGCGAAAAAAAGCTTTTGCATGCTTGAAACTTTTGGGAAATGCGTCTTTTATGATCCTCAAGACATCAAAAAATTTTCATCAAAAAAATATTAATTCGTTAACGAGAAACTCCATTTGTTTATAAAAAACACCTTAAATATTTAATGCTATTTGGCCCTATTGCCGTCGACAAAAAAGGTTCATCCAGGGCTCATTTTTTCGTAAAGACCTATATTTTATGATACTGCAATGGGCATATTAATTTTTCGATGTTAAGACCGTCAAAATGGCGTCCGAAAAATGTATCGATTTTGTGGTTCCGTTTTTTTCAATTATTATCTCGTAAATAAACAATAATATTGACATGCGATTTTGATATCTTGGTAGCTGGTATTTTTTACACAAATTTAAAAAAAAAGTTGCTCTAGCATATGCAGAAGCCGAGATATTTTTTTTTAATAATTCCACCATTTATTTATTTATAAACATTAAGGCTTCAAATTTTAACTGTGTCTAGTTCAATACTTTAATTTTGCAATTTCATTCACCGTGACGTAAAAAAGCTTTTTGGAAAGGTACGCGCTCATTTGAAACTAATAGTGTGTTTGGGCGAAAGTAAATGACGTCATCTTTCCAAAAATAAACAAATGGTGAGATTATTAAAAGAATTATCTAGGCTTCTGCATATGCTAGAGCAGCTTTTTTTAATTCACTATAAAAATATCAGCTACCAAGATATCAAAATCGCATGTCCATGTTATTGTTTATTTGCGGTTATTGCGATATTTTTCTTATGCGCATTTGTCGGACGCCATTTTGACGGTCTTAAAATGGAAAAATGAATATGCCCATTGCAGTATCATAAAATATAGGTCTTTACGAAAAAAATGAGACCTGGTTGAATATTTTTTGTCGACGGCAATAGGGTCAAATAGCATTAAACATTTAAGGTGTTTTTTATAAACAAATGGAATTTCTCGTTAAGGAATTAATATTTTTTTGATGAAAATTTTTTGGTGTCTTGAGGATCATAAAAGACACATTTCCTAAAAGTTTCAAGCATGCAGAAGCTTTTTTCGCAAAATGAAGATTAAATCAAAATTTTGGAAATTTCAGCGGGATTTTTTAAATATTTAAATAAATAATTGACCAAATCGAACTCGACAAGTCGCAAATTTACCGGATTTTCATTACCTACACATTAGAAAAAATTCAATACCTCTAATGGTAATAGTCCCAGAGCAAATCAATTATATGTCCGTTTTTAACGATTTTTTGCACATTACAACGTCAATTTAACATCGTTTCTGACCTCCAAATTGGGATCAATTTCAGGACGATGTTCCTGAACTCCAAATGAACACACTAAACGATGTTAAAATCTGTCGTTAATTAGATCCACATATAGACATTTTTTTTCTAATTCCACTGGCCTAATATGTTTGAATCTTGATATAAGTGTATGTTTGTTTGCGATTGCATAAACTAAAAAAAAATCCTGAGTTGAAAATGATTATAGTCTAAGATCCGACCGCATAATTAATTCGTAAAGAAATAGAATGCGATGTTTTTTGAGTTTTTTTATTCACAGTCGTGTCTCATTTATTCTATAAGATACGGTACTTGCGACCGGAATAAATGAGGCACCATCCATAAACATATACAAGTACATGGCCTTTAATTCCCGACACATCGCATTCAAGTTCTTAACGAGGTCAGAAATCACGCGCTCGTATCTTGTACCACAATGGATTACTATTATGAGATCAATTGCCGATCGCTTAGTTTAGATTCGATCAGAATCACTTCCGTTGCCGCCATTGAGTTGTGGCAACAACTTATTCAAGTCGAAAGTAGTTAGACAGTATGGTCGGAAACAATTTTTATTAGGATCATCGTCGCTGGTGTTAGCAGAGCATGAACTTAAAATATTAGCCCCTTTCAAGATACTGACTGTTTCCTTTTCCCACATGTCTTCGCAAGACGGCTTATATTCACTGGTTATTTTACTTTTAATTGATCCTTCGTGGAAAACTCCGAAACAATTATTGTCGCTGACATCTACTACCTTGCGTGGCTTCTTAATGTTTTCTTTTGCGCTTTGCCTTCTATAGAAAGAATGTGTCCTGTTAGTACTAAATCTACATGATGATGTTTTTGATACCCTTTCTGCCTTCATTCCGTCGTTGTTCTTCTTGTGTACTGTTGGTTTTGGTTTTGGCACTTTTGTTGAATCGGAATCGTTACCCCCGACAGATTTATGCAATTCTTCTATTAGATCTTCGATGACGGGTCCTTTGTAGCATACCGACGTCGTGGTTACTAAGTTTGAATTGATAATAGGCAGCTTTTTTATATATTCCTGTTTGAAATACTCTTGTTTCTTTTGCTGTAATATCATTCTTTCCTTTTCCTTTTCCTTATTGCTTTCTTTCTTGTCTTTGTCAGTTCTTATTCTGCTTCTATTTCTAAACACTCTTCTACCCCGTACGGATAAATTTAGACCGAGGTACGCTGGAATTCTGGGAAAATTTTGCTTGTAGACTAGTTGAAACAATCCTGTGTCAGCGTTTGGATCCCTCCTTCTATCGATTACCACTAAAACAGTTTGAGAATCAATTACGACAATGGGAAGCTACACACTTGAAAACTTTTCCACTCTGAATAAGAAAAAAAGTTTACCTTTTACAATATCCTCCATGCACTGAGGACAAAGCCTACTAGTTACTTTTGTGGAGAACGATAGATCAGGGCTGCAGTTTATCTCAAGTAACCAAGGTTTGAAATCTTCAGAAAGCATAAAGTCAGCCCCGTACAGTTCAAAAGTATTTTGCCTTCGATCCATTGTGTCTTGACTGGCTAACATCGCACAAACAATGCTCTGTTGCATCCCTGCAAATAAATAAGTTTAATTATACAATGAAAAAGCAAAATGATCTTATCACAACAGAACGTAAAGAATGTTACTTTTTTTAAAATAAATATGAGAATTATACTGTTCGTTAAAAGTTTAGACAGTTCTGGTCGGAATCTAGTTCTGAAAACTTGGACTTTGAACGGTAGCAGAATATATCCAATTCAATGAAAATATTTTCAAGTATTTGACATTTTCGGTTGTACGGAAGTCGGCACCAACTTTCCCATTTCAAATGAAACATGGTATTTTTGGACTTCACAAAATATTTAGGTTGACTTCTATGAGAATACCATATCTCGAAAGATTCCAAGTTGATTCGATCTTTTTGAAATCGCCATATCTTGCTCAATTATGAACATGTCAATTTAAAATTTTATGAACAAATTGAGGAAGGCTAGTGTCGTAACTATCATTTTAAATGGAACAACCTGTATTTTTTACGTAGAATTATTATTCCACCTCTTCGAATCACATTAATATTTCTCGATCTATATATGTATTAGGGTGCTTTTTCCTTGTCGACTATTTTTTTTCACTCCCGTCTCGAAATTTTGTTGAAAATACCTAAAAAAGAGCCTGTTTCTAAGAACTTGGTCACCAACTTTTTCGCCCCGACATTGGAAATGCTAACTTCCGGGTATTTTTCGTTAAATTTATTAACAACAACATGATAGCACTCTTCCCCAGTTCCATGGCATTGAATTAAATTAATTGTTTGTTCTAGAGTCAACATTATAGTATATAAATAGTAGCAAAATGACGAAGATTCGATTTGAAGTTATACTGACTTATTAATTGTCAGCAGTTGTCAGCATCAAGAGTGACTTCTGAGAAATCAAAAACACGTAAATTTTTCCTCTTTTAAACTCGATCCGGGGACATACTGTATATCTTTTATAGTTTTTAGGATATCTTATTAATGTGTATTAAACGACACTGTATTAATTGAATCAGGCCAGAACCTTTGAGTATTTTAGTCTTTGAATGATTTAAGTTGTCTGAAGTTATAGTTTCATACGAAACCCCCTGTAGTACAAGTTGCAACTTCCTGACTTGGGTTAGCTTTCTTAAATTTGCTTCCAATATCTCAAATTGATGTGTTCTTAATTAAGTAAGATATAGTGAATTTATTGTGACACTGTTTTTTCAAAAATTTTCAAGAAATCGAAGTTATTCGAAAATAGGCAAACTAGTTCCTATAAAAGTCAACTTAAAATTGAATGATTACGTGAAATCCAGAAATTCAATATAAAAAAAATGAGTTCCAATTAAAATAAGGAGTTTAATGCCAATTTCCTGTACAACCGGAAATGTCAGATCTTTGAAAATACTCACTGCGTTAGGCATGTACTGCTCCACTTAGGTCCAAATTTTCAGATTTTTCCACTTAGATCCAACGGATTGAAGGGCGTAGCCAGTAGTTATCTTTGGGAGGGGGGGGCGCTCAATGCAGATGAAACAAAAGAGCAAAAAAAAGGTCAGCAGAGGCAACGGCAACCGAAAGCCCCCGAGTATTTTGGTGTTTACTTGACCCTTTGGGGTGGACGATCGCTGCAGATAAAACAAAAAAAGCCAAAAAAAAAAAAAAGGCCACTACAGGCAACGGCAACCGCATTCCCCCGAGTGTTTCGGTTTTTACTTGACCCTTTGGGGGGAGGGGGCGATCGCTGCAGATTAAACAAAAAAGCCAAAAAAAAGTCACTACAGGCAACGGCAACCGCATTCCCCGAGTATTTTGGTTTTTACTTGACCACGTTGACTTGGCTACGCCCTTCAACAGATTTGAACCAGAAGTGCCTAAACTTAATAAACGCGACTAGTCAATCACCCTGTATAGGGTGGGTCATGCATTGCAAGTCCCCAATTGGAGTTGACATTTATATAAGTCTGTAAATATTAATGTTTTGATCAGTTCACCCATTAATAGGATGATGCCTTGCTACAAGTACAATGTTTTGTTGTCAGCTGGAAATTTTCTTTGTCTTATTTGTATCTTTTAAAAACACGTAAAAGCAATTCTTCTAAACAATTTTTTAATGTACCTAAGTAAATTATTAGTTGTACAGGGTGTTTATTTTTATTTATGTACACATCCATATGATCCTTATTTTTCAAGATATTTGATGAACCTTGTTTTTTTTTTAAAAAAAAAAAAAGGTATTCAAAGCTGCTCCTGCGAAATTCAATATGCCATTAATTTAGCGTATCAAGGATGATATGGATTGGAACGTAAATATAATTAGACATCAAGTAGATGTATCCGAAAAAAGAAAAAGAAAAAATATACGAGCCCTAACAACTATATGTTCGGACAAACGCATTTTTTCAAAAAAAATTATTCACTGCCATGCAAAAATTTACAACCACGCTTTATAAACCTAAAATATATAAAATTACATAGATTTGCAAGATAATATTATGTTGAAAGTTATTATTAGCTAACTAAATGTTCGGAAAATCGAGAAACCTGCCCTAAAAATTAAATAAAAATTTGTTGTTGCCGCGGTTACCATTAATTTCACCATTAATGTGTCTGTCACAGATGACTTCTGCTAGCAAGGGCGTAGCCAGGGGGGGGTGGGTGGGGGCGATCAAAGGGTCAAGTAGAAACCAAAATACTCGGGGGAATGCGGTTGCCGTTGCCTCCACTTTTTTTTTTTTTTTTTGGTGTTTTTGTTTAATCTTGCAGCGATCGCCCCTCCCCCAAAGGGTCAAGTAAAAATCAAAATACTCGGGGGATTGGGGTTGCCGTTGCCTCTACTGACCTTTTTTTTTGGCTTTTTTGTTTAATCTGCATTGGGCGCCCCCCCCCCCAACATAAATACTGGCTACGCCCTTGTCTGGTAGTTTTTAAAAAAGTAAAAATCTTGGAAGAAGACCCAGACTTGTTACTGAAAGGAGCCAAAGGTTGTTGGTGAAAATTAGCAGAAAAAAGTCGACGGAACACCTTAAGGGAAGCGCAATGGAACTCTGAAACAGGAGAAAGGCTATGTTGCAGAAAATACATTACCAGTCTGAGCTCAGTTTTTATAAGGTATTACTATTTTATTTTTCAAATTTTTAATTTTTCAATTTTCGTAAATGATCGTAGGTTAAAGAAAAACCTTTATTAACTGAAGCACAAAACAACTTATTAATACCTAAACACCTTATTAATTAAGTATTAATATTTTATAAATAATTTTATAAATAATTTTTTTTCCGAACATTTAGTTGCCACTTATTTTGTTACATTTTATTTGTTTTGTTAAGTTGTGACATTGTTAATTTGGTTTTTTAAAAACATTAATTAAAATGCACTTTTAAATTCTTTAAGTTCTTATGTACTGTCAGCTGCGTTAGTCAATTTTTGCTTCATTATACATAAAAACTAATACGCGAAAAATGCGTTTGTCCGAACATATAGTTGTTAGGGCTTGTATATCTAATGAACATATACGACTTACCTGGGTAAATGACTTCATTCCATTTATCCATACATCCAATTTGTTTGAGATATGCCTTGAATGTGAAACTGTCCCACATATTGTCGTCGGGCAAGGCCTTGTCTCTTTGTTGAACATTGGTATATTTACACTGAACAGCATGATTCGTTAAATGCAGGGATTCGTGAAAATTGTCCAAGCTAAATATTTGACTGCTGAACCTCAAGTAACAGTCTCTGTAACATTCCTATATTGCTGTAGAATTAGTTTTACATTAAATTAATAAATATAAAATTCTTATTAGGTACATGTATATTTTCAGAAGATTGACTAAACTATATACGAGCATTACAATACATATCTTCATCATATAGGAATGATATGAATAGGTTGGACATTTTATTTCAATTTCCGTTGCAACATGTGTGTGAAATTTTTGGGCGCATCACGCTGTCGATAGCTATTCGAGCTAATGCTAGAATGGACAGAACAGGACAGGACTCTAGTAATAATTACACCGGCACACAAAATTAAAAATTTTCTGAACCCAAGGTCTGACGTGTCAATATCTTATGTATTTTGATGCGCTGAATACGAATCCGATGTCCGTTTTGCTCCACCAGTTTTCCACAAAACCCCAGTTTTGGGTCAAAATTGCCCAAGAAAATACCAACGTCCATTTACCGTTTACTCCAGATATATCGTTTCTGGAGTATTTTTAACCGCTCAAAAGGATTCCGTAGTCCAAACTTACTTGTGACACTGTAACCCAAAAAAAAGCCCAACTTTGGGTCAAAATGGACAAACAATTCCAAAGTACTTTACCTTTCTATATTGGTTACTAACGGTTTTTGAAAGTCAGACAAAGAAACTCATACAAAAATCCAGAGGCAAAACTCGAACTGAAACTTACACAAGCAAACTCAAACTGAAACCCAGACGCACAATTTACACTGAAACTAAGACACTCAAACTGTTACTCAAACCGAGACATAAAACACACTTGAACTATAACAAGCAAACGAGTATAAGTTATAAATAGACGACAAATAAGTGTGACTGAAACAAAGTTAAATCTCGATTTAAATATCCGGCATAAAATTCTACTTTGAAAAAAAAACATCTCTTAGACATGAGTTTATAAAAACAAATAAAACACAAGAAAAAATTAAAAAAACAGAATCTTCATTACATCCAAAGTAATTGTGAAAAAAAAGATATTTTGAAAAATGAAAAACTTATTCATTCGTTGCATGAATTTCCAAAGATTAACAAGTTACTGAATTGAGGAACTTTTTAGGTTTTTTAGAAGCAAGGAAAAATAAAATGAATCTACACTGGTTGTTTCGGTTTGGTAAAGAAGTCATCCAACTAAGAAGTATTTCTTATAAAACTGTTCTTCTACAACGTACCCAAATAAACAATGTATTTAATTCTTACTTTGAAAATTATATGTCACAAAGAAATTGTAAACATGATAGATTTAAAAGTTTTGTTTGTTAAATTGTATCCCGCAATTAGGGTTTTGTAGGAAACTGAATAATGAGGAGTAAATTTGGACTACGGAATCTAATATACTAATACGGAAAATACTCCGGAAATGATATGTCTGGAGTAAATGGTACAAAAAAATAGACTTTGGTATCTTTTTTGGTCAAATTTGGCCCAAAACTGGACTTTTTTTGGGTTAATGAAGGGTCAGAAGTAAATTTGGTCTATGTAATCCTTTTCAGCGGTTAAAAATACTCCGAAAACGATATATCTGGGGTAAACGGTACAAAAAATAGACTTTTTTATTTTTCTTGTTTGGCAATTTTGACCCAAAATTGGGGTTTTGTTGGAAAACTGGTGGGTGATGGAGTAACGGGAATCAGATTCGTATTCATCGCATCAAAATACATAAGAATTGACATGTCAGACCTCGGGTTCAGAAAATGTTTCTTTTTGTGTGCCAGTTTTGTTAGAGTTGGCAATTATTTAATATCCGGTTCATTCAAAAGTATCGAGCCTTGCTGATATGTTCAAATATGATATTTATTTTATAAACAGAAGAACAGTGTCTGTTTTGCTACATGGAGACGCGCATTATCGTGCAGTAGTATAACTTTCTCCAGCTGCGGCCACAGAAGATCGAGCTGATAAGAATCTGATTATAGCACAGCTTCACAAATAAAAAAAGACAAAATCAATGATGGGGTCTGACTATGTTTACCATATGTTGAGGTCGCTGAATCCGAATCCGAGGTCTATTTAACCCCATGTCGTTAAGATTTTCCATAATCTCAAAATTAAAAACCAAAAACCCTTATTACCCCTTGAATTTTAAACCCCATAGCTCCATCATACCAAAATCCCCAAAAACCCTAAGCCCTTAACCCCCAACCCCTTAACCCAATAAAATTAATAAACCAATAACCCCATAACTTCAAAATGAAAGCGGAAAAGTCCACAATACGCTTCTTATTTCCGTTAGGGCTACATAGGTAGTCGACAATACATAACGAAATGCAATTAAATACAACTCAAAAAACCCTAAATCCTGAACCCCCAACCCCTCAACCCAATAACCCCACAACCTCAAGATAAACGTGGCAAAGTTCACAATACGTTTTTTCCGAAATTTGGACTAGACTAGTTCTTTGACGGCGAATAACACAGCTCCAAAAAGAAAATCCTGGTCGATGATCTAGCTGAGTAACAAAATATTCTCTTAGGTTTTTGGACCATAACTGTCCAAACGTGTATATCATGATACGTGTGGAACTTAAATTTGGAAGCATATAAAATACTAAGATAATACCTAAAATAATACCTTCCACAAAATATTGCCAAAGCCTCACCTATCAGAACAAGAAGACTGGTTTCCCCTCCCCTACCGCGACCGTCTAGCCCCGCCTTCGACTCTGCAGGAGAGTTTGTACGTTTGAACGACGCGCGGACTGTTCCGCCAATGCGCGCTTAGGTGCCGCCGCCCGCTATTGCGCATGCGTCGGTTGTCTGTGCCGTCTAACCGACTTCATCAGTTTGTCTGCTTAAACATTGTAGGGAAATATAGAGCCAACCAAAAAAAACGTCATCAAAGTTGGCCGAGGAAAAAAAGAGGTATTTCTATCCTTAATCGAATTTATAACCTTATTTACTTGTCAAGACTGTCACATCATATGACAGCCTTTGTCTATTTTACAAATTGTGACAGTCACTTGTCAAAAGTTTGACATAACTGAAAAGCTTAGACATGACCGCTATTTCCATCTCACTCGTTCATAGCCAGAGTTGATGACGTTTTTTTTTTGGATGTCTATACATTACGGATGACGTCGGCTCCGCCTATCTACTGCTGCAACCCCTACCAATATTCCATGCATTTGAAATGCATGTAATAGAATCTCCTATGCTTCCAAATTTAAATTCCACACGTGTATAAGGTCGAGGATCTTTTTTGGATAATGGCCTACGTTTAGCCGAACCCAGGAACGACTACGGGACGTAGTAGGCTTCGTCCCTTTGGGATGCTTTTTTAGACTGTGTTCCCCTTGCCTCACACTATTCGGGGTGTTTTTTTTATAGTTTGATTTTTAGATATACTTTCATTGATTTCTATAGATGATTTTCAGCAGGGAGGGCTGGAGTTTAAAATTCAAGGGGTAATAAGGGTTTTTGGTCTACATTTTGAGGTTATGGGGTTATTGGTTTATTAAGTTATTGGGTTAAGGGGTTGGGGGCTAGGGGCTTAGCGTTTTTGAGGATTTTGGTATAATGGAGCTATGGGGTTTAAAATTCAAGGGGTAATAAGGGTTTTTGGTCTAAATTTTGAGGTTATGGAAAATCTTGACGACATGGGTTTAAATTGATCTCGGATTCGGATTCAGCGACCTCAAAAACAAATAGTAAACATAGTCAGACCTCACCATTAATTTTTTCATTTTTTTTTTGTGGAGCTGTGTAATCTAATGATACCAACATGGCTTGCATTTTGAGTGATTGTCGATGAAATCGTGTATTGTTTTTTGAGGATGTCGTTTTCTCCTCTAATCATCCAGCTGAGGTTATACACTCAAAATTTTAAAATCACATATGACCATAGAAAATGATAGTTTTCGTTGTACACTCAACAAGTATCAGAGCTTACCTGTACATCCATATAGTAAGAGGTTGAACACTTGTGACCATGAACCACTGCCTGATATCAAATTTCGTTTTGTAGAGGATTAAGGGCCTTTCTAAAATTAACTACGATTTCTTTAAGTTTATAATAAATTAACATTGTCAATTTTACCTATGTATTTTTGCACAACGTACTTTTACTTTGAGGCCCAGTACCCTTTCCACATCGGAGATGTGCTTCACTAGTTGTATTCCTCTTCCTCTGCATTTATTTCCAGGCTTCAAGATCCATATATTCCTCATACCGTCGATATCGTATTGTGGCCAGTACTTGTAGATGTCTTTCAGTGTAGATTTTGTTTTAGCTGAAAAATGTACATACAGCGTGGCAAAAAAGTCGCGTATAATGCCTGTAACTTTTTAATAACATAATATATTTTGAAAAATGTCCTGAATAAAAGTATTTCATCAGTTTATGTCAACATGAAATAGTAGGTTTTCTCTCAATATCTGAAAGAGCAACTTTTTTCTTTACTGTACACTAAAAAATTAATATGGTTACATAAAAAAATGTCGTAAAAGAAACACGTTTAAGGGGGGATATACAATTAAACGCAAAAAAAAACCATTTTTCAAGAATAATTTTTAACTAGAAGTTTTTATTCAAACAAGTTGAAACTTTGTGGGATTATTCATGTGTCCTTATAATTTAAAAAATTCTTCTTATTTTTTATTTTTAACAAAATGGCGGCTGCACAGTGGAGCCTACGGAATCCTTGAATATCGTTTATTCAATTATTCATTGGGGCAGTCAGAGGCACGAAAAAACAAGTATCTTTGATTTATTTTTTTTATCGGTAAATTTATTTATTTTATAAAAGTAACAATACTACATCATTATGTTATGTTTCAGTTTGATTTCACCCAAATTTGAAAAGAAAATATTGATCATATAAAAAGTTATCGTTATATGTATTTTTTTTTTGAAAATAAACAAAATGACGGCCGCAGACAATTTACTCTCGAAATTTATTAAAACATTACGCAATGACTTTGAAAAGCTTAATTTTTGGACGATGGTGACCTTTGACATGAAAAAATATCGAGCGTCTGTCAAATGTACTCGCACCACGGACACTCACACGGACTCTAACCTCTAACGCACACAGATTAGTACAGAACCACAGTATACGTATAGATATCTGTTTATATACCGTAGCAACCAGGGTACACTACTGTTTACAGCGCCTCTGGAGGCGGACATATTCGAGCCCGTCGCGTTATATAGCGAAAAGCCGGAGTTCGGTCTCCTTAGTTCTAGTCTTCTTGCTGACGACAAACGAATAACTTTCATCATTTTGACTATCAGCTATCTGCTCTCGAGCGTCAGAGAGCCCGCCGTTCATTGTTGAATAACTCAAAAAGTATTCGTCGGATTCTCTTGAAATTTTCAGAGAATATGTTCAAGATATTATACTTTGAGAAAAACAAAAAAAAAAACGTTTTTTTTTTAATTCTGACTGCTCCTAAGCCCTTATGGTAGCTCTGTACGCCGTAATTTTGATCTGCAACAGGCGGTCAAGAAATTTTACGTTAATTATACTTACAGTTAGTCGATTAATTAAAGAAAATTGATTAAAATTTAAAATTCTATATTTGGTGCGTTTTTCGAAAAAAATCGTTTTTTTTCCACCATTTTAACAATAATGTTCATTTAACGATAAAAAAAAAAATCATAATTCGTCTTGAAGCTCATACTATAAAGAAGAAATGCTGTAAGTTTCAGCTCAATCGGATAATTAGTTTTTGAGTTATCACGCCCAGAAACTCAAAAAGTGCTCTTTTGAGAAAAATGCGTTTAAAGTTTTTAACGCGAAAAATCGTACTTACTTAATTAGCGATCCCGGGACCATATAAAAGTCCTTCAGCCCCAGAAAAGTCAAAAGGGTCCCTTCATTCGACTGCCTCAATATACCCGCTGCGCACGAAAAGGCGTCTTCGAATAACAAGTAAAACGAACAGAATGACTTCGAATTTTAAAATGGGTGTTTCAGGAGCGTATTCTACGGGAAATTTGCTAACTTTTTTTATGCAAAAAAAAACAAACATTTTTTGGCCATTCTAATTGTATATCCCGCTTAAAGTTATTTTTTGTAAAATAATGTAATTGCTTACATAATGATTTTTTTTAAATAAAACAAAACAGTAGTTAATGAGTCCCGAAACTCGTCCATTCACTACGAAGAATTACTAGAAACATTTACTAGGAAATCTTTAGGAATGGCCCGGATTTATTTTGAAATTTTCAGTTTCAAGTCTTCAATTTTATCTGGTCGATTGACATCAACTTTACATTTTAAATACCTCCACAGAAAAAGTCGAAGGGATTTGGATCCGGGGAGCGCGCTGGTCATTGAATTGTACCTCTTCTGCCTATTCAGCTAGTTTGACTTAGATGCTTCTTGTACCAAGCCACATATTTAATGTAGACTTACCGTATACGTGAGGAAGCGGTTCACCAAATGCAAGAAATAAGCCGTGTTCATGAACAATGGTGTAATAGTTGCACAGAAAGTCGGCCCATTCGTGGTCCCAAATTCTTACGAACTCCTTGTCTATATCTAAATGTTTTTGACTTCCTACGTAATCATTGCAACGATCCAGGGCGAACTGTAAGGCAGTGTACGGTACTTTTCCTTCTGGGGACTGTATTGCGAATTTGTCTTCTTTTTTCGTACTTTTCGACGAACCACTTCAGCAGTCCCATGCATGCGGTCAGTCTGAAATCGTCTACGAACAAATTGTAGTGGTCCGGAAATCCTGCGTTATTAAAAAAAATCGATTAAACCACTCTTGTTTAGTTAGTTAATTTTAAACTTATATGTATGTTATTTTAAACTTATGTGTAAGTTATACAGGATGAGTCAGAAAAAAATGGGCCAACACTAAACTGGAGATACTAGACACCAAAATATTGTGATTAAGAGGTTTAAGAGATACAGTGTGTTCAATATTTTATACTGAAATTTATCAATAATTGAATAAGTTTTGATAGTTGATTGGCAGTTTTATGTTTTTTTGATGTGAGAATTACGAAGTTTAAGCTTATTTTGACGTTTTTCCTAGAGGGCGCTAGTTTTACCGTTTCAGTATTATTTAGGTAAATTAAAACACATTTTTTTATCTGTTGAGCCATGCGTAACAAAGTCAATAATCTAAAATACAAGTCAGGAATCTAAAAGAACGCTCAATTTTACAGAGAAAAGGTACTCTTGTTTAGGTCGTCTAAATCTATCGGTTTTTAAGTTATTTGCATTTAAAAAGATCAATGTATTTTGTTGATTTTTTTTTCAGGCCTTTATATTGCTATATTTTTTAAGCTAAATAGACTTATGTCACCGTTTGTCAAATTTACATATCACTAAATTATTTGGCTATTTTGCGTACGTGTTGATTATTATTTGTGCAAGAGAACTAGCTAGTAATCAGAAAATGCCACGACATAATCATTTTTCTAACAGTGAGATGCATGCGGCAATGGGGCTAAGCCAATCGTCCATTTCTAGAATTTTGAAAAAAGAAATGCTCCATCCATATCATTATACTCCGGTTTAGCAGTTATTGCATCAAGATTTAGGTAGCAGCTCGCCTGCAATTTGCTCAATTTCTACAAAATGTGCAAACTTAAAACCCAGGTTTTCTTAATACGATTTTATTTACCGATGCGGCGACATTTACTATACGGAGAGTTTTTAATTGGAGGAACAATCATTTATGGGATTCCGAGAATCCACATGCTGTAAGTGAAATACTTACATTTTCAGCATGAATTTAAGGTGAACATTTGGTGGTGTAATTTCTAATTTTGTCATTGGACCTTTTGAATGGCCACCCAATCTAACTGGACCTCGGTACTTAATCTTTCTTCAACATCATTTAAACGAGCTCCTAGAAGATGTACTACTCGCATTAAGAGAAAACGTGGTTTATGCACGACTGAGCGCCACCACATTTTGCCTTGCCAATACGCCAATATTTACATGAGCATTTTCCTCATCTGTGAATTGTCCGTGGAAGTTTGTTTGGCCACCGATAAGTCCAAACCTAAACGTTCTGAACTTCTCTGTATAAGTTTGAAGGATTATGTTTATCAGGAAGAAGTTAATTATCTGCAGGAGTTGCGGCAGAGCATACAAGAAGCCGCGAATACGTTTAGAAACAATAGGGAAATTTTTGTTTAACATTCAGAGACATTTAATGAGATGTATTTTAAAATGTATTGAGGTAGGTGGTGGGCACTTCCAACAGTTGATTTGAAGTTTGTCATTATCATTTTGTCATTTGGTTGTGTGTCCTACGTCTTTTCCATGTGTATTCTCCCTCTGCACAATCGTAATGACTCTTACAATTAGAGGGAGAATGTCAATTTCTGTGGTGTGATTTATTATTTATTTATCACTATTACCAATAATTAATATTGTTATTTACTGTTACTTTGATTGCTTCTCCGTACCTTTTCATCTTTTAAGAATAAAAAAATCAACAAAATACCTTAAATGTTTTAATTTACCTAAATAATACGGTAAATTTAACGCCCTCTAGGAGCAAAAAACTTTATAAAAACTTTATACTATCAAAACTTTCGCAATTATTGAGAAATTTCAGAATAAAATTTAAACTTTGAACACGCTGTATTTTTTTAAAGCAACGACATTGGTATAAGGCATGTTGAGTTCAATCATAATATTCTGGTGTTTAGTATCTCCGGTTCAGTGTTGGCCCATTCTTTCTGACTCACCCTGTATAAGCCCGACTGAAATTGATTTGTAACATGTTTGATAGTCCCCTCGTTAGGGGTAAGCGGAGCTGTGCTTCTCTAGCTTCCATGGAGAACACGCCCCTATGTAGTCGAGGAAATTTAGCACAAAAAAGAGTCAAACCTCCAAAATTTCCGCAATAAGACGGATTTTAACGTAATTAGGCTCGTTGGATTCCTTGCAAAATTTAGAAAAAATGTTACCTATTTTTGTCATGATACAAATCAGAAACTGCACCTAAAAAAATGCTTTTTTTGGGGGTGCAATTTTTTCAGCCAATTAAAGAAAAAATCATAATTCGAGAATACATTGTCGAAACGGGCTGACTTTAGTTACTCGGGGGTTTTTGGGGTCACTGATCACCACACTGATGTCATATTCATGATCAGCTACTCCAAAAACCCCCGAGTAACCATTTTCGTTTAGATTCAGGTTGAATTCGAGGGAAAACCTCGGGGATGGGCCTGGTGACCAGGGTTCCTGGTCCAGGTACATCGGGGTCAATTTCTGACATCAGATTCGCGATCAGTGACCCCAAAAACCCCCGAGTTACCAAATTCAGCCCGTTTCGATAATGTATTCTCGAATTATGATTTTTTCTTTAATTGGCTGGAAAAATTGCACCACAAAAATGCATTTTTTAGGTGCAGTAATGCAGTTTCTGATTTGTATATGACAAAAATAGGTAACAGGTAACATTTTTTTCTAAATTTTAAACGAGCCTAATTACGTCAAAAGCCGTCGTACTGCGGAAATTTTGGAGGTGGAATGCTAAATTTCCTCGTCGTCTATACAGTGCGTCCATAAAGTGACGCATAAATTCATTATTAGCTAAATGAACAATATTATTGAAAATTCCCGAGACAGGTCAATTTTTGATTGCGATTTACTATTTTGTCACATACTAATTTAATATACAGGGTGTCCCACCTTCGAGTAATGACGCCACCACCGATTTTTTTAAATGGAACACTACATTTTTTTTTCAATTTTCGGATGACCCTGGCCGAGCTGAGTCCAAAAATGTATCACAAGTTGCTTCTATCTATTACAGGGTGGACAACAGTACAAAAATTACAAATTATGTATTGCTGATTAAACGCACTAAAAAAAATTAAATTAACGTTATTGTGATACAAAAATACAACTACTTTAATAAACACCAGTTTGGACAAGACGCGCGAATGACGCGAGGCGCGATACGTGGTTCGTTATTTTTTTTGTCATTTGTTTTTTGATTGTCATTGTCATTTTTTGCCATATTAAAAACGGCTATTTAGAGTTCACTTTTGTATTGTTAACGCTTCAAAGTAGGTACTTTAAGTGAAACCTAAATCTAATTTATTTAAAACGTTTTGTTGAAAATGCCTTTAAATGAAAGGGATAGGATTGAAATTCTAATGATGATTGGTGTTGGCGACAGAATGCGGACTCAACAAGAGGTGTGTAGATTATTCCATGAAATGCACCCAGATCGTGAACCTGTTTCACAATCTACAGTAAGCAGAATAGAGCGAAAATACAGAGAATTAGGACACGTGAGGGATGCACCAAGGCAAGGTAGACCTAAAATTAATGAAAATGTTCAACAAGACGTAATTTTGTCGGCACTAGAAAATCCACATTGTACAGTACGGCAAGTATCTAGGGATTTGAATATTGGAAAGTCTTCAGTATCGAATATTTTTAAAAAGGTAAAATACCATCCCTATAGAGTACGCCTCATCCATGAATTGGCTGAAGACGACTTTGACCGAAGAACTGAATTCTGCGAGTACATGATGGACCACAATAATCAAAATAACGGTTTCATTGCTAATATTTTATTTTCTGACGAGGCAACGTTTTTTTTGAACGGGCATGTTAATCGGCAAAACACCCGCTACTGGTCTCAGGAAAATCCACACTGGATGCAAGAATACCATACGCAACATCCACAAAAGGTCAATGTGTGGGCTGGTATTGTGAGAAATAGAATTGTTGGTCCATACTTTTTTGATGAAAATTTGACAGGAGCATTGTATCTGAATTTTTTACAATATACATTAATTCCTGACTTGACCCGGCTATTTCCTGATATTGAAATAGCCAATACTTTAGACGGCAGAATTTGGTTTCAACAGGATGGTGCACCACCACATTTTGCTATAGCTGTGCGCGAGTTTTTACACAGAACCTTTCCAGATCGGTGGATAGGAAGAAGAGGATCAGTGGAATGGCCCCCCTAGATCACCTGATCTTACTCCACTAGATTTCTTTTTATGGGGTTATTTGAAATCTAAAGTTTATACTAATAGACCCGAGAACATCCGTGAGCTCAAAGATCGAATCAGGCAAGAAACGTTAAACATAACACCTGCTATGTTACAAAATGTCAGAAGCGAATGTATTGCCCGATTCGGTCATTGTTTAGCAGTCAACGGAGAACAATTTGAGCATTTATTGTGACTTTTCTAAAAATACAGAAACGTATAACTTTCTAATGAAATTTTTCATAAACACTTTATGTATTGTTGTCCACCCTGTAATAGATAGAAGCAACTTGTGATACATTTTTGGACTCAGCTCGGCCAGGGTCATCCGAAACTTGAAAAAAAAATGTAGTATTCCATTTAAAAAAATCGGTGGTGGCGTCATTACTCGAAGGTGGGACACCCTGTATATTAAATTATTATGTGACAAAATAGTAAATCGCAATCAAAAATTGACCTGTCTCGGGAATTTTCAATAATATTGTTCATTTAGCTAATAATGAATTTATGCGTCACTTTATGGACGCACTGTATGATTTACTAACCTAAAACGTAAACTCTCGGATAATTGACGCAGGAAACCCCCGCCTCGGTGTACCAGTACGAGTGCTGCAGCAGCAGCGCTAGGCCCTCCTTGGACGCGAACAGCGACCTGCTGAACCGATTGACCAGTTTGAACGCGTTGGCCCGGTGCTGCAGGTCGCTCGGCTCCTTCCGCATGCTCCAGTAGAAGTCGACGTCGTAGCTCTGGAGCATTCGCGACATGACGGTCTTCTCGCACTTCTCCACGTAGTTCTGGGGCGACTCCCACTCCAGTTTGGTCGGTAGGTTGCTTGTTACCTCGTCGATGGAGGAAAACTTCTTCTTGTTTCCGTACTCGATTTTTTCGATCCATCTGCGTTTCAGTAGTTCTCTCCTTATGACCGGCCATCCGCCTAAAACGCGAAGGGTTTGAGGTTTAAGGAAGTAAGTAAGAAGAACGAGATCTACTGGAGAAGAATTTGAAGCCTAGCTTTGTTTGATCCTTGAATCTAGATTGATCGTTTTTTTTTTTCGCTTTCGACAAAATTTTGTAAAAAGTAGGATTTGCCAATTCAACTGTGTCGATGATAGGTCCAGGTCTAAAATTGCTGACCTTATTGGTCTAGAATTGCTGGTTTTATGAACTGACATTTAACAGTTTTTAAACTGTCAAGGTTAACGTTCTAAAGCAAAACATTTTTTATAGATTCTACGAAAAACTCCTTAAAATGGTATTTACACTACAAAAAAACATTTGTAGTAGAGTCCTGAGTTGAGATTTTCATCACCTAGAAAATGTTTTAGGAAAATTTGTCAGAAATGTTTACAACAACGTGGAAGCCATTTCCAATAATTTTTGTAATAAAATGTTAATTTATTTTGAGAAATGATTTCGATTTAAATTCTTATTTTTGTCAATTTCGTCTTCCAATTAACCCTTATTAAAGGCAAAAATAAAATTAAACAATTACACGAAATGACTATATGCCTGACGTCTTTGCTTAAACAAGTTTGTCATATTTAAAGTCATAAATTATCTCTTAGTGGGTGTTCTCACCAAAAGCAATCGGCGACGCAACGCGACGGCAACGCAACAGCAACGCGACGTAGCGCTAATATTTCGATACACGTGTTTCCACTGACCGCAACTCAACTCAATGCAACCCAATCAATCAGAAACCGGTTGCTAGAAGTGCTGTTACCCGCGTCGCGTCGTCAGTTGTAGTCGAGTTGTTTGAAAAATACATGCTTATAATGGACGATACTGCTAAAAATTTGAAATTTGTGGAACTTGTGGAAACATATCAGTGTTTATACGATATAAAGAATGATTCTTACACCCGAATGGACATCAAGGAAAAAGCATGGATGGAAATTTCTAAAGCAATGAATGAATCTGGTAAGTTGTTAAAGTATTTATTTTATATATTATATGGTTATACAGTGTGTCCACGGCTGGATTTGACAGGATTTTTTAATTTTATAAAAGAAACATTTTTGGTTATCAAATAAAATGACTACAATGCTGAAATGATTACCATGCAAAAAAAATTATTTGATATACACTATACCTACAGGGTGCTCAGAAATGGAAAAATGGAAAATTTCATCACGTTTTTTTTTTCATGAAAAAAAATAGATTTAGAGCAGGCATAGTGCGAAGAAATTAGTACAATAAATTTTCTATATTTAAGTATTAATATATCGGTTACACAATGTGATTCCACTGATATGGTATAGCCCCAGCAGGCGTCAGAAAATAATCACAAAGTCGCTCCCTAATATTCTGTGCTTCTGAATGATTACGTATAATTTGTGGTTGTGGCATAGGTTCAATTGGAATGTGTACTTGATCCTGGCGATCTGCAATAGTTTCTGTTGGTTGGGTAAATATTCCCTGCTTGATTCGTATGAAATTATGTAAAACACACGCTGCTTTAATTACAGAATTTATAGTTTCTTCTTTACAGCAAATTGGGCCTTCAAATAAACGGAATTTAGACACCAACATCCCAAATGCACATTCGACACTTCTCCGTCCTCTTGATAAGCGGTAATTAAAAACTCTTTTCTGTTATCTAAAGTACGTTTCGAATAAGGTCTCATTATATAGTTTTTGAGAGGAAAGGCTTCATCTGCTACGAAGTAAAAAGGAAAATCGTCGTTTCTAAAGGTAGTGGTCTAGGTTGTGGATTCCAACAATCCCAGTTGTAAAGCGTGTCCAAGATTTGATGTACGAAAAACTGCTCGTATATTTTGCCTATTTCCTACACATTGTGGTAAATAATCCATCCGCATCAGCACATGCCATAAGAACAATTGAAAAATATCCCTTGTAGTTATAAAACTGTCCCGTTTTTGGAAGACGTTTTATTCGAAAATGCTTACCGTCTAAGGAACCCAACAATTTGGTATATTCAGAGAGTGGTACGAAGCAATGGTCCATTTTTCCGGAGTAGGTGCTCAGTATTTAGGTTGTAAAACAGTCCAAATAGCTTCAGTAGTGGTTGCAATTATATTGCTGATTGTTGTGAGACCTCGCAAAAGTAATATGTCAAAGCTCTAAATGTCGCCTGTTGCTAAATACCTGAAATAAAAAAATCATAACAAGCAAAACAAGATATTTTAACTTAATTTTTTTTCAGCGCAAACTTGTAAAGAACCTGGAAAAATATACGGACTGTTTTCTTACGACACCTCAGGAAAATACACCAAGTGGGTCAGCTGGAGGCATCAAGAAAAAATATTATTTGGAAGAGCTCCAATTTTACTTCCTTTCGTTAAAAGTAATCGAAAACAGACAAGTAATTTAACTGTAGAGGATGACACAGAGAGCACTGTACCAGAAACTGAAGAAGAAACTGAGTCGTCAAGAAGTTAACACCCAATCTCAATTAAATCAAATGAGCTACCTGAGACACCAACAACTCCCCGAGTAAATCACACAGAGATAATCGTGAACCGCACTTAAAAGAAAAAAAAGAATAGATGCAGAAAAATCACTTGCTGAATACTTTGATGCAAAAAGGGCGAATTTCAGCAATAAAAATGAAAGCGCAGATCAGAAGTTTTGCTCAGTCTTCTTTGATTAGAATTAATGAACGCTTCTCAAAAAGGAATAAACGTGAATTTTTAGAAATCATTGACAAAATATTACAGGATAATTCTGAAGGGCATTTGTAAGGTAATGCAGGAGCGATTATACTAATAATTTACTTGTCACTGGACCATCCAGTAGTTCTAGCTGCCAATCTAGACATCAAGTGCCTCACCTACCACTCAGATACCCTAACAATTATCAATCGACATCCGAAACACAATCATCGTTTAACGTGTGATCCTTGAGCCTTCGAGATCTTTTCAAGTAATCTGAAATTACGTTTAAATTACGAACATTAGTGTTATGTTTACTTTAATTTTTTGCAAGAAAAAATATTTCATTTCAATGTTTCAAAAAAATATATATAAATAAACTTACCTAAAGTAATAAGACCTTTTTTGCACTTACTGTTTTCATAGTATTTTTGTTATTTAGGTTTTATTATTTACCAGAGTTTGAAACGTGCGCTTGCTACGGTAGAATCCGTGAAATAACAGATCATTTAATCTTGTACTATGTAAGAACAATCCCAAATTTATCGTATAAAAAGGATTAACCCAAAACCTTCTATTTGTTTCTTACTTTTAGGCAAGTAAGAGCAATTTTTTCATCCGACGAGGAAGACATTTCTCTCACAACTGATTCCAAAATAAGTGCTTTCAGTAAGTACACAAGAACAACGCACAGAACCGTGTTGGGTTGTGGTTTGGTAGAAGCCCGCTTAGAATCCCACAAAATTACCAATCTTATCAAAATATTTTTTTGCAAATTATTTATAATATGAGTTGTTCCAGTCCTTTCAGGCATCTAAAACATTGCCACAACCACACGATCAACACTGCAGATATAAATTAGATTTCAATGAATAAGAGAGAACTATTATAAAAGCAGTTAAAACCAGTGGCGGCTCGTCAGGGGAGGCAGAGGAGGTAGTGCCCCCTGTGAAAATTACAAATAATTTTTTTTTTATAAACCTACTATACTTTAATTTTATTTAATAAAATTAAAATTTAATATACTACCTATAATAATTTAATTACCTTTCATTTTTATATTCAAATATCGGGTAAAAAATTTATTTCTAAAAATAAAAATATTAATAAATATATGGCAAAGGAGTTCCTGCACTATTATTTGCAACATATTAGCCCTCATAAACGATCCAGCGCCTAGTCTATCGCCGTGGTGGCAAGCCTCCGATGTTAATGTTTTCACATATGTATTTATACCGAATAGGGGACTTTGCGCTCGTAACCATCTGCGTTGCTAACAAATTTAACCCTTAACTCCAGTGGCATTAATGGTCATTTAAAAAATTGCATAGCGGAGGCACACACGCCCACCTCCCACCTCTCACACGTGACAGCGCAGAAAGCGAGTTATTTGATTTCATGAACCTAACAACCTAACCTACAAAATTTAATATATTTTATTGTATTTCTGTGTTTTGGAAGTTTTCGTTGGAAAGTGCCGTTATTCTAGCCTTTTTTTTTTAAGTTTTGAGTGGTATAGGATAATAATTATTGAAAGTTATTATTTGAACGTTTTATTTAATTAACTATTGGAGATAACTGGCGAGTGTAGCAGTTTGTTTAATAAAAATAACAATACGAGTTGTCATGACACTCAAATAAGTATACGAACCTGCAATGATACTGTTGAGTATCATATAAAGTACAAATTTAGTCGCCTGTCTTATGAGGATAAATTATTTGTTAAATATTTAAGAGTACCACTGCAAGGTCTAAATAAAACTTTAATTAATCAGGGTAAGCCGGCTCGTAGTTTTGTTAATACGTGCTATGATAAATGCAAATGGCTAAGTGGTTCTTACATTACATGCCTTAGTAGGTATGCCTTAGCAGCTTCTTTAATACCAAAATAAATACACAATTTCGAATTAATTGGAACATACAAGGTATATATTAATATGATAACTCGAAAGAAATTGCCACTCAAGACAAGAGTCAGAGCTCCGCTACAATAGCTAAATTCTATTTATTATATACTTTTAAAAATCTCAAACTACAAGGGTTTTAGAAGGAAACGACATGTTATAGAACCTCGTAAAAATCTCTTTCGTGGTTATAATGTTGTAAAAAGTTTTATTTGACATTTTTATACATGTAATTATAAATTTGCCTTTACAGTTTGTGTAAAAGCCAACATCAGCCGGTTGCGAAAAAGGACAAATGCTTACACTTCTCATTCTAACGCCTATCACAGGTGGTGTGAGGGCCGATCTTATTCCCTTACCACCTTCGATGCGTGTGCGGTTGCTTCTTATCTGTCGTCTCACTTCTGTTTGTCCTTTTTTATAACTGGCCGATGTCGGCTTTAGACACACGGTATATCTGTTTAATTTTTAGTAAAACCATTTGTTAGTTTCTGTCTTCTAAGATGATGACCAAATTTGCTGAAGCTTCACTAAGGAACTGGATGACATATATTTTATAAAAATATATGGGTCATTCTCCAAAACGGGGACAATATAAGGAAGTCAAATAAAAAAAATAAAATAAGTATTAACATGTTTTATTTTCCTACCATTAACATATTTTTGTATGCTGAAGTACATTTCAAAAAGGGCCATGAATTAAAATAAATAATTTTCATTTTATTGAAAAAAAAATGAAATCACTTCCCACGGAGTTGATGGCCTTGTCCATGAAATTAGAAACAAACTTTTTTGAAAAATCACACCATAATACTATTCTGGTGTCACCTAAACGAATAAAATAATTAATATACATGGTTTTTAAAATACATTTTATTTTACAAACCTTCATAGGCAAAAATTAGTGTAAAATTCCATGGAGTTGACTACATGACATTTCATGGATCGAGTTGGCAATGTGGCAGAAGATAAAATGTCTACACAAACGTGAATCATGAGACCGGAATATTTTTTAAATACTCCGGTCTCACGATTCCGGTCTCATGGTCCTTTTAAATATTTCGGAATATTGTTTAAATATTCCGGTATAACTGTTCCGGGTTAACGGTTCCGGTGTAACTGTTTTAAATATTCCGGTATATAACTGAGGATCATTTTATTTTTTCCCTCCTCTTCTGCTCACATTCTTTTTTTTTGTTGTTTTCGTTTTTCTGAATATTTTTCTTTAACTCTAGCCATTGAACTGTCGTACCTCGTACCTACGTTAAGTAAAAAATCTTATAGAATCCATAGTGCAAATGACATTCGCAAAGTTTAATTAAACGCTAACTAAAATAATTAAAGTAAACCATCTAGGTTAATAACTAGATGGTTACTTTTTCACTTTGAATTAAGAAAATAGCGTCACTGACACCGCACATTCGACATGTCACATCAACAAATGCTTTGGGAATCTAACTTACCAAATGCTGACACATTGCTTAGGAGACATATGTATGTCGGCAATTTCGTCAAAATAATAGCTGTCCATGGAGTTGACCCGTGAACGGATGACACAAAATGTTAACATATTTCTATGTATATTTTTTATAAAATGTTGGTTCCTTTTATTTTATTATTTACTGTCATCCTCCAGACAGTGCATTAAGGGAAATATTGTTGTGTCCACGCTTATTTTCAGTGATTTACGAGCAGTATTATATCATATAGTTAAGCTAATAGCTATTAGCTAGTTACAGTCCATGGAGGTGACTTTCAGGTATTTTCGATTAAAAATTGAGTTATTAGTATTGTTTTTTTTTTTTGGTTTACCGTATATTATGCCCGCACATTATAAGCCATTTGGCAGTTATGCATTGTTAAATTATTTTATTACATATTTTTTATCGAACAGTTACATCATATTGTCCCCGTTTTGGAGAATGACCCATATACACAAAACAACACTCTGAACGATAACCATAGTTTTTACACATTAGCTCTGTTAAATATATTTCTACCTATAGATCTAGGAAAAAACAGTCTTACCTTGATAGTGAATACGTGATGATTTTTAATCGCTTCTTCAACAATTTTCTTCAGTTGCGCTAGTCTCTCAGAGGTAATAGTGATTCTGTATTTGTTCTCCACCGAGCTAGCAGATCTTTTAGAACAGTCCTCTATGGTCTTTTGGATTTCCGGTGTGACAGTTCGAATTTTAGAAGAAGATGGGGCACTAGAAACTAGAGAAGATATGTCGATGGGGTTTTTGTCATTTTCTTGGTCGGTGTCCCTTATGAGTTTCCATTTTTTGACAATTTTTGTTAGTGACACTGATATGTGTCAGAGTTTTGCTCTTCCTGGACAACTGTTGCCTGGCGTTGTCCAGGAGCACGTGTCATTCGTTCATTCTTTCTTTATGAAGCGGCTTCTGTTGAAAGGCAAATGATTGTCCCTAAAAATGTAAAATGAAAATCACTTAAAAACTATTTACATTAAGATCGTAAAAGGGAATAAACTCGGAATCTCTTTTTAGAAAAGTCTTTATAATATTCTTCCGAGATCTCCAGATCATTTTTTGGTATCAGGATATAAAGTCATCGAATATCTTTATAAATGATCACCTAATTTTTTTTTTCAAAGTATTTGGAAAATAAAACTATAACTTTGACTCTTTATCTTGGTTGCTATTAAGTTTTGTAGTAAGTTTGTAATATTTTTACTCAAAAAATTTACAGTTTTTTTTCGTGTACCATTAATTGTGGGTCACCCTTTATGTGCTTACGGGCAAGAGAAAAAAAAGAGATATAATGCGATAAATTGTACTGGAAGAACACAAATTGTCTTGGTAAATGTGATTGGTTTTGAGAAAATATTTTTTGAAATTTTCAGGTAAATTGTTTGACAGTCCCTGATTTAATGTTGAGTAAATATATCCTGACCTAGGCCACTGCATATTTGCTTATGCCACTGGAGATCTTTGATACTACCGAACAAAATCGAAAACGGGCAACGTCGTTCAGATAACACCAAAACACTTTATTCCACTCAATTGAAACCAAAACAGTGGACTGTTAGGTACTGGCCCATTATATTTATTCATGCTGCTATTATATTTAACAATTCATATACTTTCGAATGTATCTGTCTACTGTCTGTTAGATTTCTTATTAGTTTTAAGCCACTAATGACTCTCCTATGATTATTGTCAAAAATATGTTGGGCTACATAAGATTTTTCTATTCTAATGTTCTAAGTGAGCTACATGTTCTTCGAATTTAGTAAATATTAAACTATTTGTTTGCCCAGCATACTTTTTGTTCACAATCTTCACAATTTATTGCCATCAGTATCATCAATTCCCCACTTTTCGTTTGTTTTATCTTTTGGGTTGCTTAAAAGTTTGTAATTATTTTTTGAGGTATTTATCAAATTCGGTATTTACCAAATACCTCGAAAAATGTTTTGATCTATTTTAAAATGTTGCTTAATCCGCGGGTGAATTTTGGTTCCTAAAGTAAAACAAAAAATCTTCAATTTTGAGGGTTTCTCCGAAAAGTCTTGGAATGGTACAGATCTTTTCTTAAATGTATATAATATATTTTCTTTATTATCAATTTTTATATTAATCTTTGTGAATAACTGTTAATTGTGAATAATTGTTTCCCACGTTCAAAACTCTCTTTACCGAGGGAGGCTTAATACGGTGAATTAAAAAATGGAAACTAATTGCTAATTGAATCTAATAAAAAAAAATGCTAATGGCAACTAAATGGAAATTGCTAATTTATGTTAAAATGAATTATTACTTAATGATTTAAAATTCATATATAAAATTTATTGATGGGTACGTCTCATTTAATTTCGAAATTAAATTATTTGAATTAGCTTTCTTTGTATAGAAAATTGCGAATATATTATTAACATACTTAAACCAAACTCTGGAGAACCAGAAATAAAAATTGTCTGTGTTTATTTTTAATGCAGTTTGAAGTCAGTGGGATTGGATACATTCGGCAATTGTACAAACGATTATTTATTATTATCTACACGACTACTGTTTTCAAACTTCAAAGACAATTTTTGAACCGGTTAATTCACCAATCAATCGAAATTGAAATATTTTAATGTAGGAATAACCTACCTTTGTAAACTTCTCACAAAATGTGCATAAAAAGATAAGCGAAAAGTAGTATACAATGCGTATTATGCATGCATACCTAAATATTAAACTACTACACGTACTTACCCGTTACTTTTGGGCAGTTTATTATTTTCGCAGGTCTTATAAAATGCACTTTGTCTTATTTAAGTTTATATTCCTGCTCATATTATTATAAATATAAAATATGTTAGTTAATAAAGGGAGCCATTAAATTGGTCGAAGTATTGGCAGTGGAACGTAGGGCCGTGAACACATGAAAGCAACAGATTAACGAACGTTTGGTTAACCTACAGCCGTGGGTATTTAGGACTCTGTGCCCGGGTACCTTCAGATACCAAGGAAATGCACTCGTGACGTTGGAAGTGGTAGGACAAAAATAGTTCCCAGTTATTGATTACTTAATCAAATTTAATGTGACAACGTAATAATAATAATAATTAATGAGTAGCAGTTAAACTAATTCTGTAGGAAGATATTGCATTTGGAAAAGCTTTTTTTATTTCTTTTTCTCAATCTCCAGAAAATTAAATGTTTAATAATAATTATAAATAATCGGTGTTACTCTACTTATACATATACACAAAACAAAGTTAAAATAACTATGCACTATCTAGGAACAAAAACTGATTAAAAAAAATAAATAAGAAAAATTCATGCTGAAATTTTTTGGATAAAATATTTTTCATGTTTATGTCATATTTTCCTATTTTAACACTGCCAAATGAATATACATATAAAACATTATCTAATGCTATTTTTTTGTAATAATTTTGAATGGAATACAAGTTTTGAATTTTGTAAAGGGTGAGTCAATTTTTCTCCTCCAATTACCATATACAAATATATAGACATCCAAAAAAACTGTCATCAACTCCGGCTATGAACGAGAGATGGAAATAGCGGTCATGTCGAAGCTTTTCGATTATGTCAAATTTTTGACAAGTGACTGTCACAATTTGTAAAATAAACAATGGCTGTCATATTATGTGACAGTCTTGGTAAGTAAATAAGGTTATAAATTCGATTAAGAATGGAAATACGTTTTTTTTCCGGCCAACTTTGATGACGTTTTTTTTTTGGATGTCTATATTAAAAATATATACAGCATTTAATGTTTTTTTTCCTAATATATTAAAGAACATTTTTATATACACGGTGTCCCACTTCTATTGGCTAATATTGGCCTATATGTTAAGAACTTTGTATCCATGAAAACGATTGAATGTAGACATAGATAATAATCTAACAGAAAATCACCCTTATGTTGAGATCGTTATGTTGTCTAACCATTACTACATCATGTTAGGGTATTATTTGAGGGTTTACTTAATTACATTTAGCACATTGTGGACCATAGAGTATTTTTTATTTTAGATTGTGTATGGTCGCCATAGAGCCTCGCCATATTTTTTGCAAAAATATAGATACTATGGTGTCCTACTGTTTTATAACTGTTAATTTCAAAGTTTTTATTGTACTGTTTGTTACAATGGCTGATTTTATATTTCGTAAGAAAATGTGTTAATTTTGATCAATATTCTGTTGGGTATTTTTAAGCTAAATACCTATTTATTTTTTTACATGTTTCTTTAAATCCTACCTAAGAACTTCTGTATTTTTATTATATATTTTTTTAGC